>CM040988.1:18556495-18585292 GCA_022985145.1 Pangasius djambal
AGACCACCAGAATGGAGTTGAAATAAAATAGTCAAGACGTGATCAAAGTGTAGACTTTCAGCTTTATTTTAAGGGGTTCCACAAAAATATGGCATTTACCATTTAGGAATTACAGCCATTTTAAGCAAATTACCTCCATTTTCAGGAGCTCAAAGGTATTTGGACAAAGTGACTTGACCATTGAAGAATATTCCATTTCTTTGCCTTCAAAATGTCTTGAGCTGCTTTCGCAGTATGTTTAGGGTCATTATCAACCTGCATTGTGAAACGGCGTCCTATCAGTTTTGTAGCATTTGGCTGAATGTGAGCAGAGAGTATAGCCCTATACACCTCAGAATTCATCTTGCTACTTCTGTCAGCAGTCTCATCATCAATAAACACCAGTGAGCCCGTTCCATTGGCAGCCATACATGCCCATGCCATAACACTTCCTCCACCATGTTTGACACATGATGTGGTATACTTTGAATCATGAGCTGTTCCTTTCTTTCGCCATACTTTTCTCTTCCCATCATTCTGGTACAAGTTAATCTTGGTTTCATCAGTCCAAAAAATCTTATTCCAGAACATGGGAGGCTTTTTTAGATGTTTTCTGCCAGAGTCTAATCTGGCTTTCCTGTTCTTGAATGGTACCAGTGGTTTGCACTGGTCTTCCAGGTCTTTCGATGTTGTTGAGCTCACCAGTGCTTTCTTTCTTTTTAAGAATGTACCCAACTGTTGATTTGGCCACACCTAAGGTTTTAGCTCTCTCTCTTATAGATTTATGCTGTTTTTCAGCCTAATGATGGCCTCCTTCACTTGCACTGAGATCTCCATGGACATCATATTGGTAGCTCCAGTCGAACAGCTGCCAAATGCCAAATTCAATACCTGATATCAACTCCAGACCTTTTATCTGCTTCATTTGTCTTGAAGTAACGAGGGAATGGACCGCACCTGGTTAATTAACTTCTTGTCAGTCAATAGTCCAAATACCCCTGAAAATGGAGGTACTTTGCTTAAAATGGCTGTAATTCCTAAATGGTAAATGCCATATTTTTGTGGAGCCTCTTAAAATAAAGCTGAAAGTCTACACTTCAATCACATCTTTGTTTTATTTCAAATCCATTGTGGTGGTGTATAAACACAAAATCACAAAAACTCTGTCATTGTCCAAATACTTCCGGACCTGACTGTGTATATATATATATATATATATATATATATATATATATATATATATATATATATATATATATATATACACATACACATACATACACACACACACACACACACACACTAAAAGAGCTGTTTACTCTTGTTTACTGAGGGCCTGGGCAAGATTTAGGTGTAGAAAGTGTTAATTAGCTGCATAAATAATTATGTCAGTGGAAGGATAGCATGACAGTGTGTGTGTGTGTGTGTGTGTGTGTGTGTGTGTGTGTGTGTGTGCTGTAGAAGTGCCTGGTCAAGGTCTGACTGAAGATGGAGAAATTTGTATGTGCCTGAGTGGAGAACCTAGGTGAAGGTCATATAAATGATCATATACAAACACACTGTAACACTCTGTGTGCGTGTGTGTGCGTGTGTGTGTGTGTGTGTGCAGGGGTTAGTAATTCTCTCAGCTGCTCAATTCTCGGCACAGTGGGAAGAAAAATCCAATCTCCTGATCATATTGTCTCTCTTTTCTCTCAATTCAGTATAATTCAATTCCATTCTATTCAATTCAAAGTACTTTACTGGCACCACAAAATCCATTTGGGTTTGAGAGTGTGTGGAAATTAAAGAATGACAATAACATTAAATATTTTAGTCTTTGAAAACTGTAAAAGTGATGTTCAATGATATAAATGCATTACTGTTACAGACAACAGCCAATGGTGGCTAGAAGAACGTGGTAAGCTGGTGTAAATTGGGCATGGTTTGGCGGCAGCAGCTCCAAAGGAACTAGCAATGAATTAGTAATGAGACACCAATCAGTTGATTCCAATCAGTGCTTTGAGATTTTTTTGTTGTTGTTTTTAATCTTCTGGGTCTCATATATCAACCTGGCTTACTCATAGTTTTCTACACACAGAATGTGATTTATCAGGTTATTCTAGTGCATGAAGATGTGTGTATATTTAGAACTACTCCAGACCATGTGTATTATATGCCTTGCTTGAAGTTTTTGGTTCACACAGCTTTGCACAGCTAATGTGTTTTTAAGGAATGCAACAATAGCTTGTAAGTTAACACACATTTCAATGAGAAATCCGAGGCAGGTCTGGCATTTCCAAACCTAATATGAGCTGAGTAATGACACGTGTTACATGCATTCATATCACTCCCATTGCAATTACATTTCCAAATATGGCAGCAGAAAAAACAACAGCAATGATGGATTTTTATGCCATTGCAGGTTATCCAAATGTTACTGAGGCAATAGTACACACAAGGCCATAAAATCACGCTTTTGAAGGGAAGTTGTTTACCATATATGGTGATTTGGGAGTGGTTCTTTATGTAAATCAGTGTGGCCATGCACAAACAGAGCAGTATAGAATGTGTAGGATTTATCAATGTCAATTCCGCACAGCTATGCTTATGCATGTGTGATAAATGCCAATGTTCTTGTGCATACTGGTGGCTCTTGCACACAGAATTCGAACTTGTTCTGTGCACACTTTGATAAATGAGACCCCTGTTTTTGTTTACCATCCCCTTGCCTCTGTTGACTTTTAGTATTGTTGACTTTAGTATTGTTTTAGTGTGTCTGCTGGTAAATTGCTAATTAGTTGGCGCAGGTGTATAGTCACAAGGGGTTTTAGGCTCCCCTAAGCTGTGAAATGTGGGAAGAGCTTATATTGAGGGTGCTGGCTATTGCAGTTAAAGGAGCACTGGTTAATTAGTTGGTGTAACTCAAGTTACCCTTGATATCCTAACCCAGCACAAGCTATCTGTGCTTCACTCCAGACTAGACTTCTGCCTGGCTAAGCATCACCTCCACTTTTCAGAGACAAAAACAAAACCCCCACCTACCTGAAGGCACTTATCAAACCCCGCTCCGAACCATGTTCATTGCACAGCTTGCTTTGACCCACCATCCCTCAAGATGCAAGGAGGACATGCATCAAAACATCTCTGTCCTGGCACCCAGGTGGTGGAATGAACTTCTGAGCTGAGCAGCTGAACAGCTGAGTCACTGGCTGTCTTCTAATGAAGACTAAAGGCCTAGTTATTCAAGCACTTCAATAAGTAATAAATAAATAAATAAATAAATAAAAATAACCTTGACTTCAGTGTTTTGCTGTACTACCTCCTTGCATTAAATCCTCTTTAACAGATTTTTAAGCTAAAATCTACCTTGCAAACAAAATACATTTAATTTGGACCAAAAGTTTTAAAGACATGTTCATTTCAATTCTCTGTTAACGGTTAATATCATGATATTTCATTCATCTTTGCAAATTGCTCCCTAAATCTCAATGTTAATTCAGCAATAAAAGACAATATATGACCATTAAGGATCATAGACTTTTAATAGAAACAGTTTAGATGTCATCAAAAGTTCAATTTTGATTCCTCTGTGGCTAAAATTGCTTTGCTGCTCACAGTAGAAATCTTGTCTGGAAAACATATATCTTTGATAAAGTGGGCAGAGCAGTGGTTAGCGTTGCTATCTCATGGTTCAATCCTGAGCTCGAGTTACTGTCTGTGTTAAGTTTTGCATGTTCTCCCTGACTGTGTGGGTTTCCTTTGGATTCCCACCTCAAAAAAACAAACAAACAAACAAAAAAACATGCCAGTAGGTAGATATGTTTGATGTATAAACGTTGTAATTGAATTAGTAAAATTAATGCGTTTCCCTAATTAAAATTTACATGTTATAAGATGGCCAGAAAATAGCTCCACTGATTAAATGTAGGCATAACGTGATTAGAGAAGGCTAGATACAATGTTTGTTTTATTAGGGTCAAATCACAGGCAAAAACAGAACATACTACACACAGAACAGGGCTCGGATTTAATGCTAGAAACATACGATAAGACACAAAAGTATTATGACAAGACACTATAAATACACCAACTAATCATGCAAGACACAGAACAGGTGAACACGATCAGGCAACAAAGCAATGACAGGACAGGGGCGGAGACAGGACTATAACAGAAACAAAAGCACACGACATGAACCCAAAACAAAATAACATGAAAGCTGTGCTTGTTGCTCTTCAAACCACTCTGTGCACTGAGAGGGGGAATTCATGACAGTAGGAAACTGCAGTAATAACAATTTTCAATACTGCATTTCACTTAACATTTGTCCACTACACTATACTATACCTTGCTTAATTTCACAGATCTCATAGCTTTTGGGTGCTTATTGGAACTCTGTCACTAACCAGTGGTGTTTTGGAGCAATAAACCACTCAACCTGGAAAAACTTCACCTATGGGAAGTGTGTGCAAAATTCCACAAACACCACAATGTGTGTGCAAGGTGCCCTGCGATGGACTGCAATTCCATCCAGGGTGAATTCCCACCTCATGCCCAGCGTTCCCAGGCCAGACTTCGGATCCACTGTGACCCTGACCAGGATAAACTGCTAAAACTTTACAGAAAGCAACCTCCTATACAATATAAAGCTATATTCTATAAGCTCTATTCTTGGAATGATGCAAGTTGTTATATCTGTGATTGTGTGATACTCTGTATTGTGGAGTGGCACTCAAAAAGTCAAGAATCCTGTTAAAAAAAATCCTTTTGTGAGTGTGAGATTTTGAGATGTAATGAGTGTTGTTGAGTTTAAAAAATGACTCACGACTGTTTTCCTTACTCAGCTCCTGCTATTGCAGAGCGTTCTAATGATATGAGCTTAGGTGCTATTTTTTAGCTGCTTCCATAATTTGATTGCCCTTTTTATATCTGTATGATTAATGAATATCGGTATACTTCTGCCTTGTATGCATTGTTTGCAGTTTTGCTGTGCACCTATTGAATGTTCTTATATGGTACATGCAGGGACTCTAGTGAATGTTCCTCCTATGTGCCAAATCTTTAATTGGTATGTGGACCACACACATCTCTCTCTCATTCTCTCTCTCTCTCTCACACTCCCCTTTGCTCCTCCACTTCCCCTCCTGCTGGACTAAGTGCTCATGTAGCCGATTTCAAAATGTCCATGCGTGTGTTACATTAACATTGCTCTGGCTGAAAGGAATATACATCAACAGAGCGAAATTACAGAGGCTAATTTACAACAGTAATTGCCATCATTTTCCTTCTCTCATGATCAGACGCTGACATTTGAACAGATCCTCGTCTCTTTCATCTGCGCGTGTGTATGTGCAAGGTGGTTTTGTGGAAATTGATTAGTGCAGGCTGACGAAGGGAGGAGAGTGAGATGGAAAGAGAGAGAAAGAGAGATGAGGGGGAAAGAGTTGGCAATACTAAAGAGGTCATTTAGCTTTAAAGATTAGGGAGGCGAGTGAAAGATTGAGCGCTTAATAAAACTTTTAGCCCTGGAGCTTTCTCAATCATAACAGAGAGACAGAAAAAGAGAGAAAGAAAGGTTAAAAAAAGATTTTAAAAGAGCAAAAAAAAAAAGCAATAATATTTTCTGATGCAATTCTATATTAATGACAGGAGAAATAATTGATTTGTTCATGATTTATCGTGATTCTCTTTTGAGAGATTCTTCAATAATGTATAAAACGTTATAGCCATAGATTTATCCACAGGCTTATGCATAAATAGCTCATTTAATTGCATAATATCAGCAGAATAAAATATCTAAGGCCGTCATATTTTTTAAAACTGCATTTGAATTTTAATTAGTTAAATGATTTAATATATTAATTAGGTGTGTAACACAATACCATTACCTTTAGCTGTACTTGTATTTGTTTAATGCTCCAAATATTCTGTATGCATATTTAAACCAGAAGCAGTCATGGGCTAGACCAGAAGTTTTTTTCTCCTTTATTAAAAACTGGGCCATGGCATAAGTAATATAATAACAAATAGCAATTTGCAGAACATAACTTAATTCAATTCCTCAACCAGATGCCCTGTAAAAACATACTGCCAAACTTGTATTTGATCTAATGTGACTGCATAGGCAAGCTTAGGACTAACTAGTTAACTGAATTAACTAAAGTAACTGACATTAAAGAGCTGGATAAGTGAACTAGCAAGCTAATTAACATTATGCTTACTACTGTAGTGATCATGTGATCATATGTTCAAGCTTTTGATTGGTTAATTACTTAAGGATGTTGTGACTGCTCTGATTCATTGTCAATATTTTCTAAAACAACAGCAAAAAAACTTTTAGACACACACAGTGACATTGCTGCCATTTTGCTCGTTATATCGTGTCCTTTTGTCCTTGTCCAATCAAAAGTGCAGCTCTGTCACATTAAATGACCCATCATGCCATTCTCTCTGAGAATCCTCAGCTGTCCACCAATGACCTCTGACCTGTGTCATCCCTCAATCCTATGCCCCTTCCATTTTCTTCTCATCTTTTGTCATGACAGGTGTCGACACACATACACAGACAAAAAAAATCACTTCTTCCCCTTTTATCTCCCTCTCCTCTTTCCACAAGTCTTTCACTCTCACCTGTTCCAGTTTCCAGTGAAACTCGGCCGGTCTGAACGAGGAGCTCTGGGTGTAATCCCTCCTCAATAGGAACACCAGTCTGCAGTTGTGCACATACAGAGAATAATGATGTCTGTTCATCTCTGTGGGGAGGGAGGGAGAGAGAGAGAGAGAGAGAGAGAGAGAGAATATTAATTATCATGCAAGGTCAGTAACTTAGTAGACTCAGTAGACGTAAGTGATAAAGTGAACAGGTCTAGAGGAAACTGCTGATGTATTCATCCTCTCTCATATTCTTCCCCTCCTCCTCTCTCCTCCCTCTCGCCTTACTCACCTGTTCGTATCCTAAACCCTGCTGTCCTCTCGATTCTTTTATTATCTTACTTAAGATGTCATTAATGGTCTACAAATAAAAAAGTAATACTTTATCTGGATGAATGTGGATTCTTGAGACATTTCCGTATTTCAGCACAATGACTGTAGCTTAACTAACTCAATGTTAAGTCAATGTAACAGAAATAAGCATGTAGTTATGCAAATAAAATGCATTATGATAAATGAATATTTCAAGGATCTACCTTCCGCCTATGTTCTGTTCATTTCTCATAATTTATTTTTCTTTCCTTTCCGTTCCTTTCCGTCTCTCTCTCACATGCTGGGAAGTGGGAGTGGTATGCTCAGTTTAGAGATTTTTTGTACCTGTGTCTTGAATGCTTTTCTTTTCCTTATCTTTTTTTCCTATCAGTTTATCATGTTATTTTTTTTTTTAACTTGCTTTGTCAGGAGTAGTTTTCACAGTAGGATACTACAATTTGTGCAAGAGAGGCCTGGCGTGGCTCCCTGAGGGGGAAACGGCGGTTTTCTCAATTAAAAAGGGATGTAAATGAATACCTCAAAGTTGTGTTTATGGCTATTGGGGATATTGTAAGCCATAAAAAAACATTAATTCAGCATCTAGGATGAACAAGGACATCATTGTGTTCCTAAGAAAGGAAAGTTTAATAAAGGAGCTAGTTGTGAGTGGGATTTGGGGAGAGGATGCTTTTTTGTGCTGATAACACTCTTGTGTGCATCATTTCAAACAGTCCACCTTTCATGCCTAATGAAACAAACACTAAAGAGCTTACTAGATTTGGGAAATATGCCAGTGACATCCTCTAGGTTGCTAAACCTCTGTGCTGAAACATGTATTTTCATTCAGATAACAGGTGTTCATACCACCCAATAAGGCCTTAGAGGTGTCATGGAGAACTGAGAACGGAGACAGCTGAGCATGTGTTGCTTCGAATGCAGACATCTAGATAACCAGAAAGATTGTCCTGCCCAAACAGATATTGAGAAAGTGGAAAATTGCGCCAAGATGTTTCAAATTGAGCAAAGTAAAGAGGCTAACAGAGAGAGAAAGAACGTCCCTGGCTATTAAAATGAGCTGGAGTTAGCACCATGGATCTTGAGGAAGGAAACTGTAATAAGACTGGTAAAGAGCCTAAGGCTCCACAGGAGGTGAGTGACTCTCACAAGTCATGCGACACTCCATTACCTGAGCCACAATGTAATAATGAGCAAGATTATGCAAGTAACAAAAAGTCTAATCTGGAAAGTGGGAAAAAAAAAAAAAACAGAAACAGTTTGCAATATGTTTTAACCAATAATGAGGGAAATGAAGAGAATGTGGATGATGACAGCTGTTGAGAGTTTCACATTTTGTCATCATGTGCACAAGAACAGTCTACGATATGCAAAAAATTCCTACTTGCATAGAATTTCGCAAACTTTAGTGTTGCAAATTTTTACCTGCGTACGATTTTGCATAAAAAAAGACACAAAACACATACTGTGCTCTATACAAAACAACGAAAGGTAGATCTGTCCAGACATTCCACTGACGGCGTTACAGTTCTGATTTCAGTCCTTAAGGCACAATGGAATATTGGCTATGATATATATTTGCAAACAGAACTGCTTCATGTTAAAAACGTTTTTAATAGCAGATAGGGAGGCTAATAGGGCTGAAAATAAAATAAAAAAAGATGCACATGAGAGGTGGCCTTATCTTAACTTGCTTCTTTTACTCTGCTTCTCTACAACCCTTTTTAACACCATGGAGGATTTCAGGGTAGGATCCTTTAAACATTAATAAGACGAGGGATAAAACAAATCAAGCAATGCTGTCTGAGTATATCAAACTAAAAAAGGGCAAATAGAATTTTTCTACAAGAAACACATGGTGATGAACAGGACAAAGTAGACCATGTCCTGAGCCTTGCCACATTGCATTACATTACATAGCAGAATGTAAGAAGCATGCTTTTACTTTGATTATTATGTATGCACCAGACATGGAGAGGGTAACACTATTTAAAAAACTGATCTGATGTTTAAAACCTTTAGGCAGAAATAATGAAGAACCACACTTTTCATTCTCTTTTACAGTATTTCAGCCCGACATGAATTGGTGGAAGAGTGGAGTGAAAGAAATGTTAATATAAAACACTTGGACAAGTGTTACAAGGTAGAATCCGTGCTGCAGGGCTAGACAGGTTATAAATCAGAAGAGCAACCAATAACAGAATCACAGCTGCTAGTATTGTTCCCTGTAGCATATCAGATCACTATTTCATTACTCTCACAAATAACTCTGTCACAAATCTAGCCAAGGCAACCATGTTGGAAGTACAATGCAAAACTATTACAAGAAACATTCCCGATGTTTCAGGAAAATTGAAGTACTCAAAGGGACGACTATGATCATTTCATGTACACTGCCTTACATAAGTATTCACCCCCCAGCCACCCCTTGAACATTTACAACCTGGAAATGAAATGGACTTAAATGAGGATTCTACATAAATTAGCTCATAATATCGAAGTGGGAGGAAAAATCTATATATCTTGCTAAATTATTTACCAAAAAAAAAAGGTGTGGCTGCATAAGTATTCATGCCTGTTGCTGCGAAACCCCCTAAATTAGCTCCGGTGCACCCAGTTACCGTCAAAACACATAATCAGGTGAATGGAGTTTACTTGTGTGCAATTAAATTGTCACATGATGTGATTAAAAATGCACCTGTACCTGGAAGGCCCCAGAATTGTTAGAGAAAATACACTAAACAAACAGCATCATGCGATTTGTTTAATTGTGTTCTATAATAAACTCTGGGGATTCCAGGAACAGGTGTATTTATATTGAGATCATGTGACACTTTAACTGCATACAAGTCAACTCCATTCAATTTAGGTGTTTCACAGTAACAGGGGTAAATACTTATGCAATCAAAACTATTGTTTTTTTGTTTGTAAATAATTTTACAAACTATATTGATTTTTCCCCACAGTCAATATTATGGATTATTTTGTGTAGATAATTTTAGTGTGTAGATAAGTTTAATTGGGATTAATTAAATCCATTTCAGTTCCGTGTTGTTACGCTACAAAATTCAATCGGGTGAATATGTACACAAAACGCTGTATATAGTAGAAAATGTCACAATTTGGACATGTGAAGGATTTTCCCAGGCTGACATTCACATATAAACTAGAACACTCTATTTTTAAATATAGTCAAGCATGGTGCAGAAATATGACTCTGCCTTGGCAGAAAAGTTAAACGAGAAAAAGCAACTCCAAGGAAATTCAATGCAATTCAGAGCAAAGGGTGCACAGGTGAGAACTCTTTGTTTCTATTCACAATATGGACTTACTGCTTCCTTTTTCAACCTTGAAGGAAGCACAATACAACAAAGTGAAATACACTGTTTGAGCTCTTCAAATGGGTCAAAAACCTCGGACCAAATGAAATGTGTACAGTTTCTTTTTTTCTAAGAGCTCTTTGGATCTGAAGGCTCAGACAATCAGTGTACATTAGACCTATTGCAGCAGATCCCCCGATTACATGAACTACAGCATGAAAACATGGACAGAGCTATCTCTTTTCAAGAACTGACTAAAGCAGTTCAACAAATGAAAGCAGAATGTGTGCCCGGTAATAATATTACCAGTGCGATTTCATCAGTCATTATGGCAAATCATTGGACAAGATATTTTAAACTTGCTTCAAAATTGTTTTAATGACGGAGCTCCTCCAAAAGGATGTCAGTCTGCTGTGCTAGCTCGGTTGACATAAATATGTGAACTTGTTTCACACCATTGTGCGGACTCTAAGCTGTTGATCAAGTGTCTGTCAAATTGGTTAAAATTTTTCCTTGGTGATCTTGTCCATAAAGACAATCATACTGCATCCAGAAAAAAATGATATAATGAAATCTTTCTCTTGAGGATTATTCAAAGATAAATGGGGTTGATGTAAGGTCAGCTCTTCTTCAGGGAAAAGCTTTTGATCTGGTAGCCCAAAATTATCTTTTTACAACCTTACACGCTTTTGCACTAGGGAATCATTTCCTGTCGTGGAGCCAAATATTTTACACAACTTCATACTGCATTGGACAAATTGTGGATAAAGTCTTTCGTAAAGGAAGCAGTACTTTATCTTCCTGTCCATGAAGCGAGACACAGACTGATTAACATCAGGAGCAGCATGGTTATTTTCCGTCTACAGGCAATTCAAAGGCTCCTCTATCACCAACAGCAGAAGTGGATGGATGTCACTGGTGCCTTGCTGAATGCAGTGGGCTCTTTTTTAATGACAATGCATAAGCCGGACCTGAACGGACTCACATATTTTTACATTTGCACACTGCAAATGTGGCAGATGTTCTCTGTTTATAGTGAAGAAATCAGCATACCTGGGCCATTGGCTTTCAAGGAATTTTTTTAACACCTTTCAGCCAGTTGAGGTGCTGAGTTCACAAAAATTTTAAACTGCCCTGGGGTTAGCAAAATACATCATCTGAGAGAAGGCAGACAATGAGTTTCTGCAGATTCACTGAAGGCAGTTTTTCAATCTGTGCAAATTTTCATTAGCCCTTAGAAGAAATAGAAGCTGTACCATTGCAGGCTTCTCAAGTTGAAAAGCCCCAAAATAAGTTTTCCTGAAAGCAGTCAGTTGGCAGGAGACTGATGGTAAGCTTCTATTTATCAAAACATAAGAACCAGGAGTCTTCCAATCAGCTTCAAGAAAGTATACCATGTTAACATAGAGGTATTTCATTTTTAGGCACTATGTGAAGTTTGAGGGTGTGAGGTTGAGGCCGGCTCATCCCCAAAAGGGAGCTGGAGGTCTTAGTACAAAAATCCGTTGAGAGAAGGACTGGCGACATGGATTGATGAAGGATATCCATTTTGCTGGAGTCTGAAAAGGTATTTCATTTATTCCATGGCTTTTCCCATTTGACTGAAATTTTATACAGAAAACTAGCAATATGGCTGACAAGACAAAAATAAGATAAAAATAGTGGAGGACTAGGTCCAGTGCAAGCCATGAAAGGACTGATAATGAGGCGTATGTATGTATGTATGTATGCATGTAGGGTTCCTCTGAGTTCTCTGGTCTCCTCCCTCCTCCCAAAAACATGCCAGTAGGTGAAGTGGCTAAGATAAACTGCCCTTAGGTGTGAATGAGTGTGGCATCCCATTCAGGGTGTGTTCTCGCCTCATGCCCAGTGTTTCTGGGATAGTGGATCCACTGCGACCAAAACCAGGATAAATCAGCTACTGAAGATGAATGAATGAATGATAATAATAATTTTATTATTTTTAAAATGACCTTTATTATGAAATACTATATGAGGAAAAAAAAGTCTTAAGGAAGTGTCAAGTCTTGCTCATTGTCTCACCTGTTTTATCTGAGTTACAGAGCAGTGTCTCCTTCTCCCCTCTCAGTCCAGGGCTCGGCCCATGCTTCATCCATGTTGCTATGGTGAACTGATCCGTCAAGTTCTGTGGTGCCACCCAGTCAGGAATCTTTGCCGCTTGTCGTCCATCAAATCGGAATATGAGCTCACTGTCGCGCCCGCCATCTGTCAGCAGTGACATTGTCCAATTAAAAGCGGCACTGGGGGCGGGGAGAAGGTCAGTGCTGCCTGAAGAAGCTCCTAGAGTGACACCACATAAGGACAACACATAAGAATCATTAGCAACCTTAGTTTAGATGTAAATATACTGTAATGCTTTAGACGTAACTACAAATACAAGCAATGATGAAGGTAACAGCATGTATATTTCACTGTTATAAGATCTGGACCTAAAAAAAAAAGGAAGGAGAGTTATTGTTTATGTGTAATCTGTACAGATTTGCAATCATATTTTCAAATAAATGAAATTTAGAACTTGTGTGTTTGAGGCGAAGCAGCAAAAGTACACAGATCTTTGGGTCTTTTTTTTTTTGATGTTCACAAAACCAACCTATAACCTTTATTGTTTAATGCTATAATGAAGCACATTAAACGAATAATAAAATACAGCTTAGATAGAAGTGAGGGGCATGAACAAAACCATATCTATCTATCTATCTATCTATCTATCTATCTATCTATCTATCTATCTATCTATCATTATAAATTAAATATTTATTTGTTTATTTTTCTTACTTAAATTTAGTTAGTTAGTCAGTTAGTCAGTTAGTTAGTTAGTTAGTGCTTGTATCCTGTGCCACCCTAACACTGGTCAAGTGAATGTTTCCAGAAACCTTGAAAATATTTACTGCGGTACTGTGATGATAGCAGAATCCGTAAGGCTTTATTTGAAGGGTATCTACATTGTGCCTTCATTCCTAAGATATTCATAAGCCTTGCTTAAATAATGTTGGGGGATTTATGTGAGGCTTATGTCACCTTATGTTTTTAAGGTGATATTTTGAAGTGTGTTTGGTAATATCTTGTCTTTACATGAAATAGGGATGAGAAAAGAAGCCCCAGTAATCACTATGAGTAAACTGTTTTTGTTTTTGAGTAGACTCTAATTTGCTTTTACTAACAGCACATTCATAAAACTTTGAGACATCTTCTGTTACACACCCATTACATTTCTAACCGTTTAACTGACATACGGCCTTGGGATAAGTGAAGCTGCAGAGAGTGTCGACATAATACCGTTATAAATGCAAAATTGATTACAATTTTAGGTTGATGAGTTAAAGCAAATATTCATGTGACAGGTTTAAAATAATGTTTTCATTCTAATAAGTTATTGTTTCTATAGTAACTGCTTAATCACAGGAACTTGTAGAGCAGATGTTCCAGGTAGCCTAAGCCTACTAATAAACAGATAAACAAAACATGTTGTTATTTAATAAAAATGTATAATTGTTGATATGAAGCTTTCTATAAGAAGATGTTTATTTAATATTTATGGAAGGAGTCTCCAATGTCAGCGCTTTGTAAGAGTCAGTAAGTTTTCCGCCACAGGAAGGTCATTCGGACAGAAGAGTTTGCACATTGTGGTTTCTCATTAACATGACAAGCCGCGTTTTTTGCCTTATTAAGTTCAAGAGATAGGAAATAAGAGAGACTGGTCAGGGAGTGACTGTTTATACCTGCCATAATGTAAGTGATGTTATTTCACAACATTAAATGTAATTATAAAAGGTTAAAAATATTGTATGTCATCCTTTAATAAATACAAATTGTGTAATTGTTATCAAATTGCTGTGGTATGAGCAGAATAAAACACTTCAGGAACGTGCACTTATAGAAAAATAATCAACACTGGGGTGGTGTCAGTAACTCCGGGCCATGTCCGGCTGCATCACACCACCCTGTTGTGGATTATTTTCCTATATATAGCATTCCTATAGTAGTAAAATAACTAATTAAATGATCAAAGTTGATTGTTGTAACTAATGATAACTGACAGGCAACTTCCATATAAAGCAAAAGTGCCATACTACTTAAACGTAAATATTGATAAAGGCCTTGCATACATCCTCCAGAATTATTTATTAATTACTTATGCATTGCTTACAAACGTGTTATAAGGCCCAATGTATGAATACTTCAAATAAAGTAGGCTGCATTCCCTAAAGGTGTGTTTCAGGCATATACTCCACATCATGATGCCAGGCCTCAGAGGAGAACACTGCCACACCAGCAGCACCACATGCCCAGAATCAGCAACATGGACACCTAATAACAACACTGCCACGTGCACCCGAGGCACAAACACGCGAGGCTGGAGGGCAATCATCACTCTCACTCGCCCCATCTGGCAGCTCGTTTGGGGCGAAATGAAAAGCTGCAGAAAGCAGATCCATCGACAAAGCCGAGCTTATGAGCTGCTGCTGTCTCTTTTACTTTCCCCTGCAGATGCACCAGCAGAAACCCGCCCTACAGCCCCATGTAGCCAAAAAGACCACTGTACACACACTGCAGCACAAATTTTACAGCCTTCATTTCAACCACACTGCGCTGCACTACCACATTCGACATTTCTCTTAACCCGTATCTGTAAATAAACGCACCCCCCGGGGATTAAATCGACTTCCGAGTCTCAAGTGTAAGTCTTCACGCTAGCATGTTTACCCAAATGCATCATGACATAAACACAACATCTGAAGGCAAACACACATACAGTCGTCAAATCCTGCCACAAGGACAAACACTCACTGAGGATATGCTGTCACAGGGGCATTTTCTGACATCCATGCAAATATGTGTGTTCCTGTGCACACGCTGACATTGTTGAGCCGAAGCCTTGAGACCCGCTAGTTTTGAATTCCACTGCTCTGGATAATGCATGGTCACATCAAAATACAATTCACAAAGAGTTATCATTTTTTTTAAAACCTATAACCTATGTGAGTTAATGAGTGTGGTCCATCAACACAGTGACACTGAAATCAGTGGCAGGAAGAATGTCTTTTTGAACACAGTCTCAGGTGCAAAATGGAAAGCAAACATTCCATATACAATCCTATATACAATCACAGTTGATGGTTTCAGCTAACAACATTTACTTTCATTTTCCTAAAACATAGGACAGTTTTGTTTTAACATCTATCACTATATATATATATATATATATATATATATATATATATATATATATATATATATATATATAGTAATTTGGATTAAATATATATACACTGTTGAAATTCCGAATCAGAGTAAAGGTGTTAATTAATTTTCTATATCAGTAATTCAAATCACAGGTTTATATTAATGCAACTTCAGTCTAAGGCTAATAATAAACATTATAAAGCGATAACAGGAAAACACGCATCTTATGGATGTTCAATAACTACATGCAACTATAAATGAATAAAATGCATAATCACAGCACAGGCAAATCACTGTGGTATAAGAGGAGTAAAAACACATAAGGATGTGCTGTTATTGGATGAATTTATTGGTTGCACTACTTGTCCTTATAGCGCACAATAATAGAAGGGATTTATTTATAATTGCACTATCCGTTGCACCCAGATGAGGATGGGTTCCCTTTTGAGCCTGGTTCCTCTCAAGGTTTCTTCCTCATATCATCTCAGGGAGTTTTTCCTTGCCACCGTCGCCACTGGCTCGCTCATTAGGGATAAATTCACAACGATAAATTCAAATATTTACAATATATTTTTTGAATCCATTTATTTCTGTTAAGCTGCTTTGTGACAATGTCCATTGTTAAAAGTGCTATACAAATAAAACTGAATTGAATTGAATTGGAAACTAATCAACTTCGGGGCGGTATCAGTTACTCTGCTTGGCGTTGGGCCGCATCACAACACCATGTTTTTAGATATTTTCCTATGACAGCAAGAATTTAGTAGAAAAAATTAAATAGATCATAATGTTCTGGAAGTTAATTCAGCTTAGTTTGGTACTTGCACAGTGCTTTAAAGGGGTGAATTATAATGCAGATGCATCTAAAAATATGAGCACATTTCTGTCGTGTACTCAAAAATAAACTAATCCATCTCTCTCTCTCTCTCTCTCTCTCTCTCTCTCTCTCTCTCTCTTGGCTCTTCATTCCTGATTCATTCATTGGTGCCATTTTTGCTGGTATCCTTGGCTCGTAACACTTCTTTTCATCCTGCATGGTGACACTTTCCACTGCAAGGCACAAACACACACATGTCTTTAGTACATGATGCTATGTGAGATATCACACTGACAGCCATAAGCTCTCCGTGGACTCAGACTGAGCTTCCTGCCAACAGCTGTGAAACTAAATGTGCTTCCTTGCACCAGAATTGTGTACACTTTTAGAAAAGAGGGTGAAGGCTCATTCTGGCATGGCAGCTGAGGAACACAGGGAAGGCGACAGGGAACCGAGGTCCTAATTAACCACAGTCATTAGCACCTGCTAGTGCTGACTTTTCCAGGTTTAGAAATATTGTCTGTCAAATTGTTGGTACAACCAACACACATACTGTCACAATTTATATACTGAGTAATTCCAGTGATATGGGTGTGACATTTGAAGTCATATCGGCATGCAAAGTGTCTCACTGCACAAGTTGAGCATCAGGGAGACTGTGTGCATATCTAGTCATGTGACCTTTGAGAGACAGCACAGACTACAATTTGAAAGTAAGACATTCTTGTACATATTAAAGATGCATTTGCAAAATGTCTACTGCAGCAGTGTATCAGTAGAAAAAAAAAACACTTATTTTATTAAGTGATGTACCATAATATGCCATGTTTTGGATAAAAACATCAGTGAGGCTCTCTGAAGTTAATTTATGATAATTTATGCAGTTTAAATCATAAAAGCCATTTATGATTTAATTTAATGTTTTTAATTTGCTGTTTTACAGTTTAACGCTTACTGCGTATGACATTAACATTTCATTTACTAACCCTCCTTACTTAAACTGCATTCATTTTTTTCTTGTTCACAACTGCAGCTCCTATGACATTTATAAAGTTGGCAATAGTCCTGTTTAATGAGTCAAATATCTTCGTTGGATATAAAGAAATTAATGTACAATTCAAGCTTATGATGTAAATATGCACTATGTCCTGGGTTGCCAGATCTGAGTGACCGAAGCTGAGTGACAGAATGTACAAGCAGTATTAAAACACATAGTTTGCTTGAGGAGTCCATTCATCAACGTCTTAAAATGGTCTACCCAAGCCAGCAGTTCTAAATTAGCCCAATTATACTGCAAAACTGCACACCTGGCTAAACTAGCTATGTTAAATGCTGTAAATGTAAATGTGTGCTGAGCAATACACATTAAGTTCATTTACACCTGCTTTTCAGAGGCAGACCAAGTCATGAGCAAATCCGGGCGCTGCTAATCATCCAAACTTTAGTACATCGAACAGAACGTGTAATCACTTCCCAAGCATTTCCCTTTTCTCACATTTTTTTGTGCTGACCTTTCACTTTTTGCATGATCCTCCCTCACGTGCATATGTATGAGTTAGGGAGGTGCCGCGTGCAAGACACACAGTGCATTTAGGTTTGTAAGCCAGTTTCATGAATAAAAGGTTTTTTGAACAGTATGCTTGACCTGATCTCCTGGGATTTTCACATACAACAGTCTAGAGTTTATAGAGAATAGTGTGATAAAAAAAACAAACAAAAAGAAAATCCAGTGAGCAGCAGTTCTGTGGGTTTAAATGCCTTGTTGATGAGAGAGGTCAAGAGACAATGACCAGACTGGTTTGAGCTGAGAGGAAGTCTATGGTAACTCAAACACTCTTTACAACCGCGGTGAGCAGAAAAGCATCTCAGAAAGCACAACACACAGATCCTTGTGTTGGATGGGCTACAACAGCAGGGTCCACTAATGCCAGCCAAAAACAGGAATCTGAGGCTACAGTGGGCATAGACTCGCCGACGCTCACAGAAACTGCCTGGTCTTTTTCCAATCTCAAATGTGTTCATTCTGTTTGTGAATGTACTGGATGTGGAACGACAAATGAACATATTTAAAAGAAGTTGATGCATTATCGGTCTATTAAACTGAGTTTTTTTTTTTGGTCTAGCCCACTTCACATTATACTAAGTGTAATGTGGTCCATTACCTAAAATGAGTCTGAGATCCCTGCTTTTAAAACTGTAAAGATCAAAGAGCAGTGTGATGAATTTTTGTGGAAAAAAAAAAGATCCTCTACAACCCATTTCCAACTTCCAAGCAGCTTTACTGATGACATTAAGTAGCGAATATCCGGCACTGTGGCTGGGTAAACATGCTGCTCCGAGTAGGAGCTTCCGCCATATGTAATGAATAAATGATACTACTTCCTTAAAGATTTAGTTAGAGCGGTTAAATATAGACCAAAGTGGCCAATTTAAAAGTGATTTGCCCCCTTTCTTACAGACCTCTTATATTGCTTTATAAAAAAAAGTCCATGACCAATCAGAGTCAAGAATTCAACAACACTATGGTATAATTAGTTTTATATTGCTTTCTGTAGCATTTAGGAATTCAAAGGAAGGAATTTAGGCATTCAGAGGAAGCTGCAGAAATATCAGGGATTGGAAGAGCTAAAGAAAATGTACAAGGTACAAACCAAACCTGTCCCATTGGTCAAATCTCCTAAGGAGTAAGAGTCAGTGTTCCACTTCATCCCAAAGGTGTTGAGTGGGGTTGAGCTCAGGGTCTGTGCAGGCCACTCAGTTTCTTCTAGACCAACTTTAGCAAACCATGTCTTCATGGAGCTCGCTTTGTGCACAGGGGCATTGTCATGCTGGAGTATGTTTGGGCCACTTAGTCCCAGTGAAGGGATTTTTTAATGGTACAATGTATAAAGAGATCCAGTACAATTGTGTACAATCGCATCAGTGGCCAACAATCAGCAACTGGGTTGTGGGGTTTTGCTTTAATGGGACAGTTTAACTGAATTCACACCAGTGTTAGACTAGCCCATAAGTTTTTTACGATGTTTAAAACTTGCAAAACAGTTTTACTGGTTGTATTTTTAGGAAAATGCTAGGACTGTTAAAATACTTTTTTTTAAAAAAAAAAGGGCACTGCAGAAGAGCCTACTATATTTTGCAAAAAGTTTTGATGCATTTAGCAAGTCTTTTCATTTGGTCCAAAGCTTTTGTGTGCTTCCAACTTTGGAAAGGTCCACATATGAGTGTAATGGTTAAGTGTCCTCAAACTTTTGGTCATATAGTGTATCTATCACTATTGTTTTAATGCAGATGGATATAAAATTGAACGTAAGAACATTTCATAACATGCATTGTACTGTGCCCTTCTCCACTTCTGAGGATTAATCTAATGCCTGGAGAATGCAGAGCTGCATCCCAAACCGCGTCCTACACACTAACTGGCAATTACAGTGGTGTACTAGCATACTATTTAGTAGGGTAGAATGGGTTTAGGATGCCAAACATGAACCATTATCCATACGTATGTTAACATGATAGCTATTACATAGAAAAAACAAACAGACACAGTTCTTTAGATCAAATACACACACTAAAGGTGAGCAAAAGTTTCTACCGCCTTACTCTTACTAGCAATAACAACATGTAGATAAAATAAAGCAAGCAGAAGACATAAATGACCCGCATTTTAAAAGCACAAAATACAGAAAAAAACACACTAAAACCTGCTAGGAACTAGCTGGCATATATGAGCATGAACGCTAAAACAGATCAGAGGATAAATAGACATAGATGTTAACATTATACTCTCCAAGAGCAAGCAACAGCCCAGAAACAATATATTATGGAATATTTTAGTTTTCATCTGTGATACTGTGGAAGATTTCAATTTCAGAGATCAAAGTGATGTCGTTTCAAGATTCTTTATAAAGAGAAAAACATGTATGATTGCTAACATTAACCAGTGAAGGATGTCTAGAGTTAATAAAGCAGTAAATATGAGTTCGTCTAATTTAATTAAGGTATTTTGCATAAATTGGGCTGTTTCCTGTGTAGATTGCTAGCTAACAACTGGACCAACTTGTTAGATAGATTTGATTTGCTTTGGTTTGATTTGATTAGATTTTTTAAAAATAGACCACTGCTTTCAAGTAAGGAAAAAGGACGAGGACGAAAGGTGATCTTGACTTGTAAGCTGTCACCTGTAACCTGTATACTCGAACACTCTGGATGGGAATGAAATCCAAACTCCCCGGCTTAGGACTGCCTTAAACAGTAGATTTTAAGAATGAGTAAAAACACTACCTTATACCATCTTAAGGATGGTAAGATACAAGGTAAGACATCACTTACAAGGATAACCCATGTTATATATTTATAATTTTTTTTTTCTTGCTTAGAATACACTCAATAAGCGTCCTGCTTTGAACTCTTGGTGCTCGTCAAAAACACATCAGCTATTTTCTGTTTCATTTTCCAAACCAGTGAGCGAGTGACCTCTATCTTGGAAAGCATTTAACGGTTCAAAATGCTTTTGTCAAATCGCACCAGTGGCCAACAATCAGCAACTGGGTTGTGGAGTTTTGCTTTAACGGGACAATTTAGCTGAATACACACCAGTGTTACACTAGCCCTTAAACCTTTACAACATTTAAAACTTGTTAACATTTTTGTTGTTTTTTTGTTGTTGGAAAATACTATAGGACTGTAAAATTTGTAATAGATTATGAAAAGTTTTTTATTTTTTATTTTTTATTTTTTGCAAAAATCTTGACACAGTAAGCAACTAGAAATCACATAGTTATTGTCTATGGATTATGCTTTGTATTAGAATAACAGTATTGTCCCTGGAAGATGATGTTATCAAAGCAAATATGGAAGTCTTATTGGTTGGTTCAAAGCTTTTGCAACTCAGCTTTGTATTCCTTTTTCATCATGCTCCTTCTACAACTCACTTTGTGGTTTGTCCTCCACTGGGGAATTTGACTGCAGCCACAAATGCCGTTTTTCTTTATCGAGTTTTCTCAAGACTCCTGTATTTACAGTTTTTGCCCTCTCAAATTTGATCAGCAATTCCAATGTTCCATTCAGATATGAATTGTTCTGGACAAAAAAATTCAGGCATGTCTGATACACTGTGACTCACTGTGACTGCCCTGGAGAAAAAGTCTTTCCGCCATGAACACGTCTCAATTTTCTGTGCCAATCATCAACTCTGACCACTTCAAAAAATCTGCAGACTAGTGCTGTCCAGGACATACAGTACAATTGTGAACTGTGTTATTCACTGGGGTGAAAGTCAGATGAAATCCAGGCTAGTTTCCTTTCACCATCATGAATATCAAGGCAAACTAACTCACTGAACTCACCACAGAGTTTCTGCAGAGATTTCTCTGAGTAGGTCTCTCGATCACAGCCTTTCCCAATATGACCGGTCTGTAGCTCAACAGTGGTCCTGACTGAAGACACCGTGCCCTCACACGTCTCCAGGTGCATCTTGGGAAATAGTGGTTTACTACCCATACCTGGCTCATAGTCCACACGTTTACTCCAGCCTAGTATGAAAGAAAGAGAGAGAGAGAATGATAGATATTGCAATATATTGAATAGCCAAGATTCTGGTGTGTCAAATAAAGGTGATATCATAAGCCAATTTGTACTTAATTATCACTCAGCAGTAGGCATGTATGGCTAATCAATTATACTATATATAGTGATATTTATATATAGTGACTGTCCCTATGGCTGTGTTCCATTTAAGAGAAAATTGCCTGTGTATGCATCTTTTTGGCCAGAATGTATTATTTATTTATTTATTTATTTATTTTTTGCATTAAGAAAACAGACAAGGACAGACTGTCACCTAAGTATTATAACATTCTATCTGGGCAAAATGCTGTTTCAAGATATGGGACGTCAAAGTTTTGACATTCAAACTAGAAAATCTCTAGCATACTAAAATTTACATTTACAGCTCAACAAGACCTATGCACATGGATCTGTAAATATAAATTTCAGTGTTAGAGATTTACTGTAAATGTATATCCTGTAAATTTTGAGACATTTTAAAAATGGATTTTTGAACATTGGTCTAACACAGATATAACATTATAATTCTGTAAAATCATACACTGTTTGGTTTTATATGGCTTGATCTGGCTGTTTGTAACTGAGCAATCTCTTAATCTCTTATATAACTCATAAATCAATTAATTCAGTAGAGAAAGAAATTTTAAGCATAAAGCAAGATGTAAAATACAAGATGTTTCAATTTTTAAAAACTGATAAGATGCTTTACCTATATTTTCAAATACATTAGAAGATACATTACATGTTTCTATGCCACTACACAAACACATCTTACACGTCTACTGACTGACCTTCAGCTCCAGTTACACAGGAAAGTTTAGATAATTAAGCACATTGCACAAATAGCTAGCTAATGTCAGTAATATTTAATGCTAATCTACATGCTAATGTTAGCCACAAAATTTATTTTTGACTTATTTTCACCAGATAAAGCCTAATAATACTGAGGTCACGAGATGTCTTACTTAATTTTACTTAATTCAAAGAAGGCTTTTCCTGGATTCTTAGCTGAGATTATCATTCCATGTATACTCCATGGTAATCTATTGATATGACTACTTTTCACATCAAAACACTGCCCAATGCAAACAAGTCCATGAAATTATTTAAATACAATAGTTACCAATGTTGTAAGCAATAAAAAACAAAACTTTTTCATTAGGCAATTATTGTGGTGTGAACATTTGTTATTGTCACAGGCCTACTCACTAGAATTTGTCATTAGCACCCTTGTGTTGGTGCGCATGGCCAATTTAATGGGTGATTTACTAGAATCTAAAATGTGCATGCATTAACTCAAGCTCATGTTGCCTATTAATATGGAAGGCACGATATAAACTTATTTTGAGTTTTTCTGTCAGCAACAACATTTGTTATTAGGGTTGTTCAATCTTGCATAGTCTGAATATTTGAGTTTGTGTGTATTGAATATGAAATGCATTTATCACACCACATTTGGAAACTGTGCAATGCTGAAAGCTCCATGGCTAATTTAATTACCTGTTTTTGATTTATTGCAGTTTATAGTTTTACTGATCTCAAAATTGTTGTAATGAATAAGTGTATGAAAATGCTAGTTAAATATGCAACTGTCAAAATATATAAATGCTGGATAATCAGGGGAAGTGTGAAACATCTCCTTCTGCATGTGTGCATGTGCACTGAGATGTTCCATGAAAGTCCTGTAGTGATGTATAACATATATGAAAGAACACTTACAATAAATACCACCACCACACAGCTACCTTTCCTTCAAAACCACTTGCTAAGCTGGTACAGAACTAGCATTCAGTTTTAACCACCAGAGTAGTGTGAAACACTTGGACAATGTATACCAAAAACAGGACTCAAGCGAAGACCGCCCAGAGAGGTGACCTCCATACTCATAACACTGGGAGGGGTGATGTTAACCTTGTAGAATCTGGAGAATATGCATGGTGATTCACAGGAAGCAGCAGTAAAGACTTCGTGGAGTGGTACACTTCAAAATAAGGCAAGTGAGGAGGAGATACAAGGCCCTACAAGCCCCTACAAGCCCCTCCTTGTAGGGGCTGAGTGCCCAGGCTGTCTCTAGGCCAAGGTGACACTGTGTGCCCAGTGGAGTAACCACAACAGAGCCCCCAACTTATCTTATTCTCATAGTAACTGTACAGTTGGTCAGAGGATGAGGTAGTTGCCATGCATTTGAAGTAACACCACAGGGCACACAACAAGCAGAACAGGGGATAATTTGCAGACAGATGGCTGCAAGGTCAGTAAAATGATTCACAAATTCAGATCATCTGGCCTTCGGCAGAGAACTCACACTACTAGGGTACAGTCCAGGTGGAGGTGTATCCCTCCCTTTAGAAAAGTACTAATCAGCCTATGGGACTCTATAGAGATGCCATCCACCTTACTGTGGTGTGCTTAGATAGTGGCCACAAACACTTTTACAGATGGGGACTTGTCTCTGTTTAGCAGCGTCCTAGGAAACAAACAATGCACCAGGTCCAGCCATTCACAGAATGGTGTTTCCATAAGGATATACAATGCCTATATACTAGGTGTTCTTGCATTCAGAAGTATCTCCTGGACTGCTGGACTTCAGACCTCAGCTGGAGATTAAGTCTGAGTGGCAGATTTGTTCGTGGAGGAAACTGCCTGCATGTTCCAACTAGCAAAATCAGTAATGCGAACTAAGGTCTTGCTGGCCATCTTGGAGCCACCACTGTGGTCTAGTTGCTGAATTCTGCACAAAGTGGGAATAACAAGTGGTAGAGGAAATGAATGGTCTTTAAGTGGTGAGGCCAGTTCTAGACCATGATATCTTGTTCCAGTGGACTGTCTGTTGACTTGGCATACACTGCCTGGCCAAATCTTTACTAGATATGGGCTATCATCTTGGGGTGCAGACGCCACAGCTTTGGACGTGTGTGCTGACTCGACAGCGCATCTGCTGCAACACTGTGTAGTCTCAGAAAATCACTTGCTCTCAACAAGGCCAGCTGTAAGTGGGCCACTGGAGAAGATTCTGTTCAAGGCAGAGAGAACCGGTCAAGTTTGTGCCAACAAATTGCCAGTGCATGTCACATTTGTGATGCAATATTGTAAGTTTCTTTTTTCAGGGACTTATCAGTGTGGCTGCACTCAGCACTTTAACAAGGCACACATCTGGGTATAGTCCTTCATCATGGTGTATCAAGGGAGCACCGTTCTACTACACTCGCAATGCCTCAAGCTCTGCTAGCCAGTTATTTGGCAGAGAATGTGGCAAAAATGAAGGAGAAAAAACACAGAGACAGGAATCAACACTGCAGGAGAAAATGATCAGTAATGCTGCTCACTATGAGGTGAATTGAGTAGCAGATTCAGCAATAAACAGCATATAGTGTTTAAAGGGATATGAGAGCAATTCTTAGACACAAGCTCCACTAGCCAGCTGTGGAGGGGTGCATGGCCTCTAAGAAAGAAAAGAGTGAGAGGATGCTAACCTCAGATTTGGAAGACAGGACACCTGTACCTTCGACCATGGTCCTAAGCTACTAAGTGGATAGTTCCATACATGAGGTGAGAAGAAGAAAGGGAAAGATGACTGCATGACAGCGGTATTACTGCAAATACTGTGTCATAGTGTATGTCACTAAATCTCAGCATACGTATGCACATACAATAAGGCAAAAAGCACAAACCAGTAGTGAATACACTTTCCTAGCATTCAAAGTTATGGCCCTCTTTGAGAAATGAGCCCCCAGATGGTTGTGCAGTGAGAAGTGGTGCAATTTCAAGTTAGCTGTTTTCGATATGATGCAAGGTTAAATAAAATGTGTTACTGTTATTACTCTTGCTGTGAGAGAAATGTGAGCAAGCTTGTGCTTTGTTCATTCACACAGATAACCGCTATTGCTTTAGCTTTTTTTTTTTTTTTATCAATTTGCTCACATACACAGTTGAAAGTTATTGTTTTAGTTTTATTACTATAGTCACAGGATTTTTATGCTGCTGCACTTTGATGCAGTATTACTTTTACTTTGTGATGCTCCATGAGTATAAACTAATGTACAGTAAAATCCTGACTAGAGGTGGAGTGACTGGCAAGTTTTATTTAGTTAGTTAAAATGTACTAATCTGTGTTTGATGTCTGAAGTTTGGTTCTCTAGTTCTTTAACTCTAACTTGTAAGGGAAGCTTACAACCCTAGGGACCCATTTAGGTTTGTGTAGATTTCACACATGCCTCACAAAACACGAACATAAAAAGTCAGTAATACATTAATTTATTCATTCATTCATTTTCAATAACTACTTTGTTACTGTCAGCCGGGAGGTGGGAATACACACATGGATTCAATAATACACAATTTCTACATAATCACTTTCATAAAATAGCAGAATGAGTTTGAAGTAAACTGAATATACTAATCATATGTGAAGTATATTTTCATCTAAATCATTTAGGTTTTGTGGGCAGTGTTTGTGTGAAGTGACTATGCACTAAGCAAGAAAGTGATTTGACTTCACAGTTGATTTCTCAGATCTGTGACATCCTTAATAGATAACGGTGTCAGATTGTGTCCAAACTTCCATAAGCAAGTCTAATACTAATACAGCAAGTCTAATAGAGCATCTATTCAACTTTTTGTAGTGACTGGGTGACACTCATTTTTCAAACAGGAAGTTGTAAGCTTCACTTAGTTGTTAACAAAGTTAGCCTTGTAGATGCCGTGCAAAAACTAATAAACAAACTTATGGCACAAAAAAACAAGTCACTAAGGTGAAAGAAATAACACAATATGTTGGGTGACACAAGCAGCTGTCACTTTGATTCGTTATCAAGTACACACACGCCCGCACACACACACACGCACAGTCACTGGGAAAATGTTAGACACAGCTTTTGTAACACACTATCCAATTTTTTTTTTTTACTTATTTTCTCTAAAGTGTTGTTTTGGCTGTTAGTCTGTTTAGACTGAATGTGTGTGCATGTGTCTGGGTGTGTGTGTTGGAAATGATCAAGAATAAGTGTGAAACTGAATCTGAAGAAGAAGACAGGAATAGCATTCACATGGTTTACAATTATGGTAATGCTAGTGGTTCTCATAAGAGGACAGTAATCATTCAGCAGGGATTAAGATAAAGCTGCTCAATTAATTTCAGACACACATATTATTTTGCTCATATCACGGCGTGTTTGATAGAAAACTAGCTGAGAGCAGCAAGACACAGAAGCAGCAAGATCTCACAGACCCCAGAAGACATTCATTGTTCATTCATCTTCAATCATCACTTTATCTTGGTCAGGTGGAGAGAGTCACAGTGGATACGGAGCCTATCCCAAGAACACTGAGTATGAAGACGGAAAACCCCCAGTCCATGGCAGGGTATCATGCACTCACATATTCACACACTCAATCACAACTAGGGGCAATTTAGCATAGCCAATCTGCCTATTCACATATTTTTACAAGATGAGAGGAAGTCGGAGAACCTGGAGAAAACCCACATGAACACGAGCCCTTATTGAGTTCAATGCTGTGTGTCATCAAGTCTCAAAATGGATATGCAAGTTGCTCTGAGTGGGTGTGTCTTCAAGAATTCTTAAAGTCATGCTTTTGACATGACTGCAAGGTGGTCCAGTCATGAAATCTGAGAAAACACAGTAAATCTGTCAGGAATATCAAGAGTTTCCTCAGATGTGTTGGGAAATGTACTAAGAAAAGATTCCAACAACATTGCTAACAAGAATTTATCAAGAACATTGATAAAATAAAAAAAAGGAATTTTACTATAGAAACCCTAGCGCATGTCTGTGGACGAGATGGCTATTTTTTAATGGTGTGCACTAAGCATCAATGAGAAATCAGTGAGGCGAAAAATCTGGTGTGACCACTACGTAATAATTAGCAGCTCCTCCAATTTGTAACTGAGAAAAGAGAACACAGTCCTGCCCACTTGTTTTCTATTGGCTCACAGGACTGTGGTTCATGCATTCGCAAAATCATTTGAGTACCGCATACCTATTCAGAAACGATCAAAGGGCATCTTTGAGTTCACATATGCACTTAATGACATGCTCTGTGGTCTGCTTCAAAACCCTCCTCCACAGGATAGCCACTGCTGTAGCAGTGTTAAAGCACACAGAGAGTGTGTTCATTTGTGTGCACGTATGTGTGTGTGTCGGTATATTCGAGAAGCTCACTCGGAATCCCTGCTGAATTATTTACTTCTAGTTATGAAGCCCAGCAGGAAACTGTTTACTCTTTACAGACCCGCTTGGTTTTCCCCCTCTCCCTCTCCCACACTCCCTAATATAAAAAGTATTTTCACACTTTCGTTTAATTTGCTAGGTCAGTTCAGGGTGAACAAGAAAACTTTCTTCTTCTTCATGGTTTATTTTGGAAATAATTAAAAGGAAGTGCAGTTCATAGGCTTCCGATCTTTAAGAATAAGGGTGACGTGCAGAGTTGCAGCAACTATAGGGGGATAAAGTTGATGAGCCATACAACGAAGCTATGGGAAAGAGTAGTGGAAGCTAGGTTAAGGAAGGTAGTGGAAATTTGTGAACAGCAGTATGGCTTCATGCCCAGAAAGAGCACAACAGATGCCATTTTTGCTCTGAGAATTTTGATGGAAGTATAGGGATGGTCAGAGGGAGTTGCACTGTGTGTTTGTAGACTTGGAGAAAGCGTATGACAGGGTGCCAAGAGAAGAGCTGTGGTACTGTATGAGGAAGTCAGGAGTAGCAGAGAAGTATGTCAGAGTGGTGCAGGACATGTATGAGAGGAGCAGGACAGTGGTGAGGTGTGCTGTAGGTCAGACGGAGGAGTTCAAAGTGGAGGTGGGTCTGCATCAGGGATCGGCTCTGAGCCCCTTCCTGTTTGCTATGGCGATGGACCAGTTGTCAGAGGAGGTCAGACAAGAGTCTCCTTACACAATGATGTTTGCGGTTGACATTGTGATCTGTAGTGAGC
>CM040988.1:18585392-18625159 GCA_022985145.1 Pangasius djambal
TGAAAGTCAGTCGTAGTAAGACTGAGTACATGTGTGTGAATGAAAGG
Organism: Pangasius djambal; assembly: GCA_022985145.1. Taxonomy (NCBI): domain Eukaryota; kingdom Metazoa; phylum Chordata; class Actinopteri; order Siluriformes; family Pangasiidae; genus Pangasius; species Pangasius djambal. Next base: position 18,585,440 of record CM040988.1, read on the forward strand.
GAGGGAAGTGGAACAGTAAGATTACAGGGTGAAGAGGTGAAGAAGGTACAGGAGTTTAAGTACTTGGGGTCAACAGTCCAGAGTAATGGTGAGTGTGGGAAAGAGGTAAAGAAGCGAGTGCAGGCAGGTTGGAATGGGTGGAGAAAGGTGTCTGGAGTTCTGTGTGATAGAAAAATATCAGCGAGAATCAAGGGGAAGGTGTACAAGACAGTGGTGAGAGCGGCCATGCTGTATGGTTTAGAGACAGTGTCACTGAAGAAGAGACAGGAGTCAGAGCTAGAGGTAGCAGAGCTGAAGATGTTGAGGTTCTCTTTGGGAGTGACAAGGTTGGACAGGATTAGAAACGAGTACATCAGAGGGACAGCTCATGTTGGATGTTTGGGGGACAAAGTTAGGGAGGCCAGATTAAGATGGTTTGGACATGTTCAGAGGAGGGAGAGTGAGTATATTGGTAGGAGAATGTTGGACATGGAGCTGCCAGGCAGGAGGCGAAGAGGAAGGCCAAAGAAGAGGTATATGGAGGTAATAAATGAGGATATGAAGCTAGTGGGTGCAAGTGTTGAGGATGCAGAAGATAGGGATAGGTGGACAGTGATGATTCGCTGTGGCGACCCCTGAAGGGAAAAGCCAAAAAAGAAGAAGAAGAAGAAGTGCAGTTCATAGGCTAAATAATTCTTAAATTAAGAAGCACTCAGTGGGAAGTCATTCTGGGATTCATTCAAATTATGGACATGACTTGGTTTGCAGGACAAAAAATTTCTACTTCTCACATTCCAAAAATGATATTTCATGTGTCTATTATCATGGGCACATGGTGGCGTGTGTAGACAGAACAGGGCTGTTTGTGCTGAATTTTAAGCTGCACTGTGACATTTTAATAGCAGTAGTTGAAAAGATGTGATGGCTGATTTCACATGTCTCGGAGGAAGCTTGTGTTAGTCTTAACCATCCTAGACTGATAGCTGTTTTACAATAATCTGAGATTAATTTGATCCTTCTAGAAATCTACTATTGCCTTTGTCCCTCTGTTTTGGATTACTGTTATCCTAACTGTTTGCATGCTCTGAGAGAGGTAAGTTTATTTTGGAATAAACTTAGCACATAATTGAAGTCTTAGACAGGCACAATAGGCAAAAGCAATGGACAAACAATCGGCCATCAGTACAAGAAGGATTTGCAAAGGGTGTCAATGAGTAAACAATCGAGAAGTACCAGAAACTGGAAAAATAACAAAACAAAAATGAGATATAAAGGCATACAAATGCAATCAGAAAGGCAAGACTTCACAATGAGCTAATCAAAATAACCGGGAGTCTATAAACAATGAGTAAATGAGCAAGTAATAAGTAGCGAGTGAGAGTTCAGATGACATAAAAGTCTAGTATTCTGGTGATAACGGCTGAAACGGTCACATGACACCCTGACAGCTGATATACTATATAAATATTACTGATATTTAATTCAAGCCCTATTTGAGATTTATGCGCCATGTTGCAGTGCATGAATCCAAATTTCATCATGTCAACCCAGCAAAATCTGCGTAAAGTAGAGGAGGTGGTTATGTGACATTTTGGTTGCCAGATTGGTTTAACTCTTTCCACTGTAATTCAATTAAAACCTTCCCAAATGACTATCGACGATATCTAAATGACATCTAAACACAATTATATTTATTAGCAAAAGGTTATTTGGTTCCACATGTGAATGAAATGAAATCAATTCGTGAGATACAATCTGGCAACCCTGAAATGGAGTGTTTCAGAAAGGAAGGTTCAACCTTCAAAAAAAGGCAAAGCAAACCCGTAGCTGCAGTAAGATTTAAACTGAAAAAAAAAAGAGGTAGGATAACCACCATGAACAAGTGAGACATGATCTGAGTAAAGTTAAATGTATAACTGTGTTTTTTCACATTAATTAGGATATTAGACAGAATAAGTTCACGTTACATTTTTTTCAGGCTATACATTTTTTAAATTATTTATTTTACTACTGCATATGGCTGTATGCTTCTTTTGCTCTATGCTTCTTCTGAGATTTACAGAGACTGATGTCATCCACTGCAATACTTTTGGGAAAGATAATGTATTTTACAAGACTATAACATATTCTGTAATAATGACTGTGTTCGGTGTGTGTTTGTCAGCTGTAACTACAGTAACAGCAACAAGGTGAAAAAAGCAAATGAACTGTAAAAACTTCAGTAATATATCTTTAACAAAGAAAGAAGTTTCTTCTGAATCTGTAGATATTGACAACGCAATACACACCACACACACACACACACACACCCACACACAGCTAAACAGCTACACTCAAACCAGTTTCACAGCTGTGCTGGTGTCTGTTTCAAAAATAGAAAAAGTTCACTTAAGGAGTCAGAGAATATAAAAGGAAAGAAAGCTGAAGACAAAATAACACTGAAAGAGCAAAAGAGAGTCAGAAATAATAAGTAGCTGCTAAGCGAGGTATGAGAAATGACAGAAAGATGAGGTGGTATTCCAAAAGAGTGTGTATGTGTGAGTGCGTGCATGATCCAGAGAGGTGTGCCTGGTTTTCAGACAGTGTCAGACAGTCTGAATCATATTTCTCCATAAACACACACACACATACACGTGTTAATTGGCATCTCGTACCTTGCCAGCCGGGTTTGCAGATGGGTTTGACGTGAATGTGTACAGTCGCACTCCGTGTCGCTCTCTTCTGCCCACAGTCAAAAGCTGTCACACTGATCTCATAGTGTGGCTGGGTGTCGAAGCTCAGGCTCTCCGTGTTCCTGATGTTGCCTACACACACAAACACACACACACACACACACACACACACACACACACACACACCTGGACTCAGGAGGTTGCATTGATTTTACAATGTTATGGTCAACTTAAATTGATTACAGTAATATTCACAATATCACCTGATGACTCTCAAAAGTGGATCTGGTCAAAAAAAAAAAAAAAAAGATCTCATGTTTAGGTTATTGTCAGCAGGCATGTTGGAATGTAATCATGATGAAGAACCTACAGTGTGTTGCATAAGTATTCACCCCCTCAACTTTTCCACATTTTGTAGTGTTACAGCCTAGAACCGAAATGAATTTAACCCTCCTATTATCCTCAAAATTACAAAAAAACATCTTTTATCCTTTTATCCAATTTAAACCTCCAGAATATGATTTTTACCCAAGTTTGTGTATCAAGTACTAAAATATAGACCCTACAACCCCCCCAAACACACACACACACACACACACACACAAACACTTTATACATCCAGAATACCGATTGTGCGACTATGGAAAAATACGCAAATCACCATAAAATCTCACTAATTGACCTACAATTGGAAAGAAAGATCTTTTTGGTGTTTTAAAGGCTTTATATTATTTCTAAGTACAGATTTTTGTTATTTATAACATTTAGAAAGAAGAACAATTTCTGTCATCAAGGATAATAACATGTATTATGTTCAGGGTCAATTTGACCCCAGGACAAACAAACACAATTTCAAACATTTTTATTTGTAAAACAGAAGGGGCCAACGGGCAGTCATGCATCGGCAGCTGTAGGTGGCCGTGATCTTGACCAGATTATCAACCCCTCCCTTCGTCTCATTGTATTTCAAGACCATTTATGGTTTTCTGTTTTCTCTGGTGCTCAGGACAGCATCTTTGTTCATGGTGCTCATCAGCAGGACATTTTTCCCTTTCTTGGGGCAATAGGAGATGACCGTGGCTCTGTCAGTGAAGGCAAACATTGAAGATGTTACCTTCTTGTTCTTCATTGCAAGAAGCTCAGAGGGAAGCTCCAGCTTGTTTTATCTCATTGTCCCCTACATGGTAACCTTCCTTTTCAGCAGTTCCTCACCCAGGGTGTACGGTGTGAAAAAAATATCACATGTAATGTTATGACCATTCAGTCCTTCAGCCATGTCTAATACCACCCTCAGCGTATCTGGTGGGGTTGAGTACCATTTTGATGACATTAGCAGCACTAAGTCTACCCTGCTGTTCAAGTGGGAGGAGAGACCATAATAACTTTGCATTTTTGGAAGGTAATGTGTCTGCTGGTGGTTGAGAGGCATCAGGAGGGTCAACATTAATCTATCATTAGTTATCACTATCATTCTCATCAGAGGAAGATGCCTCATAATCAGGGTCCTCCTCAACATTATCCTCCGTCTCAGACACTTTCACCCCTATGTCACTTACACTGTCAGAGAACTGTGACAAAATGTCATTGACAGAAAACCTTTGCTAAAAGGTCATTTTCAATTCATTTTCAATCTTTTTTTTTTTCATAAAAAGAGAGCCCAGAGAGCACCAAGAGAAATTTTAGAGAAGGCTTCTGTGTAAGGTTTTATATGTTTGCTCCTCCTCTATGTTGGGTGAACTATCAGTGTCCTCATGAGAACTGTGTTTTCCCCTTCCCCATGTCATGTGAACTATGAGTGGTTCTCGCAATACTACAGGTATGGTTATGTTAGATTAGGGCCCTAAAGCAGAAGGAAGTTTTTTGAAGATTATAAAATTGTATGTTATAGTGACCCTCAATATCATCCAAAACAAATGTGTATAAAATTTTGGTATTATATGTTTTATACAGCTAAAACAGCCTGGGGCCAAATTGACCCCAAGGAACACTGATGCTACAAAATGTGTACAGGACATTGAAAACATATCATCATGTTAATTTTATGTTTTACCCATTGTCCTCATTAAATTAAGAAAAGCCATTAAATAAGAAGCAAAAAAAATGATGTCAGTCATGTATTTAGAGACGTTAAACATTGAATAATAGGGGAAAGATAATAGGAGGGTTAATTTGGATTATATGTTATGAATAGCACTAAATAGCCTACAATATCTTGGTTGCCTCTCTGACTAATCCCCTCTTTACTCTGCCACTGACTTGTTTAATATTGATTTTTACATCTACTCCAATATTATGAGCAATATGATGTACATTTATGGCCTACAGTCCATTTCAGTTCACTAAAAATGTGGAAAAAATGGGGGGGGGGGGGTACTTATGCACGCACTGTATATTATTTACATTATGCTTTCACCTTGCCTCCTTTTCTACTAACCAATTTGCACAATGGATTTGATGGACTTCACATTAGTTTTAATATTTTTTATCATTTTAATAATTAATAATATATAGTTTTAATAATTAGTTTGGAGATACCAAATAGTAAATGGAAATGACAAAAAAAAAAAAAAAAAGCTCCATCGGATTTCACCATCAGTTCCATATGAGTCAGTGAAACAATTCATTGTCCCAGTTTTTAAATGCTGCTAAGTTTAGTGGCTATGCTATAAGTGAGATAACACGTACTGGAGTGTCCAGTTATCAGAACACATCAGATTTGCGGAAACACCACTTTGTCTTGCAGTATAGTGATCTTCTCCTCTGCCTCATCTGTTATTTTCTGATATAAGCTTCATTTGGCATTATCTCTTATATATAAGAGTGTGCTTATTTCTAGGACAAAATAAAATTCTCAGGCTATTGTCAAAATAAAAATCCACTGAACCCAGTCACACCAGTCTTTTAGAAACTACCATGACGATACGCAATTTAACTCAGAATTCAGAATTCCCACTCAAAATAACTCAATAGAATGGGAGATGAGCCAATAAACATGTTAATAAGGAATGATTAATATCACCCTCAAGACACCCAAAATAAATTTCAAATGTGTTACATATTAAATGCTTTTACTTTATTGCATTCCAGCACTTTTTAAGCACTTCTCAACAAAACATGCTGCTGTCCAGGTTTTGTAGTACTTAACTCAAAAAACTAAATTCACTACAAAACTGCCATCTTAGAAAGTAAAAATATCCTGAATATAGTCAAATTTATCTAGTATTTCCTGTTAAAAGATTGCCATGAACCAAATATAAGATTATTAAATGCATTTTAAGCTTTAAATTTTCTTATTCTATTGACATTTAATGTTGCTTCTTTCTAGAAATATATGCTTAAAATAAGTAAAATTATCCGCCAATAGAACAAGAAAATTTCAAGTTTGAAATTAGTAAAAAAGTATAGAAATAAGTTGAATAATCTTATATTTGCTTTATGGTAATCTTATAATAGGAAGTACTAGATAAATGTAACTATATTCAAGATATCTTCACTTGCTAAGATCTCATTTTTTGCAGTGTTCACGGCGTGTGTGTGTGTGTGTGTGTGTGTGTGTGTGTGTGTTTGGGGGGGGGGGGGGGGGGGGGGGGGGGGGGGGGGGGGGGGGGGGGGGTGGTAATTCAAGCGTGGTACCGTGATAGTTTGTCACCTGTGCAATAAGTCCATTCGTGAAATTTCCTCACTACTAAATATTCCACGGTCAACTGTTAGTGGTATTATAACAAAGTGGAAGCAATTGGGAACAACAGCAACTCAGCCACGGAGTGGTAGGCCACGTAAAATCACAGAGCGGGGTCAGCGCATGCTGGGGCGCACAGTGCGCAGAAGTCTCAAACTTTCTGCAGAGTCAATAGCTCCAGACCTCCAAACTTCATGTGGCCTTCAGTTTAGCTCAAGAACAGTGCGTAGAGAGCTTCATGGAATGGGTTTCCATGGCCGAGCAGCTGCATCCAAGCCACACATCACCAAGTGCAATGCACAGCGTCGGATGCAGTGGTGTAAAGCACGCCGCCACTGGACTCTAGAGCAGTGGAGATGTGTTCTCTGGAGTGACGAATCACGCTTCTCTGTCTGGCAATCCGATGGACGAGTCTGGGTTTGGAGGTTGCCAGGAGAACGGTACTTGCCTGACTGCATTGTGCCAAGTGTAAAGTTTGGTGGAGGGGGGATTATGGTGTGGGGTTGTTTTTCAGGGGTTTGGCTTGGCCCCTTAGTTCCAGTGAAAAGAACTCTTAATGCTTCAGCATACCAAGACATTTGGGACAATGTCATGCTCCCAACTTTGTGCGAACAGTTTGGGGATGGCCCCTTCCTGTTTCAACATGACTGTGCACCAGTGCACTACATGGATGCGTGAGTTTGGTGTGGAGGAACTCGACTGGCCTGCACAGAGTCCTGACCTCAACCCGATAGAACACCTTTGGGATGAATTAGAGCAGAGACCGCGAGCCAGGCCTTCTCGACCAACATCAGTGCCTGACCTCACAAATGCGTTTCTAGAAGAATGGTCAAAAATTCCCATAAACACACTCCTAAACTTCGTGGAAAGCCTTCCCAGAAGAGTTGAAGCTGTTATAGCTGCAAAGGGTGGGCCAACTCCATATTAAACCCTACGGATTAAGAATGGGACGTCATTAAAGTTCATGTGCATGTAAAGGCAGACACCCCAAAACTTTTGGCAATGTAGTGTATGTGTGTGTATGTTTTGCCTGACTCTGTTGGGTGTTGGTGTGTGCGTGAAAAAGACAGCATGCGTATGCTATGCCTTACTCTGTAGGGGTGCTGGTGTGCATGAAGGTGAGAGTGTGTGTGTTGCGCCTGACTCTGTGGGAGTGTTGGTGTGTGTGAATGTTAGCGTGTGTGTCTAACCGTTGCGGTCGATAGCGAATGGCGCGTTCTCTGTGACGATCTGGTAGTTGCATATCTGGCTGTATTGAGGCGAACAGTCTCGGTCTGTGGCGTCGACCTGCAGGATGCTGTCACATACTCTGCCCTCCTGCACAGAGCCTGAATACACAGCACTGCTAAACATAGGGGAGAACTCGTTCACATCGCCAACCTGCACGTGTACCACTGCCCTGAGGGAGAGACACAGCGAGAGAGAGAGAGAGAGAGAGAGAGAGAGAGAGAGAAATTGTTTGTAAATAAAAAAAAATACAGGGAGTACAGAGCCTAAATCTTGGATTTAGTCATTACAAAAGCACAGTATGATGGTGCACTGAGACAAAGAAAGAGCAGGGTATACACAGACAAACAAATTAAGGGCACACTTTAGGTATCAGACCAGTGATAGAACAGGGGCAAAGACAGGATTAGAACAAAACAAAAATCATGTTAAATATTAGATAATATCTTTACATTAGGAGTCATGTTATGAGTCCAAAAATAAAGTTCAGTCATTTAAATACTTAGTTCATGTACACATAGAAATCCACTGTGCAGTTTATTAGGAACACTTGGCAGCCATTGAGCATACTAGTTAAATACATGGTGTGATTTAACAGCTTTCAACTGATATGCATAGACAGACATTTATATCCACATTTTAAGTCCCTGTGAGTTAGCTGTTACTTTAGAAATGATAATGTATTAGAACAATGGCATTAATAGAACCCCTTGATTTGGGGTTATAGCTGCTGTCAGAGCTGCTGTTGACCAATCATTGAGAATTCGACAGAATATAAAGTTAGTATAAAGTTGTGTATTTACTATTACTGTTCAAAGACAAACATGCATCTCCACTTTTTGCAGTTTTCACTTTTTCTATATACGGAATGTGTGCATAATGCTCTGTCTACACATATCAGTTGACATGTAATTGACCAACAGAAAGTTGTTAAATCACACTGTTTATTTAACTAGTATGTTCATTGGATGTTCCTAATAAACTGCCCAGTGGATTTCTATGTATGTGCACATGAAATGAGTGACTAAAATGACTGAACTTTATTTGTGGACTCATAACCTGACTCTTAATGGAAAGATATTATCCAATATTTAACATGATTTTTATTTTTTTTATAGGCTGTTTAACTGGGAATTTTCGACTGTTTCTTTTCCCCATCGCTGCTTCTGGTGATGTCCAGTGAAGTATTAAACCCTTTCCTTGACACAAAGTGAAAACTGTGTGTTTGGTAATAAAGGGGTTTTGTACATTTTCCGCTGTGCGAGTTTTTTTTTTTTTTTTTCCCTCCATAGTGTACTTCTGGTGGATCTCTCTTTAAAGAAACAAAATAATTGCTTCATGAATTTACAAAAACATACCAGGTAGCATGCATTGTTATGGATTATACCAACCGTATCTGGTACTGCTGATAATGAAAAATTGGTGCACAGGAGGACCAGAGAACAGCCACGGCTTAAGGTAATAACATCCAGCCAGGCTGACATGCTGCAAAACTATTGTAAAATGGCAGCCACTGGAAGTATAATATTAACTTGCCCATTTATGTATGTCAGATATTAGGACAGCAGGCCATTAGAGATTTCAAATATACATAATCATGCTGTGTTTTTAATCGAAAATAGCCCTACTGGTCTCAAAATAAGTCAAAACATTTGATTATAGTGGCTGTGTTTAAGGAATATAAAGAGAGACTTGTGAGTTAACAGTGATCTGTTGGACATCTACTAATAAATACTAATATTAATACTAACACTAGTCATATCTTAACAAATAAATATGTGGTTCTTGCAAGTAATCATGCCAAATACGTATTAGCTTGACAATATGTATGTGTGTGTTTGTGTGTGTGTGTGTGTTTACTTTCAGGCAAATAATTCTATAATGTTTCAGGCAGTGGCATTTTGGGAGGTTATGCAGGATGTACATGCGCATATGGACTGAGCCTCCGAGGTTTGACTAACCTTCTCTATGCAACTGGCTCTACGTTAAAGGATGAAAAACTTGCAGAAAATGTGCTTCTCCAGCAACGCATTTAAATGCGATTTAAATGTTATTTCACCATGAATGTGTATACAAAAAACCTCAGTTAAGCCATTCTATTAAGGAGTAAAACACTTCAGGACACGCCGTGTACAAAGAGCTGGAGACTCCATTCAGAAATGTTAAATAAACGTGTGCTCAGAGAAAGCTTCACCATGTTAACGATTATACATTTTCTTTGTTAAATAACAGCATGCTGTTTAATTTGTGTATTACTAGCCTTAGGTTATTGTGGAGTGTCCAGCATACAAATCTCTGCTACTGGCTTAATGGTAAGCATTGTTGCCTTGGACCCCCGTGGGCTGGGGGTTCAAATCCCGCCTCTGCACTGCATGCATGGAGCTTGCATGTTCTCCCGGGAGTTTCCTCTGGGTACTCTGGTTTCCTTGCCCCCATTCCAAAGACATGAATTGTAGGCTGACTGGCATTTCCAAATTGTCCGTGGTGTGTGACTGTGTGTGCGTTTGCGTTTGTGCCCTGTGATGGGTTGGCACTCTGTCCAGTGTGTCCCCCACCTTGTGCCCCGAGTGACCCTGTGTAGCATAAGTGGTATGGAAAATGGATGGATTTGAATTAGAGATAGATTACTGCCTACAGATAGTTTACTGCCAGAGTCGAGAATTACTCAGTGCTGTGGTGTAAATTAGTCTAAAGTAATGTCTAATTTGCTTAACAATTGTACAATTAATCTATAGAATTAATTTCTTAATTTCATTTTGATGTGATACATAGATGATATGGATGTTTTTTTTTTTTTTTTGCTTTAATCCCACAGCACACCACTGACACTAAAAACATCAGGTTTGAATAAGTATACATTAACAAACTGCTATTCAGCTATTTAACACACACAAACATGAACTCTTAGCTTGCTTCAGCGATATTTCTGAACCCTAACTGAATCAATACGGCTTAAGCAGTGAGCTGGAAATATCACATTTTAGAGGCACCTTTATTTCTGCCACTTTTTAGTTTATGTAGCACAGTCTCTTTTTTTTCCTAAACAACCCCACTTCCAACTAACCTTGTTTTCACAGGAGGTCTTGCTTTTCAGGCACTTTCTAGAGCCACTACAGTGGTTACCACGTTATAGTCGCTTTGTAGTACTGTACCAGAAAGCAATCAATAAAACAATCTTTGGTAACACAGTTGTTAAGATTTCTGTGTGAGTCTAAATCCCAAAGCTGCCAGTATTGGGACCTCAAGTAAAATCTCTTAACCCTCAACTGTTCGGCTATGTGCATCTTTTTGTTTTGAATAAGAATGTCTACCAAACAAGGGAATGTATTCTGAGAGAGACAGAAAGAGAGATCAGTTGTGTGAGACAGGTTTATGGAGAGTAATCCATCCTGTAAAACTGCAGTGGTGAGATCTCTTTTTTCTGCTTTTAAAGGCTGTAATTCTGTAATCAATCCCTTTTATTTTTATTTATTCTTCCATAAAACTTTGATAGGCCATATAGAAGACGCAACACACTCAGCATGGAGACTGACATTTATTCATTCATTCACTCTCAGTTTTATTAGGGCTATTTAAAAAGTAATAGCAGTACAGCATGGTGGCAAGCAGGTAGCGTTGCCGCCTCGCAGTGCCAAGGTCCGATGGTTCGATCATGAGTAGGGCTGTCACTATTACTCGATTAAAAATATTCCTCGGTTACAATTTACCTTTCGAGTATTTGGCAAAATGGCAAAATGGCAGAGGCATGGCAGTGCACAGACAAGCGTCCGTGCAAGAAATGATAAAGAACGTCAGCTGTGTGGGAGCACTTTACATTAGATGTGAAAAACAATGTTGCTGTCTGCCGTCGCTGCAAAAAATGAACTCAAATACCATAACAGCACATCTTCAATGCTGCGGCACCTGAAAAGCCGACATCCGGGTTTCACAGATCTGCCGCCAGTCACAGCACGGTAAATTCAATACTAAAAGATTTAAATAATTTTGAATAATCTTAACTGATGTGCGTGATGTGTGATATGTATGATGTGTGCGATGTGTATAATATATTCGCATTGCATTATGGAAGAGTTTTTTTTACCACATAAAAGCCCATCTGAGTGCATAATTTTATAGAAAGTAGATAGAAATGACAATTGTCTCTGACTAAATGTGAAGTAAACATGCGAATACATCAATAATACTCTTCATTTTGAGTTTGATTGTTTCCATGGTTACTCATCATACAAATCACGGAATTATATCCACTGTAGCATTTCTACTGTAAAACAGTGGTCAAATATCAAATATTGAGTGATAGAACCTTTTGAATTATACACTAGACACTTAAGTCTATTTTTATTGTGAATTTTAAAAAAAAATCCGATTACTTGATTAATCGTCAAAATTAAAATTACTCAATTACCAATATAATCGATAGTGACAGCCCTAATCATGAGCTCGGGTGACTGTGAGGAGTTTTGCATGTTCTCACCATGTCACACTTTTGATTGTTATGGAGTATTTTGACTACTGATAAATAAATTGCTAAAAACAAACACGGTACAAGCTGAGACTGAAAAATGCGAGATATTCTCACATGACAAATGAAAGCTAGTTCACTAGAGGTTGTTCACTAGCTGTTCACTAGTTCACTAGTTGTGTGGAAATGCAGGATGAAAAATGAATGTGTTTCCAAATTGGATATGCATGTACTGTCTATTTGTGTAGTGGCTCTGCATATTAATATCGCATATTTATGATTATATATTTGATAAACAATATTTATATTTATATTATGATAAACTATATTTCTGATTAAAACTTAGATATTTAAAAATCTATTTTTTTCTTTATTTTTCTAGAAGGATCATAAAATGTAATGGTATAAAATGATGTTCAGGGGTACTTTAAAGCTCGATCAGCTGGCCTGCTTCTGTTGAAATGTAAGAATGGATAAGTATTGATGTTTGCATCTGTATCTGCCGATGTTGATGTGGCAGTATTGATCGTGCCTACTTTACTCAAAACACTCCACACACACACACACACACACAGGAAATAAACACATTTTAATTTGAACAAATCTCCAATGTAACACATTCTGCTTTTCAAGCCAACAAACATATTGATCTGCTAAAGAGGAACAAACTACCAGCTTTCTTTAATCTGTAACCTCAATCCTCACTCTGTGGGAGGTTTGTGTGTGTGCATCTGTGTGTGTGTGTGTGTGTGTGTGTGAGAGAGAGAGACAGAGAGAAATGGCTGGCTGGTATAAATGGGCTATGGGGCTAAGTCCTTCCTTTTATTCAAGATAAAAATACAGAAAAACAAGGCGCTTAGGGGAAAATAAATTTGAAGGAAAAATCTCTTTTAAGGAAAAATAAATTTGAAGGAAAAAAATGTCTTTTTTCTAGCATAGATTGGATGTTTCGCATAAGTTTGTTCAACAAAAACAGTAATTTTTATGTAACTGTACAAAATAATGAACATCTCAGTTCTATAGTTTACAAAAAAAAAAAACAGATAAAGTATATGATTTATTAATGTTAAAATCTCTGCTTTATTGGTCTTTAATATGAAATCAGTTCACTGTAAAGAAAATATTGAAAAATATGCAAGGACAAATTTAAAAATATGTATATAAGAAATAATGATAAGTCTTCAGTTTTGAGTTTCAATAAGCAGACAAAAATGATATGTTCCTGCAAAGGACCTTTTATACTTTGTGCAACTTTATTATGAAATGAATTCACTGTCAGTTTTAAGAAATATGAACGCAAACTTCAGAAAAGCTGTAAGATATTGTGAAATTTCCAATTTTTGGGAGGCTGAAGTCAACTGAACTCAGAGCAGTTTATACAAGTATGGGAGTTTCATATAATGCAGATTAAAAATTAGCATTTGATGTTGTACACCTTCAGCATTGCGATATATTTATTGACACATTTCTGGACCTCAGTAAAATTGTGATCCTGGTTACGGCCCTGTGTGTGTGTGTGTGTGTGTGTGTGTGTGTGTGTGTGTGTGTGTGTGTGTGTGTGTGTGTGTTAGTTGAGTACTAGGAATCAGCTTCAAAGGGAATAATCTTATCCGGATTAAAAACCTCCAAAGCGATAAGGATGTCTTCCAATTTCATTCCTCTCTCTTCTTCTGTAGATGGAAAGCTATGACACTTGGCAAATACCCCCTCCCCTTCCCCCCAAACACACACACACACACACACACACACACACACACACACACACACACACACACACACGCACGCACGCACACAAACACACAATTGCTGTTCCAGCCTCCTTTCACAGTCCTTCTCGTCTCTTTGTCAATCTGTCATGCCTGTCCTGTCTCTTCAACCACTCACTCTTCCTGCTCTCCAAATCCCTTTTCCGTCATCTGTCCCTTCTCTTCCCACTATATTCATCATCTATTCTTTTGCTCTCTCTTACACACACACACACACACAAAAACACACATATAAACATCATACAGCATGTGCTTGCGTAAAGGTTTTGGTGTTAACTCACAGTGACAGATGGAGAAGCAGGCCAGCAAAAATCCCTCATCAACATGTGTTTATATTTGTTTGTGTCTGTTCAGTCATCCATTAAAGTGTAACGCTCCAGACAGCTCCGTGTGACACATTCAAATGTCAGTCGATTTTCATTAACAGTCTCACAAGTACAAGTAGATGTGAAATGAGAAATGGCAAAAAGATTACATCATGATACGTCAAAATATTTCCATGGTGAGTGAAACATATCATGATGACATAAGTAGCAGCAAAACATTAATGGGAAAATTGAAAAATTCATATTTTACTTTAAAAATGAAGTTAAAAAAAAAGACAATGAACAACTTGCAGAAGTGAGTAAATGAAGTTGGTCAGTAAGCTTTGATATGCATTGATATGCTATGATATGATATGCACGATATAATCATACACTTATATGGCCAAAGGTTTGTGGATACCTGACCATCACACTCATATGTGGGTCTTCCCCAAACTGCTCACACAAAAGTTGGAAGTACACAAGTGTCCAGTCCCACCTCACACTGATGATCAGTTTCTAAACAAAACATCAAAAAAGTCCACTTCATGATTATTCCAGCTTTTTTCCACTATACATTATGCCCCATCTTCATTAATTTGCAGTTCCAATATTTTTTTTTTGATATTTTATGCTTGCAAAGTTTAAATTTAGTTGGAGTTGCATTTTGATCTTTAGTTATTATGGCCACATAAGCAGAAACTCAAAAGTTAATTACCACTGAACCTAAGAGTCTTGCTCAGTGAATCTCACAAAAACCAAATGCAGAATCAAGTAAATCTAAACAAATTTCAGTGATTTTTTTCCTTTTTATAATTTCACTCAAACTTGAAGTATCAGTGGTATAAATTAATATGACTGGCTTAGCTATGGCAATAATCATAATTAATCTCTTTGTATTTATGGAATGATTATTTTAGACAATAATAAATAAACAACAAACAAACGAACAGATAAATAAATAAATATATAAATAAATGTTAATAAATATATAGTCCTGATCTCATTATTATAAAATGTTATTTCATCATACGCATTTTCTTAGTAACATTGTCACATTTTAGTTGGTTTTTATTTCCGAATTACAGGATTTATTTCAAAATGTATATTTTTAAAAGACTACTTTTAGGTCATAATGAGACGATTATTTCAAAATGACACAATTACTTCATAACTTTTATTTCATTATAACACACATATGTTATTTATGTGAGGAATTTACAATCTAAATTTGAGATGCTTGACATGGACCAGCAAATGGCACAAATTAAATCTTTGAGTATTAATGCGCTAGTAAGAGTAACTCTTTAATGAAATTATTACCAAAATTGTAAAGGAAATTGAATTATTATAGACAATTAATACTGAACCTCTAATTTCCTTGTATAATTACCTCATTGCCAGCCAGTGTTCTCTGGTATTTCACTACAGTAGCTACATCCAACTGAAAACGAGGAACAAAATCAAAACTGTCAGCAAAACCATATGAAATCATCCAGAGTTCAGGAAAATGGTAATATTCCGCATAAAAAACACATGACTTATATTCCAGAAATATCTCAGAATATTCCACTACCGTTAAAGTTTAACCATATAATAATAGGCAAATTTGCTGCATTGTTATTTTCCAGCTGTTATAAACATCTGATTTAATGTACGAGTACGAGTCGTAATGTCAGGTGCAACCTGAATACATTTTCTGTAGTTTTCCAGTCGGCTAGCTACTAGCACTGCTGAGAGGTTGAAAGTAAATGAGGACGTAAATGACAGGATGCTAGCTTCACGCTCAGATGCAGTAGGAAACTTGACGTTGTTTACTGAGTCTGCAGAGCTTAGCTCAAATATGAGCCTCATTTATCATTTTTGGTCATCATTTATCACTGATACCCCAGACGTACAATTAACAGGAAAGGTAGTCACATAATGGTGTGTAACCTCTGTACCACTTTATCATTTACGCATTTCGGTCTAGCTTGCTTATCGTTCGCCGTAGCTGATTGTTTTTCTATTGGGTGTTTCTAATAGTAAGCAGCTCTGAGGTATGAATGTTGGTAGACCGATTTTAGTCCACAAATAAGGACGAGAGCGGAGACGGGAAAGAAAATATACAGTCTGGATGTTCTTGGGACAAGTTGATTAAGTATGTTTTAAGTATTAATTTCTAGTTCAATTTAATTGGATGATGTCTCACAGAAGAACCTTTCCTATGGTTTTTACTGTACAGCTGGCTTTCTTTTAACAAATTAGTAAAATTAAGTAAGTCTTGAGCTTTTCCTATCCTTGGGAGAATATTCAGCACAGTATTCAGAAAAATAAATAAATAAATAAATAGATAGTCACTCGATCCTGTCTCTGTGCCGAGTCAGAGTAATGACAGAAAAGCACAGGCCTCTATTGCTTTACATTAGCTTTTCCCCCAAGTGTATTCAGCTGCAGTTCAGAAGAAATTATATATAATTACACAAAATTTCTCTGTTTCCACAAATAATATCTCTCCAGGAAGAAATACATTAATATTCAGGGCCACTGACAGCGCATAACAGACAACCTGTTTTGTCTCAGATAAAAATAAATAAATAATAATAAAAAAAACATCAAGCACTGTAGCCTGGTTACATTACATCATTTAACATTTCTATTCAGGCATAATTGAATGGATGACACTCCATTCAGTAAGTTTCTGCTATTTTTACTGAATTATCTGGTCACGCAACTATGTGTAAACTCCTACGTGTTATAGTTTATTGAGCTATTATTACATATATGGCCATAGCCACAATAAAACCTACACAGACCTTGCTCTCTCTCTCAAAAACTCAGGCAGAAAAAACTCACTCTACCCCGGGCGAGACGCTCGCACAATACAATTGATGTCAACCACAAATTCAATGTTTTTTCAATGAGATAGCAACAGAAAGTGTTTCCTCTGCAAGTGCTGAATACCACACCATCACCTCTGACTGAACCTTCCATCAAAAAGTTCAATCGGCTCAACTTTGTCCAGCATGGCGCTCGTCTTCTGGAGCAAGGAGCACCTCAAAAAGCTACTTTAAAAACTGAAAGTTGTGTATTAAAAAAAAGTCTCACAGCCCTGGAAAATGAACCTCCAGGGTGTACAGTTCATCATCAAGGACACTGGGGGGAATAGCGTTTACACCATGAAGTTGATTATTTTCTAATAAAAGCACACCCCAGTATGCTTTATTCCTTTTACTCCACAGCAATATGCCAATAATTACAATTCTGAATTGATAAATAAACTATATTTTGTATATTAATCTATATATAATAAACTATATTTCTTTAATGCTTCAGATCATCCACAAGCCAGTTCGGTTCCTGTTATTGCTTACAGT
Organism: Pangasius djambal; assembly: GCA_022985145.1. Classification (NCBI taxonomy): domain Eukaryota; kingdom Metazoa; phylum Chordata; class Actinopteri; order Siluriformes; family Pangasiidae; genus Pangasius; species Pangasius djambal. The sequence goes on from CM040988.1 coordinate 18,602,886, forward strand.
ATGTTATAGTGGCTGTAAACAGTCATCACCTCAACAGCCTCTCTTTTTTTTAATCCCTCATGATGTTAATAAAATAAAAGAAAATGCAACTTATCATGTTACCAGGAAACTGGAAAGCAAAAAAGCTCTCCAGTGGTGAAAAACGTACTGACCATTACCGAGGGGTGACACTGGAGACTCCTTCTATAAATATTGTATAAACGTCTTACAGGAGTTACAGAAATCCTTACAGAAATCACCAGATCAACAATGCAACTTTTTTCTTTATTACATAACAGCACATTTGTAATCCATGTATTATTAGCCTTAGATTCGTGAAGCGTTTGGTAAACAAGTTCCTACGGACAGTGTTGTTACTATGGAAAGATAACACAGAACAAGTGCATTAATGAAAACCTGTGATTTAAATTACAGCTGGAACTACTGTTAGAGCTGCTGTTATAGAAACTTATTCGACACCTTCTTATCACTCCGCCTTTTATACATGATTGTATGTAATCAATGGAACAATTCACTAACACACATTAAAGCATTGTCTGTATGATTCAGTGCCTATTTTACTTAGAAACTGCTCATACAGTAGAACAATACAGGCGTGCTTTTGAAAAGACAGACTCCATCTGTTTATCCAGAGTTACAAAACCCATTTAACTCTGCATCATTACGCACATCGAGTTTGTTTACCTGCACACTAAGATTATTATCTGATTTAGCAGTTCAAATGCTCATGTAAACAGTATGCTACAATAGAGCATATCAGATTAAAGCACTTGTACGATCTCACCTGGATTCCAGTGTAATAATCAGACTATCTGTGCGTTTGGGAAATAAAAAAGGAACTGGATAGAGAAGGGTTCTCCCAGAAGCTTTAAAAAAAAAAAAGACAAAATTTCTTGCAATTTGTAACCAGAAAAAACCTAGCAAAGCCACTCCATGTTATAAAAAGGTATCAGATAGCATGTTACATGTCCTGATGAGGCGATAGGCTTTGGCATATATTTAAAAAGAAATTTGATTATATAGATCTGAAGGTTCCTATTATCAGATTACTGAAGTCCATTCTGCAATCATTCTGATTGAATTATCACGAAAATCTCTCTCTCTCTCTCTCTCTCTCTCTCTCTCTTTTTGCATGTAAATGCCATCAGCATTTGCATAAGAGTGTAGGCTATTATGCACACAAAATCCAAAATACTTGTCTAAGAAAATACAGGAGCTCATAAATTTGTTTGCTTTTGTAATGATTGTGTGTGTATGTGTGTGTCTGTGAGGTGTGTGTGTGTGTGAGAGAGAGAGATAGAGAGAGAGAGAGAGAGAGAGAGAGAGAGAGAGAGACAAAGAGAGAGAGTCATAGTAAAAATAAAAGAGAATGAAACAAAGAAGGATAGATAGATAGATAGATAGATAGATAGATAGATAGATAGATAGATAGATAGATAGATAAAAAAGGGGAATGAAATAAAGTGAAAATAAGCATTTCCCTGAAGGAGCATTGAAACAGGGCACGATGGCGTCTGTGAAGAGTGCATGAAAGAAGACAGGGTGAAAGGTCAAAAAAAAGAAATCCTGCCAAAGAGATTTGAGGAATCATAGGAGGAAATGGTGAAGGTCAGGAGACAGAGTGAATCAGAAGACGGAAGACAAAGGGGGATAGAAAGAGATAATGTCATGTTGTTTTTTTTTATTAGCACCCAGGAGCGATGATACCAACAAAGTGTAATTTTAAAACCGGGGTGACAAGTCGTGCTTGTGACGTGAAGAAACAGCCACACTAACCTTAGAACTGTGAATCAAAGGCACGCTGACAAACAATTTGTGACAAAAAAGCAGAAGACCAGTTGAAGACTGGCGTTGATTTAGGTCAGGCACGTGTACGGATACACCCCATTGGGGGAGGTTTGAGCCGCTACCCCTTTGCCATTAGCCTGTAAAACTGCTCCCATGGCTGGTGTGTATGATAATTATAATTTATATGGCCTTAGGGTGGCTCCCAGAGCAAAGATAGCCTGGAGTGTGCCTGAGACCGGGGACTCAACCCTGGCAACGACACTGAAAAAGATCCACTCATTTTCTCGACATCTAAGCTCTGAAATCTAAAAATGTGATAATTGATACACATGTTGTGGGTATTGGAAAATATGAAGCAAGCATGAATATTAAAAATACAGTTATAGTATGCAATGCACTGACAAACAGGTTTGTCACACTGGATTGTATTAGCAATGTGCATTGAAGTGTGTGTATGTTTGTGTGTGCATGTGTAATATCCTACTATGTGTTTCTTATACAAAATATATTCATTATAATAGAAGAAATTTCAGAGGAAAAACCATGAAGGCTTACGTAGAAAGCTGTTCACTTTATAACTGAATATGATTTTTTTAATCACTTTTTATGAATGTTTGTAGCTAAAAAGGTAAAACTTTTTTTTTTAGCATTAACAGACGTTTGCTTGCTATTTTCCTACTGTCTAGAAAACGAAAACCCTTTCTGCCTAAATTATTTACACCTTAGCCTGTTAACTAGCAGAATAAAGTAATTAAGATGTATACACTATATGACCAAAAGTATGTGGACACCTGACCATCACACTGATATGTGCCCATTCCAGAACCACAGACATTAGGGCTTGGGCCACTTGAGTTCTTTCACACCAACCTTGGCAAAGATTCATGTCTTCATGGATCTCATTTTGTGCACAGGAGCACCATCATTGGGCTCAAACTCTTAGTTCCAGTGAGAGGGAAAGTGTAATGTTACATCTTACAAAATCATCCTATGCAATTGTGTGTTTCCAACTTTGTGGGAAAGGCACACATATGGGTGTGATGGTCAGGTGTCCACATACTTTTGGTCATGCAGTGTAGTGTATATCACTGGTCAGGTATACACTTAGAAAAAAGCTATATCTAAAACTGGTATTTTTTTTTTTAAGAAATTAAATGAAATGTACAAAGCAAAGTAAATGTAATGGAAAAAGCATAGTCTCATTTTTCAGGTACTTTGTACAGTGAATAAAAAGACCTTTGGACTAATTTGTTTAATAGGATGGTTCATAAAGTGAAACTTTATAACTTTCCACTTATGAATAGACATCTTTATGCTAGCAGGTGTAAGTTATTTCATCAGCTTTAAAAACACTGCATATCAATGAAGCTTGTATTTCTAAAAGCTGCTATTTTGGGAGCGAACTAGGCTGCAGCTGATTTTAAATACACCCTGTGCGACAGTATCAGACAACCGTTTGAAGCTGATGAAATGGCCCTGTTAAAATAATTAGCCCATTTTAGGTGATCTTATATAGTAGGGTTAAGTGGGAGAGCAAACCACCTCTCACGCTTTTGAAAGAATCCTTCATCATAATCAGTGAAGTGGGCAGGCTGCAAAATTCCATCTTGTTCATCAGTATCAGAACTTCACAGACAGCTAGATAATCACAGATGGCAATTTATACCTCGCCTACGTTTTTCGTTGATTTGATCATGATCAGATAGTATTTGAGCATTTAAGGAGAAAAAAAAGTGTTCAGATAGACAAGACTACCTCTGAAGATCTGATTCATATTGTGATTGGATCAAACTATTTACAGGAATCTAATGAACAAAAAAAAAAAAATGGATGACTCATCTCTGGAGCAAATCTCTGAGTGACATTCTCTTTTTGATATTTCTGAAATTTACTTTGCTCTCATTAGGTCAGTCTTGTGGTATGGTCACGTTCTTCTCTGGATGATGTAAATAGCAAAAAGTTGGAAAAAGTTCAGCACAGGGCTGTGAAAAGTATCTCCAGATATGGCACATGCCAACGTCTACCACAAAAATGATGAAAAGAAGCTGCCATATCCCTTGTGAACTAGATGATAACTACTAGGCAGATTAAAACCAGAAGATCTGAGGAACAGCTTTGCCCTCTCTTTGGCACCCACAAGAATTCTACAGCAGTCCTTTCTGCATACCATTATTAGGCTTGGCAATGGTAGAAAAGCTTGGATTAAATGATTTTGGTTTGGGAAAGTTTTTTTTTAGTACTCTTTCAGATACCATGAACGAATTTCAGATATGCATTTGCAAAACGATTAAATTCATGTTTCAAATTCCTGTCTCGCTTCTAAAGATTTTACATTCCAGTGCTTACAAAGGACACAGCTGTCTGAGGCTGGAAGTCTAGTTCATACATTGCAAATGCATTTAATAGCATTATTAGTAAATTAGTAGTATTAGTATTAATTGAATGTGGATGCTTGCATCTGTGTGTGTGTGTGTGTGTGGTCTGCATCTATGACTTGTTAATAAAAGCATTTCAGGAGCAAAAAGCAAACTTTTTTAACTAGTCACACTTTGCTAACTAGTCTTTGTTAACTAGGGTTTCATATGTGCTTTCAGATACATGAAAATTCACTCAGCACTATTTTACCACCTCCCCTTTTTGTTGCTTATGTTTTCCTCTTCCTGTTTTCTTCTCTTCATTCTCAGCACTTTCCATGTCAGACGACATCCTGCAAGCTGAAACTGTTCCCTGGTGTGCCATTATCCACCCATAATTAGATCAGCGTTTAAACACAGGTTTGGGGTAGAACATCCAATGCTTAAAGGCAGGTACATATACGTACTTGTGTGATTTCTTTGCTCCAATGCCTCCGGGACCTGATCCACAATCATGTGCTTGGATGGTGAATGTGTACTCTCTCTGGCGCTCACAGTCAATGGGGCTTCGCGCCCGCAGCTGGCCTTCTCCAGACGTCCTGTTCAGGACCACAGCCTCGAATGGAGCGTCTGAACCATGGACTCCAAATGCGCAAATCTCCCCTAGTGAGAAAAAGATCTAATTAAAATGGCTTGGAGTTGACAACCAATTTGCCAGGAGAGGAAAATAATGAAATAACATAATCTGATGTGTTGGTACACTATCTGTCCTTTTCGCTTCTGCTTTTCACAACCAATTATTCTCACAGAAGAAACAGATATTTAATATATCATTATCTTTTACTATAATGTAAAACATGCACAGTATGTCAACGCTGGATACACTCTGGACTAGACACCTGCCCCCCGACCCCCCCAGACCCCCTCTTATCACACACACACACACACACACAACGCCTGTTCATGCTTAGTGAATAATTTACACCACACGATGACAATGCTGCTTGATCCCTTTCATCCATTTCATTTGTACTACAACACCCTGATGCCATTGCACACACCACAAAATACATTTGCACATTATATTTTGCACGCTACTGTTATATATGCATACATATACATATTTATTAAAATTGCTTTTTTATTTAATATACGGTATGTATTAGCTTGAAGGGGAGCTGTACACTGAATCTTCATACAGATCCACAAAACAGCACTAACAGTCACTACTAGTCCTTCTTTTTATTTCTTTGGCTTAACCTGCTATCTAGCATTAAATACTGGTCAATTATATGACATAATGCTTTAGCTACATTAGCTAATATAGCCAGCTACCTATCAGCTACCTATTTACCATAGGTAGCTATCTAATGTTATGTAAATAGTCAATAATTCATTCATTCATTCATCTTTTATGGCCACTTTATCTTGGACAGGGTCACAGCTAAACCAGAGCCTATCCCAGAAACACTGGGAGTACCTACTGGCATGTTTTTGGGAGGTGGGAGGAAACCAGAGAACCCAGAGGAAACCTGCACAGACACTGGGTGAACACGCAACACTCTACATAGACAGAAACCCGAGCCCAGGATTGAACCAGAGATTCTAGAGGCTTGTGAGGCAGCACTACCTACTGCACCACAACTTTAATTTGATTTAATTCAACTTAAAAAACTCTAAATAAAGCATGGATATTTAGATCTACAAAATTCAAATCCTAGTGGCACAAATATTATTAAGAAAAGGATCAGCAATCAAAAAGTGAAAGAAAATGAGACCGTCTTAATAGACACAGACACTGATTATAAAGAATCGCACAAAGATTAAAAGTAATCAAGCAATAAAATAATTAGAGCCACTAATTAGTTTAAAGCACAATAAAGCAGGCGAGTCTGGAGGATCAGTGAGTGGAAGGAATTGGGTTAAAGGGAAAGCAAGCTGGAAGAGATGAGTGTTCAGCTGGGTTTTAAATGAGGAGAGGGAGCTAGTTTGTAGATGGAGAGGAATTGTGCTCCAGAGGTTTGAGCCTGCAACAGTAAAAACCCTATCTCATATTATGCTAAGCCTGGAGGAAGGAACAGAGAGCAGATGGTGTCAGAGGAAAGATAGCTGTATACAGATGAATATGGCAGAAGAAAGCATGGGCTAGTCTATAAAAACAACTTCAAAAGACAGAAGAAGTGCAGAAGTGCAGAAGTGGATAGCGTCAATGCAAGTCTTTAAGCATGATGGTTATATGTTCCCAGGGTCTGGTATCAGTAAGAATGCTAAAGCATAATGAGTCTCTTTTCACTCTTTCTACAAAAAGCAGAAGTTTCCAATTTTATCCATGAAGAGCCAGTGTGGCTTCAGGTTTTAATTCTAGCCACCTAGAGGCTAGAATTAACAGGATTCACCTAAGAATTAAACAGGAGTCACCTAAAACAAGTGCACTCTCAGAAATATGTATCCTTCACCAGGAAATAATTGGACTTTAAGGACCATTGGCATACCTTTTTTTAAAGCTTTACTCTAAAACTTCATCATAGGGACCCAACATGCACATTCCTGGGTAAAATATCCATACTAAAGATATAAAAGATGTACCCTTGATGGTACCACCCTAGAGACAAAGAAAAAGTACAGTTTGCTGTAATTAATTTGCCTTTAATTCAGAGAATTTAGAAACAGTTGTGGCCCATATCCCAACACGAATACATTATTCATATTGAACAGATAATCTGTCCAAAATGAATACGAAGAGACTTTCCAGATTTCAGCAAAATTCCCACCCCTACTATAACTCAAACACCACAGAAAAAGACATGAAACTAGCCCAACATGTTCAGACATAGGAAAAGGTAGACACATTTTTCTATCAGGGGGAAACAAGTTAACAGTGGTGGACATTTCTGATTTGCAGCATACAGTAGATATGCAATACGCGGATATTATATGAGGAATTTCATCAGTGGTTTACACCAGTAGCCTGACTTAAACACTGCCTTACTTAGCTCCAATATGAAACTAGACTTCTACCATATCTCTGTACAAACAATACAAATGCTTTTATTTACAGAGCCATTGCTCCTTATAGCTCATGAAGACCACACATTGTGCACAAAGCAGCATATCTCTGCGGGACTCTCCAAAACTAATCATTCAATTAATTTAAAAAAATATTAATGTGCACATTCGTTATTCCATTGTTATTAAAAGAAAATCTTTCTGGAAAATCCTACAGTCATTATTATTAGATGGCTATGTCTTGATTTGTTTTTTTCTGAAACATACTGTTGTTAGCGTGCAGTCACAGTAGCTAGAAGATACTGTAGAAAGCTTGCAAGACAGACGTCTGGTTGAGGAGTTGAATAAAATCATATAATAATAATTAAACAAACAAATCAATCAAGAAATAATTGGAAATGATTTCTTTATCTAACTTCTGTTTCCAGGAAATAGAGATAGGGTTCACAATAAAATAAATAAATAAATAAATAAATAAATAAATAAATAAATAAAACCCTCTTCCAGTATAGACCACGCCCACTCCTGGTTAAATCCGAATACGAAAACAGATAGGAATATTTTGAACACAAATGCAGATAATGATATTACATTACACCCCTAGTACAAACACAATGGCATTTTGTGTTTAAAACATCTGACATAAAATTTTATGAAATTACATAACCAGTATTATGCAACAGTTTTTGTGGTCCATTAATGTGAGCGGTGTTCTAAGAGCGCTTATATCTCCTATAACCATACTTGGATGTTCCACTGTGTGTATCACTCCACTAGTCTGTGATCGCCACATAAAATTCCACTTCCTAGTTCGAAACAGTTACTACAGTAGTGTTAGTGACATCATCAGGGCACATGGCAAATGATGTTTTTCAGGAATATAACTTTTGGCTTAAAATATGAACGCTCACCAGATGGAGATGAAAAGGAAGAAGGGACGCCAATTTTTCCAGAAGCACCTTTGATGGGAATGTACGAATCAACGTGAGCTAGCTAGCTAGTCCGAAATGTCACTTACTCTATATTATTTTCTTGTTTATAGAACTGTTGTATAAAATCACTATCACACTAGCAATTATGTTGTTGTACTACGGATTACTGATATTCAGTATAATTAGTATAATCGCACTCTTGACTTAACACTCGTGATATTGCTTAGATCGTAAAATAGCATGACAAGCCCATAAAAAAGAAATCTAACTGAAACAGTATTATCATCCAAATCACTTCCAGCACTGCTTTTAGTTTTGCCCATTTGTTTAGATCCCGGAAACAGTATGCAAAAAAACACATAAGCAAGTTTATTTGAGATACCTAATAAGTCTACGCTAACACCAACTTGTTAGCTACATTAGTCTAGTAGCTCCAATGCAAAACAAGTACTCTGGACACCAAACATGGCTTGGTGGATGGACTACATGTGACTCCTGGCAGGTCTGCCTCTGAGTGCCATTCGTCCTCTGCAACTGATTCAAAATGCAGCTGCACGATCTTCCTAAATTTTCCCACACCACCCCATTACTGTGCTCCCTCCACAGGCTTCCTGTAGCTGCCCGCATCAGATTTAAAACACTGATGCTCGCCTACAAAGCCAAAAACGGACCAGCAGCCACTTATCTCAAGGCTCTTATCACACCTTGCGTGGCACCACGCTTCCTCTAGTCCTCTAGCACTGCTCGACTGGTCCCACCATCTCTCAGGGTACAAGGAAGACATGCATCGAGACTCTTCTCGGTTCTGGCACCAAGGTGGTGGAATGAACTTCCCCTAGATGTCCGAACAGCTGAGTCCCTGGCAGACTTCAAACGACGTCTAAAGACTTACCTCTTCATAAAGTACTTAAGTCAGCACTTACACGCATGCGCACACACACAAAAAAAAACCCCAACAGAGTTTCTGGACTGATGGTATTCCTAGTTTGTGACCTAGTGAGCCAATATCAGAATGTATTTTTGATAGACTTCAAAGCACTATTGTAAGTCGCTCTGGATAAGGGCATCTGCCAAATGTCATAAATGTAAATGTAAATGTAAATGAAATGATAAAATGGCTTTAAGTGAGTTCCTTTTCTTGCTCTCTAGTTGTTTGAGGTTAATTTGAATGGTGAAATAGAAGGTTAAAAAGATTTGCTTTCAGAAAGTTATGCATAGATTTATCTAAAACTGTGAGGGTCACGTTAGTCTTCACAAACAAGTGAACAAAAATTATGGCCACTTTTAGCAGTTTCATCAAATAAATTCAGCCAAGCAAAGCTAAATTGGCAGGCTGAGCATTGGCCACTTGCCATCGCCGTTTCAGCCACTCGGACCAGAGTGTGTTTTGAACACAACGCACTGTGACTAAGCTCTGAATTTGCAAATCCCTGAGTGCTCTTTGGCACTGACAGAGAGTTTCTGAGCCACCCTGAATGAAAAGGTTAGCCGAGTGTTACATGCTATCTGCTTGAGTTCACTGCATGAAGCCAAAACTAAAACCAGATTCAACCAGAACAAGTGAAATGTCAAGCATCACAGGCTTTTCATGCAAAGCCCATAATATGGGATTTCATGAGGTCAGACTGACAAAACAGTGAAAGCTCTGAATAAAGCTGAATATTCTGCTCACTCATTCTGCTCACTTCTAAACGTGTAGTGACACCATCAATTTCATCCAAAAGGTAACGGTTGATTGCTAACAGCTAACACCTCACTTCTCTTAATTAACACACGCCTCAACAAAATGTGTTCCATCACCACCCCCAGAATCTTGTTTTCTAGAAATCCAACTTTTCAAGTATTCCTGATGTTTTGAGTTGTTAGCACAGTCACCATGTCATTAATTTAGTCACAGAAAAGACGTGCTATATACTGTAAATACTCTCTATATAAAGCTGAAGTATAACTTCTCTCAAGTTAAAGTAGAATAGTGTAAACTCTGAAATTTACTTAAAGTATGAAAGTTAAATTAAAAGAATGTTCAAACAACACAAATAACTGTCTCAAATAGCACACTGATTTTAGTTACTGATGGTAAATCAGTCCATGCCCCTTTCAGAAAAGAACCAAGGAATGTGAGAAAACATTAGCATTAAGCTTTATTGCTCCTAATCTTCAAATGGTTGCTAGCATGATAATAACCCTGACCATACAAACTAGCTGAATAGCAGCAGATAGATTATAGTGATGGGTATTAAGTCTCATTCTTGCTGTTACATCTCTAAAAGTGTAGATTTGTTAGGAATTTAGATCAATTTAGGTCAGCTCCAAGATGCTCTCCGATGTTCATCTTAGAAAAGAGATTTTTCTGTTGAACTGTAGGAAAAGTCAAAAGTATTAGTTAAAAGAAAAATTTGCGAGTATAGATATGTAAAAAGCCAACTTAAGTACAGTAAAATGATACTTTTTCTATGACCACTGGTGGTGCTGCTGGGCTTGGTTCCACGTTTGTTAACAGCAAATAATGTGATGTGAATGCCAAAAATAAAACCTCATACTGATGTCTTCCTATTTAGGCGCATCAGGGAGGCTAAAGCTGTGAAAGCTTAGTCCTGCTAGTTTATTTAGACCAGCCATCCCTGTCTATATGTGTACGTATGTACATTGAGTTGCCACTTTATTTGGCATCCTGACCTAGTAAGTAATAAACTGGTGATTGCTGTAATTTAAATGAATGAATTAAGTCTATTTATAGCTATAGTCTATAAATACACTGTATAGCCAAAAGTATGTGACCATCACACCCATATGTGATCTTCCCCAAAATGCTCCCACAAAGTTGGAAGCACACGATTAATTAGAATGTCTTTGTATGCAGATTTCCCTTCAGTGGAAGTAAGGGGCCCAAACTTGTTCAAGCATCACAATGCCCCTGTGCACAGAGTGAGCTCCATGAAGACATGAGTTGACAAGGATGGAGTGGAAGAACTCAAGTGGCCTGCACAAAGCCCTGACCTCAACTCCACTGAACACCTTTGGGACGAACTGGAATGCTGACTCTCTTTAATGCTCCTAAGGAGGCTGTTATAGCAGCAAACAGCAAACCATGCCTATTGATGCCCATGGTTTGGGATTGGGATGTTCAGCAAGCATGTGTTGGTGTGATGGTCAAGTCTCCACATACTTTTGGTCATATAGTGTAGGTATTGGTTACACATATAATAATTAAGTAATCTGAATTCCATTCTGTGTCCAAAGGCTTCTAGAAAATTTTCTTTGTGAAGTTATTACATGGGAACGTGTGTGATGATGATGGTGTGAGGTTATCCGTGAGTCTCCTCTCAGAGAATCTAATCTAAATTTATTGATGGATTACAGGAATTAGTGTAAATGTGTCTGTTACACTGACATCCCTTTCCGAGGAAAGAGAACAATGAAAGAGGACATGAACTCAAGTATAACATGTACATATACTATCTCTCTCTCGCTGTCTCTCCCTCTTGCTCTCTCTCCAATCAGTTCATATACTAAGCACATAATCAAAGATGCCATATAATATGAACCTATGGGTTATTCAGTAAACACAATACAGTACTTCTGAGCCCATGCATCTTTAAGCATTGTTTTCATCATCAACTTTAAAGGAGCAAAATCTGTAAAACCCCCTCCCCTTTCTGAGATAGTGTCTTTAGCCCAGTAGCTAGTCTCTGCGCCGATGAACTGGCTTACACTAAATAATTTACCACAACAGAGGATCTGCTACAAAAGTTGCCCTGGTTCATGTTTAAAAAGTGGACTCACTGAGCTATTCTTTTATACATTTAACAGCTCTGCTGCAGTATTTTTTTTTAAAATACACAGTTTGGTCTACTGAAATACTTTGCTGGGCCTGCATCTAGACCACGGTCCGCTAGTTGATCACCCCTGTAATATATTGTTGTGTGTGGCTGTTTGTGTACAATTCAATTATGCTAAATTATCATGCTGTATGAGAATTGCATTATAAAATTTCAGGATTATAATAAATTATTAATTATTGGACTGTGCAGGATACTTATGAGAACATGTAAAGAGTCTGTAAGGCTGGAGTTAGTTTCAAACTTCATTAGCAAGCACATTCTCTCTTTCTCATTCTCTGTTACACACACAGCTGGAGGCCGGAGATAGTGTGCACTATTTAGAGGAGCCATAATGAAACGCAATGGAATCAAAGTGGTTATAGAACTAGTCAAGTAAGAGAAATGGAAGAAATTACAGTGGGTGCAGGCCGTTCAAAACCGGGATAACAATTAACACCAGACAATATGCTCGGAGCTATTTCAGTCCAGTGTGTGTGTGTGTGTGTGTGTGTGTGTGTGTGTGGGGTTGTGTTCTCATTCTAATTGAAATGACACCATTCAAAGCGTAAAAAAGGATGGCTTGTTGAGGCTTGAATGTGATTGGTTTCATCTTTGGTCTCCTCATTTGTCTTCTCCACCCTTGCTTTCCCTCATCCATCTCTCACACCGCTTCCTTGATGAGAAAGGCGAGGCCAAGTACTCGGGGATTCGGAGCCAACACAACTAACGCAATTACATCCACCACTCAATCCAATCGATACAGGCTCATTCACTGCCCTGTGTTGAACAGCCTCCAGGACTTGTAGCCATTAAACACACACACACACGCACACACTCGCCCGTTTAGTGTCGTTTGTGTTTAGGCGCTCAAGTCTAACCGAGCAGTACGATCAAGCAGTGACAACTCTCCACAAAGTTCGGTGTTCTCTACACAGTTAGCTGTTCTCTAAACAGTTAGGTGCATGTTTTTTTTCTCTGAACAGTAACAAAATACAGGAGTGCAAGAGATCACTGTGTAAACAATACGTCGAACGTACCTACCAAAACATAAATGGATTCGTGTAAAGACACATCCTGTCAGCTTTCTCTGTTCGGGAAATATATCAACCAGCTTTGTGTATCATGAATTCATATTCAGAGTCATGAATATATAAAGATTGCTGGGTAGAGCGGAAGAGAGGATGATGTATACAGCTGTTCTCTCTCTCTCTCTCTCACACACACACACATAAACGTTGTACACAAGTTTGTGATTGACACATATTTTCCTCTGTTTCCTGGACAAGCTGTCAGATTGACACCATACCTTTCACTCAAAGAGACAGAGAGAGAGAGAGAGAGAGAGAGATGGAGCAAAAGAGATAGAGAGAGGGGCATTTCAAAAATGTTTAAGTTGGCATTTTTAGCAAGTAGCAGATCCACACTCATATACAGTGTTTGTAATTGACATATACCGCATACCTTTCACTGAGAGATAGAGAAAGAGAGAGAGAGAGAGAGAGAGAGAAAGAGAGAATCTTTAAGTTTAACTATCCACCTAACAATGTTAGGTTAGCAAAGTGATTTTTTTTTAATTAGTTGCATTTCTAGCACCTTGGACTCTTGCTTGGAAATAATTAATTATAAAAATTCACATGACGTAAGTTGTATGAAAAGATATGACATTTAAAGTTATAGACGGGGTTAGCATACCCTGGATGGTTTGATTATAAGGAAAACAAACAAAAACACATCTCCCTTGCTTCTACAAATTTGTTCAAATTTGATATAAGGTTAGTCTCTAAGATCTTTTGTTTCCTCTGTCAAGTCTTTCAATCAGTCAAATTTCGAAAGCATTTTAGCTGTAAGAATGTTAAAGTTGACATCTCTGTAACGTTTTTGTCTAACTTGGAATTTTTGCATAAGCTAGTCATGTGCATTGAGTGTGGGTGGTCTTTACTTTTATGTGGGTGGGAACAGGTCATCATATTTGAAGCTTATGGGACAAGAAAAGGCTCTGTTCATTAACAGAGGAGTGTACTGGCCAGGTTGTACTGGCCAGCAGTGTACTGGAAGGTTGCTCATGCAGCACACTTTACCACGTTCATTCACACATCTTCAGTAAATGCTTTATTCTGGTCAGGGTTGGGAAATGGGACCAACTAGGCTTGTGAGAAAATATTTTTGGCAGGTGCAAACAAAAATAATAACTGCCGGAGTGGGTGGGATTGGTCAGACTTTCTGCAGGTTTGAGTGGGATTGGTCAAACTTTCTGCAGGTTTGGGTGGGATTGGTCAGACTTTCTGCAGGTTTGAGTGGGATTGGTCAAACTTTCTACAGGAGTGGACAGGATTGGACAGATTTTCTGAAGGAGCAGGTGGGATTAGTCAATTTTTCTATCAGAGTGGGTAGTATTAGTCAAATTTTCTGTGGGAGAGAGCAGGATTTGTCAAACTTCCTGTGTAAGCGGGCAGGGTTGGTCAAATTTTCCTCAGGAGCAAGTGGGCTTAGACAAGCTTTCTCCTAGAGTAGGCAGGATAGGTCAAATTTTCTGCAGAAGCAGGTGGGCTTGGTCAAGAATGTATGATACTTTCAAATTCTGTTACATGTTCATAATTATAATTGGATGGACCCAGTGAGCAGCCCACTGTAGTAATCACGACTTTAAACATCACAATTTTCAGATAGAGAATGCGAGGAGTTCATCTGATTGGATATGACAGCTCACCTTCCCACATCTCTTAATGATGTATTCATTCAAATCCTACCCTTTTTGCATTTGTGCTGCTCTGCATCATGATAGAACCTGTGCTGACTGTCATAAAAATACCAAAAATAAACAATGCAACCATCTTTGTTTTTGCATGTACACCTTGATCACAATAATACAGAGAAAAGTTTCGAAACATTGCAAGAACACTAAACATTTCTGGAATCTATCAAATATATTCCTGAATATTCTGATACTTAAATATATATTTCTGAATATTCTTATAATGTACACACTTACACAGAGAGAGATAGAGGGAGACAGAGCGTTTGTGATTGACATGTTTCCTCATAGTTCCTGTCAAAATGATGCCACACCTATCACTCTCAGAGAGAGACAGAGTGAAAGCAAGAGAGAGAGAGAGAGAGAGAGAGAGAGAGAGAACCTTAGGTTTAACTAATGGTCATTATTTTGTTTGAAGTATGATGAAATAAAGCCAATTTTGCCTTCTGTTTATTTCCAGCCTCCTCCAGGTTTAACTCATTTTACCATCCATTTTTCCTTCCCCCCAATGCTTCTCTCTCTTTCCCTCCACTTTCCCTATAAATACATCTCATTAAATGCACTTTGTTGTATGAAGGACCCAAACAGAGTGGCTGTGCCACTGAGTGGAGAGATAAATCTTTTACCATATCTGCACTTTGCCTCTGCACATTCATCACCTTGCAGACCAAAGACCAAATACACTTAATCAAAATTTACTGCCTCCTGAAAACTAGACAAACACTGACAGTGCACATGTACCCTGCTGCTGAGGAAAAACAAATCCCACTCCAGGGTCCTGGTGATTTTGTAATGATTGGTAATGGTAAGTTGTCTTTTCTATATTAGTTGATATTATAGTGTCAAGAATTCAAGTGGTTTCTGTGACCTGTGACAGATTTTTAGGAATTATATTTAAAAATAGTTTTTCTAAATGGATTCAATAGTAGGACACCTTTAAAACCCATTAGTGGTGGTCTCTGGTGGTGGCCTTGTGCTAATAGGCTGTGGTTAAATGGCGAGTTAGTTTGGAACCTAATGGATTTCGGTGTTATTCACCTCTGTAATGATCCTGTACTGCAGGCTACATGGAAACAAGAAATCACTCATACACAGCATTCATGGTTCAAATATTCTAATTAAAGGGGTTATATTGTGAAACAAATCCTATAGGTAGGCGGTTTTTCGACTATAAGGAGTCGAAGCAACGCTGAGAGGACAAGACATCTGTATCTAGTGTGCCTTCTTCAGTTCAGGAGTGGCAACTCCTTTTACACATCATTAAAAATCATAGCCTTTATCTAGGGCACATGAGAAATCCATTTGCATTTGCAGATTACTTGCAGATACACTGTGATTCAGTGAGCCAATCAATAGAAGCAACAGTGCAAGCTAAACACAGGCTACATCCCAAAGTGAATTGTACTCCACTTTATTCAATTCAATTGGATTTTATATATATTATGCTTTTAACAATAGACGCTGTCACAAAGCAGCTATACAAAGTAAATTAACATTTGGAGAGGCAGAGAAAGGCTCCTTAAAACAATTCACTAAATATACGTAAACATGATCTTCAGAGTAAAACCTAATGTTTAATATGAAATTATACCACAGATTCTCGACTCTGACCGGTCAGATGGCGTTGATTAATTTTCTATAACAGCAGCTCTGACAGTAGGGTTTATATTACTCTGTCAATGCTAATACATTATTGCTTCTATAGGAACAACTTCCATGTGGATTCGCCATACATTCTAAGACTAATAATAAACAGATTAAATAAATGGGCTGTTATTTAACAAAAATGTATAATCCTTGATATGGTGAAGTCTTCTGTATGGAGATTTATGGAATTATATTAATGTTTAATATTTATGGAAGGAGTCTCCAATGTCAGTGCTTTGTAAAGATCAGTGCAAAGTTTTCCAACATGTAAAGATCAATATCAGTTTTCCAACATGGGAAAGTTTTCAGGACGGAGGACTTTGTGCTTTCTGGTTTCTCGTTTACATGACAAGCTGCATTTTTTTTTAAAGAAAGAAAAATGAAGATGCTGGTGAAGGAATGGCTGTTTATCTCTGGTATGATTTAAGTGATAATGGGAACTTTTCTCATGGATGTTCCACAACATTAAATGTAACTACAAATGGTTAAAAAGCACCACATGCTGTTCATTAATAAATTAATAATTGTTAGTTTCGGCAAGGTGCTGCGGTATAAGAGGAATAAAACACTTCGAAAATGTGCTGTTATAGTAAATTTAATCAACTACAGGATGATAAGAGTAACTCTGATTTGCATCAAGCCACATCACGCCACCCCATCGCTGATTAGTTTCCTATAGCAGCACACTCTGCTGTGTTTTATTCCTTATATATTATGTTAAAACATTAGAACACAAACGAAAGCAATGAAATTAGTGACACACCAAATGCATCCTGGATCTGACAAAGAATAAATAGGGTGCAGATTCCTTATAGACCTTAGAACCATTTGATCCTGCTGGGAAAATGTGTACTAGTAATCATCAGGTCAATTCCCATTAGGAAGGAACACCTTATATCCTTCCTAATGGGAATTGACCTGAACACCTTATATATACACACATTGGACCAGACTGACTTCATTTCTCCTTCCCTCCAGCTGCATTCTTTCATTTGGTATTGTGGCTTGTGAATGTGCATGATGATCATTGTTTGAGTGAAACAAGGCTGAGACGAGGTTTTTCTACAAATGAATATACACACACTGTAATGGTCTTTGTTTTTCCAGACCTCATTAAGAAGCCAGAGATGCTTCACAATGCGAATCAATAGACAAATGCTAATTCATGTCTCTCATTAACAAGAAACTGTGAGCTGTACACATATACGCAGAACCACCCGCAGACACAGGCCAAAAAATTTTATCTTCATAATTAAATTGTACTATAGACCAAGTCTTTTTGTATGGATGCATGTCTGCAAATAGGGAGATGTACCTAGCGTGTGTGTGTGTGTCTTCCTAACACTTTTTTCCAAATCTGCTTCTGCAAAACAAACTTTCTATCCTGTTTTGTGCTTAATCTCGAAAGGACCAATGCATAAGCTGATCCCAGTACTCTGGCAGCTCTGACATTCATTCTCTTTGTCTTCATCATTTCTGAAAAATAATTACTATTTGCACTAACCATATGAATTGTTATACTTGCTGTCATATTGGCTAGCAGTATGCACACACCTTTGTCTAGCAGTATGCACACACCTTTTTCTAGGTTGAGGAAGCAAACATTTATGCTACAACACCACCCCTCCAACCTGGCCCCCATATAATATTTTATAAGATAATATTTTCTAAAACAAATACAAAAAGAGATACGATTAGGAGGTGCGTTTTTGTGTGTAATCCTTGGCACATAGCAGCTGGTTGAGACTATACAAAAGTCAAAAAAAAAAAGTGGTTTTTTTTTTTCATATGGGTGAGTGGACAGATATAAAGCTGGCGGGGCATCAGAAGAACACATTCATTAATGTGAACGACTGATTTATAGTGATGTATTCACTCAGCCATAGTAACTGCCTGGTCTGGGTTGCAGTGGTTTAAATTAGGCTAATTATTCTTTTTTAGACCTATAACCAGCTAAATTCATTAGAAAATGTTGTTAGCAGGAACAAAGAAGAATAGTGACTGCACACACACAATTAAAAAAACTGAAACAAGGAACATATGGTTTGACCATAACCACTTTTGGTTTTAATGTGAATTCAGATACAGATATTTGGAGCAATAGACAGATACACATAGAGATACAGGTACAAATATTGCATTATACCCAAAATCTTTCTTTCTTTCTTTCTTTCTTTCTTTCTCTCTCTATCTCTCTAAACGCCTTGTAAATAGATGTTGAAGCATCTCATCATCACTGCAACATTTTTTTTTGGTTCATTTTTTCTGGATGAATTATGGTCATAATATCCGTGATTAACATAGCTTTGCTAAACACAGGCTTTTTACACTAAAGGGACATTAGTTAATTTTAATTTGTACTGACACTTTGTAAATTAGCCTTTCTGCAAAATTCGACTTTAATGAATATTTTCTAAATGATTTTTTTAGGCCCTGATATCAACATTAGGAAATTTTTTGAGAAGTTCATTTCAGATTTGAGATTGTCCTTTGTGTTACTCATGACTTTCAAAAAAGTTGTATTATTTGTGACCATGAGCACAAAAATGCTTCTCAAGCAAACAAAATGGCTGACTTTGAGAAGCTGGTGTTTGTTAACTAAGCAAACACTGGGATTTAATAATGATCCCATGTGGTTACACACCTATAGAATAACACGTTATAGTATCAAACTCAGCTGTAGCTTAATGTTTTTTAACCCTTCTTTTTCAGTTAAAACTAAAACTAACAAACAAAACAAGAACTTGAGTAAAACTGCATTACTGCATCCTAAATGTATGCTTTGAATCAATATAGACCTTAATAAATAGATGTATATTTATTCCATATTGAATGTTCCTTTTTGGATACTCACAATAATTGTGTAATAATTACAGGATTCATTTATTCATTCATTTTCCTTCTGCTTTTCTTGGGGCATGGGGGTCATGGTGGCAACAAGCTGAGAAGTTAGTCCAGACTTCTTTATCCTCAGCTATAGACTCTAGCTCCTCCTGGGGAATGCTAATCAAATTTCATTATAGTAAAGTTTCGGTGTGTGTCTGTGCGTGTAAGAGTGTGCATAGATTTTTTTTTTACCCTGTTTTCTCCTAATTTGGTCTTTCTTTAAATTCCCACCCACTAGCTAACCTTCTAGCTTTATCAGACAACAGCTACCAAATGGGGAGGGTGAAGGCTAATGTGTGCTTCCTACTAGACACATGAAGCCAGCCACAACGTGTGTTCGAACTGATGCATCACAAGGCAGCTGAACACTCTTAGAGGAAAGTGCAATCTGCCCTCTTCCTCATACATGAGCTAACAGATGCTAACCCTTGATTGGCTAGTGTTGCTCTGATTGACAGGGTAAAGAGGAATGCCATCTGTTCCACCCAGGGAACATGGCCATTTTTGCTTTCTTGGACTCCCGTCCATTGATGGCTGTGATGATCTCGTGATGATAGGGCGTGCATAAATTATATCAAGTTTAATCATAGTTAATCTTTTTATCTGAGCTGTTTCTTCTTCTTGATGACTCTAACTACATTGGTTGTCATTCTTGGTCACGTTGGATGACAATGTGGTAGTGGTGGATCAGTAGTTAAGGCACTGCACTACTGATCAGAAGGTTGTGAGTTGAAATCCCAGCACCACCAGGCTGGTGAGCAAGGCCCTTAGCCCTCAACAGCTCAATTGTTTCCTGTCTAAAATTGTAAACTGTTTTGAATAAAAGTTTCAGGTAAATGAGGTAAATGACAAAAATTAATAGACTTGCTAGCAGTATCTAGAAGTCTAGCTTGCAAAATTATTGAAAATATAGAGACTAGCTACACCTTTAATTATCAGTTCATCCATTTTGATGATATTTTTGTTTGTCTCGTTACACTAATGGCAGCATGGTAAAGGTGGCCTCAGAGGAGGGAAAAAATGCTGAAATAAAGACAGAGCAAATTTACGTTGCTGAATGCCATCATGCTTTGCGTACACTGTTGCACAGAACCACTAGGGACGATGCAATAAAAAAGTCATTTTCATATTTTTTTTTTCACTTCGCGCCACTGTGCGTGTGAATAGGTATAATCTGTTAAACTTCTGAGTTAATACAGAATGTGCGGTGAGATTCGTATGTGATAAATGAAGCGTGGAAACTTGCCTTAATATTTCATAACGAACACATAGAGGTCCCATAATCCTAATTAAACACATCTAGTCAAACATTTAAACGTCAAAATCCTAATGTGACTTCATTTCATTTTGTTCTAATTCTCAGGAATGTAATTATCTGTCTCATTTGATCAAACGGTCTTTAACTGGCCTTTCATCTCTTCCTCAGGCACAGGTATTTCAGAGAGAAAGAGGGGGAGAACTGAGCCGTCATGTCTCATTAATTCTAAACAAACCAAAAAGATCGTGTTGACAACAGAGTCGGAGATGAATTGAGAGTTGTGTTTTTTGGTCTGACATAAAGGAGACCCACCTGTCTCTCTCTTTCTATCTCTATCTCTCTCGCTGTATTCTGTGTTCTAGGAGAGGTCATTGAGAGTGCACACTGAGCAGTTTAGTTCCCCCAGGCTTTATAGCTCTCACTTCCAACTTATATTACCAATGATCTCTTTCTTTCCTGCTCTCTTTTTATCCCTCACTCAGTGAGTGTCAGCGTCTAAAAGGCAATCCCACAGACAGCAGGCGACAGGCCCTTAAGTGCCATGCGAATAAAGGCACTTTTGGGAATCAATAAAGGAGGGCGAAAAAGAGGAATAAAAAGCAGTCATTCACACAGCTCAACTCTGTTCGCAATAAGCCTGGAGTCAAGCTTTTTTGAGTGGTGCATTTAGTGTGAGTGGCAGCCAAGAGGCAAGTGCTCTAAATGGCCAAGTGGACACACTCTGCTATATTTAGATTTAATGTAGTTTTCAGTGCCAGATGAGGCTGGAAAGACTGGTGATGGAATGTCTAGTAGAAGTGACTGAAAGTCATACCAAAACAACATTCATACCAAAAGCTTCATTATGAAATTCATTACCAGGAGCCAATGAATCTCCTCAAGGTTAGTGAGTAGGGCTTTGGGACTCTCTAGACATTTTCTGTATTGGCTTCCACTCATTTCAGGCTTATTGGCATTTGTACTTAGATGTTTCTCTGTCTTCGGTATTAGTCTTGCTAACTACAGTCTTGGTCTCTCGAGGGAGTTTTTTAAAAACAATGTGTGTGTTCTCACATGCACAAACGTTGACAAGAACTAATTCATTCTTCTAAGAATCATAGCCTAATCATTAATGCAATGCGTGAATAAAACCAGCTGAAGTGAAGATTTGGCCTTGAAAAGGATTTGATGATTTTCTGTCTTAGTCTTGACTTTCATTTGGACTTGATCTTGACTCAAAAGTTGGGCAAGCAGGAGGCTTTTTTCCTTCATGAGGCATGACTGAGTGGTCAGATTGTTCAGTGTTCAATTATTCACCCTTAGTTTAAACTAGTTTGTTTATATATTTGTGAAATAGAACCCACTAAATTCTTTAGAATATATCGTTTTCAGGTGCAAACATGAATAATAACTGTGAGAGTGGGGTTTAAAAAAAAAACAGTCCTGCACCCATCTCTAGTTGAGACCAATTTATGAACTGGACTCATGTAGCTGAGGTTGAGGATCTGTGCCAGAATTCATAGACCATGCTGACAGTGCTGGCATTTCTACCTCTGAGTTCTTTCCAGTGTTTCCAGGGGCACAGTGGTAGGGATCATATTTGATTCATATTAAAAAATAACCCTTTCCAGTTTAGGCCACACACATATGTAGTGTAGATCTGAATACAGATATGAATATTTGGAGAAACAGGTAAAGAAATTGGCATTGTGTTGCATCCCTACTTTGTAGTAATGCAAAATCCTGGAGTCAGCATGAACAGTTAATGTTTTTGTGTCAATTTTCTTTCAAATTGGTTGTAGATGATTCCCACCTGATAGCTGGTCTAGGAGGGTGATATCTCACCTGATT
>CM040988.1:18627353-18645489 GCA_022985145.1 Pangasius djambal
ACATTAGTAGTGGACCTAGAATGAATCCCTGGAGAATACCTTAAACAATATATTATATCTCAGGCTATTTTTCATACTGCCACTTTACAAACACCATCATTTTACTCTAACTACCATTCCCTGTCTATTGATTTCCACATAACTTCCCCTTGTGTTACTCAGGGGACCATATACATTCTTGTCAGTTCATCTGTTCTTTGATATATGTGGTGTACATTTAGGGAAATGCTATTGTATTAGCTAGAAGCACTTGAATGCACATCTTGTTACTGAGAAAAGCCACAGGGACCAAGTTAGCAAATTATGCTAATATGCTTTAAGGTTTTGGTCAACATCTGGTAATGGGGAATGGGAGCCAAACAGAAATACAAAAGCTTCCTCCTCACCACCACCTCCAAACATACATACACACAGACTCACTGTTGATCAACTATGGAAATTCTGGCTAAGTTCATAAAGTATGTACTGAGACTTGAGAGAAAGAGCAGGAGAGAGAAGGAAAAAGAGAATGCCAGTGGCGTCCAATTAATAAGAGTAAGAGAAGAAAGGAGAATAAGATAGTGAAGCGGGACCGCTTCCCCAAAATGTGCTAATTATTGTTTTTAATTAACTCAGACTGAATTTTGCTTTTTTTTCTTCTTTACAAAATAACTTTGAACTCTCTCATTTTAATGGCACCAGAAAAAGAAAGTAGCACATGCGCACCCAGTATTAGTACCCTTATTGGATTTTACTTTGATCTGAGTATTCCTGTAGCTAATGAAGCTCTAAATATAACCTTAACATTCAAAAGGAAATTGAAGGAATTGAAATTCAAAAAATAATTTTTTTCTGGCAAGTGTTACATCTTATCTAAAAAAAAAAAAAAAAAAAAAAAAAATGTTTTTCTGACAGCATGCCCCCAAATAAATATTTGAACAAGATCAGAATATATATATATATATATATATATATATATATATATATACATACATACATACATACACACACACACACATTGTATATACTGTACATGCAGACTGGTGTGCTTGTTAAAAATCTAACTGTGGCTAAGCTATCTTCTCCTTTCATTCCATTATTTTCAAAGCAAAAGCACCTCTAAGTCCTTCATAATCCAGTTCTCTTCACTGGTATTTTAATTATTTAAGTTTAGGAACAGATTAAGAGCTATGAGAGTGAGTGCCAACACTGGCAAGGTGAAAGAAGCTCTGTAATGTAAGAATAATTGCAAAGCTTTTTTTTAATTTGAGCATATATGAAAATTGTAAGACCCAAATCTGGGAACAGAAAGACACGCATACAATGCTCAGCTGTGGTCAAAGTAAATATCAATACACATTACTTAAACACATTACAATGAGGAACTATAGCACAGGTAGCACCAACTCTCTGATGATTGTCCAACATCAGCACTAAGAAGAACAGCACCACGAACCAGGAAGTGCAAAACACATTACCAAACCAAAAGCACAACAGCAAAACCAAATACACAACAGCAAATCAGAAAGGTGCAACAGCAAAACCAAAAACATGACAGCAAAATCAGAGATGCTACTGCAAATTTGGAGAAACAGCAGCATAAATTCAAATTGGATAGGGTAGGTCCTTATTGAACATTACATTCTTGTTGCTGATTGGCTAACAGCAAGCATCAGGTGGTAGAAAATGGAGAGTTGGAGGATGTTTACAGTAAGGAGAATTATGAGCCTAAATGAAACTACTGATGCTTTTATTTTTTATCAAGAGCATTCATATGATGTTATTTTAGATATGCTACCAGTTTTACACAGCATTTATATGAGCATGTGAATGCTGAAAAGCCGCCTAAAGGAAGCGAGGTCATTCAGAAGAAAAAATTACTCCTCAGCATAATAAGCCACTGCATTAAATCTTTTCACTCTGCTAACTAGATAACACACTGAAAATGTGCAATTCTTTTTCCTTGTGATAGTCATACTCAGTGTCCAATCAGCAACAAGCATGGGATGTTCAATTAAGACCTACCCTTTTCGTTTTGAGCTCAAGTTGATGTGTTTTTTTTATTTACTGTGGTGTTTTTGCTGTTGCATTTTCTGATTTGCTGTCATGTCTCCAGGCTTGGTGTTGTCTTTTTAGTTTTGTTAATGTGTTTTGCACTTACAGGCCATTGTACTGACCAGATGCCAAAACAAATGAATACATGTACAGCAGGGGCAGCAGAGGGCCCAAGCACACATCAAGGCTCCCGTGCTGGCGCCTCATCAAGAGGAGCATAAAAGAGCTGAAAAAGGAGTAGAAGATTAATTCAGCATTCCAAACAAGTACCAGCCTTTAATGATTCCTGAAAGAACATTACCTTCCAGCTCACCACTGAGCCACCACCTGCCACTGCACAGAGCCACCAGGCAAGAGCACAAGGGGCACCTCAGGCATACTGACCACCACCTACTCATAGCAAGAACTTTACCATTGCACTCTTGTCTATTCTTTTCCCACTCTGTGAATAAAACCCCTCTGTTGCTAAACTGCCATCTGTAGTGATGCTGGTCCTCACAGGGAGGCACCGGTATGCCCATACAACCATCAGACCAGCATCGTTGTCAGTTATTAAACAATTATGTCCCTCAGCAGATCAGCACCTTGTCCAGCCAGTAACCAATTCCAATCATCAGATGATCAGCACTATGGCCAACCATCAACCATCTACAACCATCAGAAGATCAGCATTATGACCAACTGTCAACCAAATTCAACCATCAAAGGATCATCATCATGGCCAGCCATCCTTTACAACTGTCAGAAGATCGGTATCATGACCAGCAATCATCCAAATACAACCATCAGAGGATCAGCATCAACCAGCACGGTGCACTTGAAAGCTTCAAGAAATGCACGTGTGCCCAGGGCACCCTTGAATTAGGTGTGATGATTAATCAGTGCAGTGGAGGCTGGCAGCTCAATCATCAGCACACAAAAGTGCAGCACACCGATGAAGACAATGAGTGCTATTTTAAAGCATATCATTAGCAAATCTTTCTCTCAGCCAACAAATTTCTCCTGAGGAAGCCTACTCAAGAGGCTTGACTTTACCGCCTGCACCCACTGACCCAAACACTCCGTGCACCCACTAACGCCCAAGAGCGCAATCTTTACGCTCCCTCTTTTGCTTGTCCATGCCCCGCATATGTTAAAATTGCCTCTGGTGTTAGAAATTGCATTTTTCTTCTTGAATATTTGCATGTACCACATACTACAAGACTAAATTAAATAGTACACAAATAAGTATTATCTTAAAGCCATATTGGGGAATAGGAAAATCAAACCATATGCTAATTATGCTAACGTGGGAAATAAAGATGTGTAAACGGGAGATGACTAAACATTGTGATGGTGTACAAAGTATTTATTTATTCCCATATCATCATACAAAATTAACACCAGCAGAAGCTGCTTAGATTATGACCTTTATAAATATTCGAGAAAATGTTGAACCAAGAACTACAAAAATAGGAATGTCTTATATGCCTAGAAATATAATGCAGGCTTATACACACACACACACGAGCCAAAGCAGTATTATGCTATCACCTGGCCAAAGAGCTAAGCTTCAGTCCTTTTGCTGATGTTATTGGGATTATACTACTTCATTCTATGAAGCAAAAGCACTCACATAGGAAGAGGGTTATAAATATAACTCAGACTATAGTTGTCAGGTGAGTACATTACATTTGTACTGCTAACACATTTTGTGCAGGGGTACTTCAGTTCTATTACTGGAGACTGGAGTCAGGTAGCCACTTACACCAACTGAACCTGGTTGATACATCATGCAGTTAGAGTCAGGATACAAGTGCAACAACTGAAGGTGTTTTAATTGGGCTAATCCAAGAATCATAGTCAGCGTCCATGGCAGAGGTCAAAAAATAGACAGACAACAATAAACCAGGGTAATCCATAATCGTGAAATAGGAAAACAAGTGAGGGTCAAAACCAGGAAGTACGACAAGGAACAAAGCACAGGGAATACAGAAAACTAAGGCTCGGCTTAAGACAACACAGAAATTCACACTAAGACATTGCCAGGAAAGAAGCAAAGACACAACAGGGTAGAAATAGACAATTTAATTAAGAGCTAAATTCAGAATATGTGCACACATTAGGTAGCAGACCAATGACAGGATAGTGGCAGAGACACAATTAGAACTAAAACAAGGCACAAAACAAACAAAAACACAGAGTAAAACGAATAAGCACCAGCTCACTGCACTGCACAGGGGAATTCGTGATAATTGGACTAAGTATGACTCTGTGAAATGAAGGCTTCAAGGGACCCCTGACTATCATTGTTAACTCATGTCAGTCTGAAGCCCAATACAATGGCGCACCCTGCCATTTCTGTAGCCTACAAGCTATTAGATATTTATACCTTAAAGAATTTAACCATCAGGCCTTTTTTATAATGCCAGAAGGTTTCAAAAATAATCTTACGTGTTTCTTATTTCCTTAAGAAGAGATTAATGCGTGTCATTTGTTGTATATGAGCCATTAACTGCAGAAATGTCATTTTACATTTACATCTAGCCTTGTCTTTATAATGTGTGTCTCTGCTGGTGTTAGCCATATTCTTAAAAAAAAAAAAGTCTCTCACAAAATTTTCTCCCTCTTACCACCAACACACAGTTAGCTATAGTCAGATGTTTCATTTTTCTTTTGATAAAGTGCTGCTTAAAAAAAGAACAATCACCACAAGGCAGTTTTTCACACGGTTACACATTTTCAGTTTGTCCTCAGCTGCAAAGAAGAGAAAATCATGAGGAATGGAGGGGACTTGCATCTTATAGCCTAGTAATCAATTTTATTCGCTATTATATGAGTGTAAAATTTCAGTCAAGGTCTTACTCAAGAATTTTCACTCCACACTGACCAAAATCTGGCATTTGTTGTTTGTACTTATACTTTT
This sequence comes from Pangasius djambal, assembly GCA_022985145.1. Taxonomy (NCBI): domain Eukaryota; kingdom Metazoa; phylum Chordata; class Actinopteri; order Siluriformes; family Pangasiidae; genus Pangasius; species Pangasius djambal. Next base: position 18,632,293 of record CM040988.1, read on the forward strand.
CTAGTAATTTAGTTCCATAATTTCAGTAGGCAAAAGTAGCTGTCTTTGCTGTGGGCTTCCTTTCAAAGCTAGTATCTAATTGTAGTTTCTTTCTAAAACTGCCTAGTTGCAGGGGTGGAGTGTTCCTTGCACCTTTTAACTGCTCATTAGCAAGCATTCTCCCAACTGTCTCAGCTGGTGGTTAATTAAGCTAATTACTTAGGTAATTAGTTGTGAAAAATATTTTTTTGAGAAAGTTACCTTAGTTCTGGGGTATCCATAGTCTGGCTTCAGGGCCAAATGTGGCCCATGGACAGATATTAGTCCATGGCTTCTCTCTTAGAATGTGTGATAGTTGGCCTGCTAGCCAACCATTTGCAAATTTCCTTTCACCTGACTGTGGCAGCAGACCAGCTAACATGCAAGAGCCATTTTTCCTCTGACTACATCTGCAAATTAATTAATCTCTAGAATGATATTTAGCTACAGACAAAAAGCACAAAATTAACAGTGAGAAGGGGTGATTTCAAGAGAGCTGGAAACCTAAAAAGTATGGAAAACCTTTCATGAATTCTTGAAAGTGTCCTTAACTAAAGTGGATTTGTAACCAAATATTAAAAAATGATAATTTAATTTCCAATTATGTTAGTTTGCCCAGTTACTATTGGTCCCTGAAATAGGGGGTCCACATATAAAAAGTGCTGTGATTCCTACATCGTTCAACCGATTTGGATGTACTAAATACCCTCAAAGCTGAATGTCCGCACTTTGAGCTCATAATCGTTATTCTATATTTCAACTCTATTATTTATGACAGGGGGCACTGCTCTACAGATGACCAGGGCGACTGTGCATAATCCACAAAGTGTGTTTTTTACCTTCTCATTAAACCGCAATTACTTTAATTGGAAGATGGTGGCATTTACACATGCCCTTTGTGTGGAAATTGTTTTGTTTTTTCTCACTACGAGCCAAACAAAAATGACAGCTCATGGGCATGAACCAGACACCATCTCTTACACCAGGGAAGCGTTTATGGCATTGCACTTCACTGGCACATGTTTTGAAACACCCGCCGACCTGCAAAAGCAAATCCATCCCTAGCAAACTCTGATCACAACACAGTGAAGCTTATTCCTGTATACCACACTCTGCTGAAGTCAAGTAAGCCTGAAATTAAGCTGGTAAAACTTTGGTCTTCAGAGAACAAGGAGATACTGAAAGGCTGTTTTCTTTGCACTTTGTACTGTATGATCCAGACATTAATAGGCACAATGAAATCAGGTCTGTATATGTCAAGTTCTGCAAGGACTCTGTGATAACAGACAAACAGGTTAAACATTTTCCAAGCAACAAGCCTTATATCACTAAGGAGGTCAAAGAGTGTGTGAAATGGAAGCATTTTACTTTTAATCAAAAGGACTCTTTTTAAAAATTAAAAAATTGGCTCAGAAAGAATTAGAAAATAAAATAAGAGAATGCCACAAACAATCTAACGAATCAATTGAAAGTGATTCATTGAGTAAAATTCCAAAAAAGCTGTGGTCTAAAGTAAAGTGCATAACTAATAAAACACCCAAAAGGATAACTCTGTATGCAATAAATGAGGAGACCATGGCTAATGAGCTCAGTGATTTTTATGGTAGGTTTGATGTTAACTCTCATGATTGCACTGATGCACTGGATGCTATAATAATAACTGATGATTCTGTATATAGGCCACAAATAAGATTAGCCAATTTTGTTACGATTTTCAAACATCTTGACTCCAAAAAGGCAAATGGGCCATATGGTCTTTCTGCCTTTGCTCTGCAAACCTTTGCAGAGGAATTAGCCCCTACATGGGTGGACATTTTTGAAAGGTCCATTGATTCACATACTGTTCCAGACATATGGAAAAGTTCCATTATCCTACCGGTTCCCAAAAAGCCCAATCATAAAGAGCATAACAAGTGTCGCCCACTTGCCTTAACCTGCATTGTGATGAAGTGTCTGGAGAGTATGATGGTGTGGAAGCTTAAGGAAGAAGTAAAGGACTACCTCGATCCCTATCCGTTTGCCTAAAACAACAGGGGCATTGATGATGCCATTCGTATTGTGGTGCATGGCATTGTAAAACATCTAAAGGATCCTAAGGCTAATGCCAGGCTGTTCTTCCTTGATCTGAACTCTGTGTTTAATACCTTGCAGCCACACCTCATACTCTCCAAACTCAATAGTATGTCTGTCAACCCATACAGTATCAGGCGGTTCCACTCATTTCTTACCAGTAGGACTCAACAGGTTAGGGTTAATCAGACCCTTTCCAAGTCCAGGTCCATTAATACTGGCACTCCTCAAGAGTGTGTAAGTTCACGACTGTTATTCACATTGTACACTAATAATTACAGGAGTCACCATCCTGGAAATATTGTTTTAAAATTTTCAGATGATACTGCCATTCTTGGCCTTCTGCATAAGGATAAGAACATTCAACATTGTACTACAGAGATTGCCAACTTTGTCACATGGTGTAAAGAATACAGTATTGTAGTTAATGTCAAGAAAACAGAGGAAATGGTTTTTGATCACAAGTCAATTGGCAACCACTCACTCATTGTGACTGACAAAGCCTGTAGGCCTAGGCTTTTTGGAGTGGCCCAGAGGGTTATGCCAATGTTTTATTATGCCTTCACTGAATCCATTTTTCTGTATGGCATATCTGCTTGGTTTGGTAATCTGACAGTTACCCTCAAGTTTCAGCTGTACAGTCTGGTGCACACAGCAGTGAAGGTGGTTGCTGTGAGTGACCACACTTCTCTTCAGTCCATATTCAGTAAAACTGTTCTCAAACTGGCAAGGAAAATGACTCTGGACCCATCTCATGGGCTCTATCCAGAATTTGAATTACTCCCATCTTGGTTGACGTTTCTGCATTCCAAGGTTTAGATACATCTGCTACAAGAACTCTTTTGTCCCTTTGGCCACGCAACTGTTGAACTCTAATATGGATGATATGAATGTATGAATATTGTCAGTGTTTGTCTTGTTACGTAGCTGCACATGCATACGCAAAACAAATTTCTCTCACTGGGACAAATAAAGTATAAAGTATATCTGATATAGTATATATGACTGGTCCTCTGGTATTTTGATGAGGTCTAATCTGGCCCCCTTTGAAAAAAAAAATGGACACCCCTGTCTTAGTTAATGAGTGTGGGAATGTGGGAATGTGTGCGTGGGGTCCTGTAATGGACTGGCATCCCTTCCAGGGTGAATTCAATAAACAAGTTAGTGAAGATGAAGAAATGACCAACTGAATTACCATAGCTTCTCTGCATGAAGAACTGCTTGCATGAGACAAGGGTGTTGACCTGCAAGGATCCGCTGAGAACCCGGCTGAAAAATCTAGATTGTTCCAATCAGCTACCAGATGCCAAAACATTGAGCTGGTCGTGCAGGTAGACTCCATTTGCCAACATGTTAGTTCCCTTACTACTTAATTGATCAATAAATGTTTTCTAATTTTCTTATTCACATTGTATTATTAAAAATAATTTGTATATTATGTAGCATTATTTTCCTGTCTGCCAGTACTTACTGCTGGTAAAGATGGTCTACCAGCTTGACCAGCTTGGCCTGTGTTTTGGCATCTGATAGCTGGTCAGACAAAGCATGATCTTTCAGCAGGGAAAGGACAATAAGGAAGGATGGCACAGCATTTTTGTGATTTGTCTGTTCTTTCTGACCTATTCTGACTATTTTTTTCACATCTGTTAGCTATGTGTGTCTGCTGCATTTCTGTCCTCACTTCTCCTCCTTCTAGATGGTCCTCTATATGCAGATGTGATGTCACCCAGTTACTCCACCTATTCTAGATCTGCTGCTGTGGAGCTCTAAGCTGTTTGAGTCGTCTGGTAGTGCCATTAAGCTATTCTCAAAGCTGACTTCAACCCTGCCTAGGCTGCTGGCTTATCCCTTAATGTCTTGACACTCACAGAGACTTTGATCAACCCAGAGAACACATCTACACCTGTTGTACTCTCTACAGAGTCCTCCTTTTTCCTTTCTTTGCTCCTTTGTTCTTTTCTCCTCTCTTCCTGAATTTCACATCTTTGTTTGATGCCATTCTGTTGTTATCTCTAAACCTTGTAAACTTCATATCATTGGGATCCATTCTCTGCCAGGTCCTCTTGGCAACCTTATGAATGACAAGATTTTTTGATCTTTGATCTTTGCTCTTTCTTTCCAGAGGAGGGTACTCCTCTGGTACTGCTTGGAGACTTCAGCCTCCAAACTGACTGCATCCACCATCTCAGATCCTTCAACCTGACTTACTGATGTAATGTGATGTTCACAAAGAACAGCATCCCAGCAACTCCACTTCATGTATTGGGCCATTTATTTGTGTCCTTTAATTTTCCTCTGGTCTTTAACACCAATCCCCCATCTGCCTTGACCACAGTTAGCTTCAGAAGATACTTTAAAACCCAGTCCCTTCTTCATTCTTTTTTTTTTTAGCTGTACTCTCATTCCTACCAACAAAGACTTCTTTTTTAGAATTGCCTGCTAACACTGCTACATCTACCCTCTGCACAGCTCTCTCCAGATCGCTGGACTCAGTCTGCCCTCTCACCTACAAGCCAGCTAGACCAGTATCTTGCAGCCCTTGGCTGTCTGACATTCCTTGATCTAAAAGAACAACTCATTCAAGTGTGGGGGAGAAAAAAAGTGGAGAAAATCTAACTTGCCTACAGATCTTGCTAAGTATTGCACTGCTTGTCTACTCATCTTTTTCTGCTGCAACTATCTCCAGTGAGTCTACACTTTAAGTAACTGCTATGATCAATGCATCACTATCAAGTGATCTGACTCTTTCTTTCATCAAGTTCGCTTAAGACACACCTTTACTTGGGAAGCTGTCCCTTAACTGCACTAATTCTACCATGTACAGACCTGTATCCCTCTTTTTATCACTGTCCAAATCCCCTGGAATATGCCATTTTTACTTCTTTCCGTTTTAAACTAAATGACCTCCTGGATGCCAGCCAACCTTGTCTGGATACAAGGCTGGGCATTCCACAGGAGCTGTCCTCCTTACAGGCACTACAAAAAGCTCTACAAAAAACAGGGGAAAACTCAGTCCTCATATTTCTCAACATGTCACCTCAAAACCTCCCTAAAGATGGTCCCCAGGGGTCAGTTCTTGGTCCACTCTTGTTCTTCCTACATACTAAATCAAAGGGCTCAGTAGCCAAATCATGGGTCGATTTATTGTCCTCACATTACAGGCTTTAAAGGGCTCTGCACTACACTATATACCTTGATTCAAAACTATACACCTGTTTTAGTGTATCTGGCATGACATTTGCTGAGGTCTAAGCATATCTGAGCATATGCTTGTAAAGCTTCTCAGTGGTGAAATGAGCTTCCCTCTCATCTTGACTAGCTCTGGGACTCTATTCCTCCTATTAGGGTCTAAATCCTCCCTTTGCAGGCAATGTCTAGGTTAACTTTGTACTTTTTTGCTTGTTCTTTGTATTTAGGCCTACCCAGGTTGGACTAGTTTTACATGAAAAAGTGAGGTAATGTCATCAATGCTGGAGTTTTGCATCTCTGGGATTTAGTCAGGTCCAAATCCATCATGTCAGTAATTTTGTACAGGCTGAGTGTGTATGTGTCTGGGAAGATTATGTTCCCCTTCAGGAACTCGAGCTGCGTCGAAACGCTATGGGAACCTATAGCGTTTCGACGCAGCGTCTCGCTCCCTCAGGGAACCATGGTTACATACGTAACCTAGAGACGTTCCCCTTCAGGAACTCGAGCTGCGTCGAAACGCTATAGGTTCCCATAGCGTTTCGACGCAGCGTCTCGTTCCCTCGGGGAACCATGGTTACATACGTAACCTAGAGACGTTTTATTTTACCTTCTATAAAATGACCAGTAGAAATAACCCCAGGTAATATATCCATACAAATACAGAAAAAAATAATACAAAAGACATAATACAAAATCCAGCTTATGAATAGCAATTACACTCTTCAGTTACACAATTTTTTTTTACCAGAACTTTAAACTCTCCCATTGTACCAAAGTGATTCAGCTGTAATATGGTCTGAAGATTATTCCATGACTAGGGCACAAAATAAGCGAAAGCCTTTCTTCCAAGTTCTGAACAAATACTGGGTACCCTACAGAGCAACCACCTAGAAGAGCAAGAATCATAACTGCTGCTCGTAGGTAACAGAAGATCATACAAATAAGAAGGGAGTTTTCTCCATATAGCTTTGTAAATAAAAATATACCAGTGTTGCTATCTCCTTAAACTTAATGAAGGCCAAGAGACCAAATCATGAAGAACATAATGATGTGTACTAGACAAAGAATTGGTTCTAAAATATAAAGAGCTATGATACACAGAGTCTAGACAGCAAAGTATAGAGGAGCCGCATGTATATAAATAATATCTCATCAGCATAAAGATGTGCTTTCTCTGTAGGCATACCCTTCCCAGTGTGCTTTATAAAAATAGAAAGTAAAACAGTGGCTAGAATTGAACCTTCGGGGACTCCCTTAGAGATTTCCAAAATGACTTATATCGATCTCTATATACACACTGGGTTCTATCTGCAAGGTAGTTCTTAAAACACCCTGCAGCCTTGACACCCATCCCAATATCACGATGTCTGCCTAACAGCATCTCATGGTCAACAGAATCGAATGCCTTTGACAGATCAACAAACAGGGCCACACAATGTTGTTTTGTATCCAAGGGATTGATAGTATCATTTGTTACCAACAAAGCTGCAGATATAGTACTATGACCTACTCTAAAACCAGACTGTATTTCACTTAGGATGTTATTATCAGCCAAAAATTGTTTCAACTGAAAATTTACTTGAGATTCGAAAATCTTGGTCAGAGTAGAAAGTTCGGATATGGGGTGAAATTTATTTAAATCCAAATGGTCCTCACCCTTCAATAAAGTGAGAACATACGTTGCTTTCTAAATTTTAGGAATAGTATTTGTCTGGAGACTAAAATTAAAATTTGCCTAAAATTAAAACAGGCTCAGCAATAAAATCAGCTGCAAGCTTCAGAAGATAGGGATCCAAATTGTTGGGACCAGGTGACTGTTCTGGTGGATCAATAGCCTTTAAAGCTTTACAGATCTCCACACTAGAGATAGGTTTAAATACAAAAGGGGTCCATAAATAAATCGCTATCTGATGACATAGATATGAAGTTATAATTAGAGCTCCTCGACCCTGAAACATAAGTATTAGAAAGAGACCCCGCTGATATAAATGCTCATTAAAATGTATCATCTTTATTCTTAATTTCTGAATGCGATCTGGGAGGCCTAAAGTATATTTAGAACATGACAATTAATCTGTATCCAATATTAGTAGGATTGGTTAAATTATCTGAAATTGATATTCTGACTTAGATTTCCTAATTTGACATTTATTTATCAGAGCTCTAAAGGCAGTCCAGTATACAGGAGAATTAGTGGATCTAGCTTTGGCCCAAGAAGCCTTCCTGTCCCTAATCAGATAAAGTACCCTTCAAAAACATACCGAGGTTTGAGCTTGGGTAATTTTAAATTGCTTTTCTTTGTCTCTAGTCTGTCACATTATGAACTTTCAAGTATAATTTCCCAAATTCTATGTATCATTGCACCTTCAAATGTTTGCATGTTGAGTAAGCTCAGTTTCTCCAATTAACATGTAAGACCATTTTAAAATTCCTATTTGTGTTAGGATTCGTTATCACTAACCTTATACGCCTAGCTTATTTCCAATGCTAGTCACTATTGTCTGCTGGCTAGTTTGTTGCTAATGCTACTTACTATTGTCTGCTGGCTAGCTTGTTGCTAACACTACATGCTATTGTCCGCAGTTGTTGTTGTATTGCAGTTTCATTCCAAAATGTTGCATGAATGTTTGAAGTTCGTTATAGTAGAACAGTACCAGTAGCCACTCAGGCCTGTAACTGAAAAAGTGTGGTTAAAGTAGCTTTTCATCTCTGACAGAGCAAACTTAAGACCCGCTTTTGTGGAGGTGTCCATGTTTTTTTTTCCACTTGGCACATTGAACGTCCTGGGAAATGATGTCATTACAATTTGCAAATTACCACTTATAAGCCATCACGAATGCAGTATAAGACTTAGACCTGACTGGTGTTTGTGAATCTGAATCAATAAGCACACATAGCTAAGGGGTGTTTGGGGGCCCATTTCTATCTGTACTGTTTATAGTGATTATCACTAGGACAAGAAGAAGATAGATTGGGAATTGTAATAAAACTGTTGTTATGCTATAAAATCTAAAGTGAATGGCTGGGGCCATGGAGAACAATGTGCACAGAATCTGTTGATTATGTGCTTTAGCTATGCTTGAATTGGATTCTGTGTCACTTGGATGCGTTTTTAGATAAAAGCATTTGGCAAATGAAGAACTTTAGTTCCAATCAGAGTGGTTCACCACTTTCTTTTAAGCTTACTCACATTGCCAAAAGCTAAATTTCTAATACTGTGAATATTTAAGGTCAGAAAGCAGTGCCAACTGTGCCACCAGGAAACATGATAAAAATCACAATAACTTGGCTTGGATTAATGGATTGGACCACTGAATGGAGGGCACTGAGAAGGCAATAATGCATTTTAGTTTTGATGACGCTAAGCACACATTATAAGGGACTGGCAGCAGATAAAAATGCATATTTAAAAAAATGAGTTTTTCCCAGGAAAAACAGGATAAAAGCTTTATTTTCTGGAAACACAATCACACACATTGTTTGTCAGACAGGCATGGCAGTGATCTTGAGGTTTTTTTTGGCTGATTGCTCAGTATGTGTGTGTACAGTGAGGCAGTTGGACTTTGTGAGGTGGATTCATATCAAGAACCAGGAAGTGAACCTGAGCATTGAAAAGACCCCACCTGAGAAGTTCCCTTATATGGGTGCCTCAGGGAAAGTGTGTGTTTCTTGTGCGTGACGCCTTCCACTGACAGCAGAAATTGATACGACACTAGAAGTCACTCCAAGCGGTCATCCTGACTTCATCACTGCCTCAAATATACACACACAAGTCTCACCTGCATATGGGACAGGTGCATCCTTGTCCAGCGCCACCAGAGGGGGGTCAAGCAGAACCACGTCTGTGTTCTCAGTGATTACACCACGATATGACGTCTCGATCCATGGCTTGTGCTTGTTCACTGGGAGAGAGTGATAGAGAAAGAGAGAGAAAGAGTTATTCAGTCAGATTGGCTTTTTACCAAATCACCACTACTGATCACATTTACAGCCTACACACCCTCATTATCCAGAGCTTTCACCAAAAAAAAAACAAAAAAAAACATAAAGCTTTGCTGCATGATTTGTTGAGGTTTTCAGTTGATTCTTTTGGTCTATTTCACCATTTTTATCCTTCAGTTTAGTCATAGCCAAGCTATCTGTGGCTCCCGTATCACATGTCAGCTCCCCACCTGGGAGGGTGAAGCCTAACAAGTGCTTGCTTTGAGACAAGTGAAGCCATCCGCCACGTCTTTATAAACTGCTGCTCATGCAACAACAAAGCAGAATACAGTGGATAGAGGAATGCTGTCCTGCCCTCACAGAAAACAGGAGAATTCTGCTCTGTTGAACTCCTGCTGCACTGCTGGGATTTGAAGCTGTGATCTGATAAAATGGGGACATTTAAGCCAGTTGCACCACGAGCCCCATTTGATCAAATTTGGAAAAGTGGAATGAGGGAAAGTTTCTGACATTATACATCATCAGAATACTGAATTCTTGAATTCCACTCTTTTCACATTTACCATTTGCTCAGTTGCCAGTTTATTAAGTACTAAGGATATAACCAGTACAATTATGTTATTTGGATTGAACATATACATATACAGGGAAGAATAAGAATTTGCTTTTAGAAGGGACCCTGCAGGGTATAAGAAAACAGTTATGCAAGTGGGAGGTTTTTACTTTCTTGAGGAGTGGAGATGCTGTCAGATATGAAGCTTGCATGACAAAGAAAGATTACATACATTAATGTGAAATCGATGTACAGCAAACATTTACAGTGTTCATTCATTCACCCTTAGGAACTGCGTGGTCAGGGTTGCAGTGGTTTAAATTAGGCTAGAAGTGTGTTCATATTTTGAGAACTAGAACCAACTAAATTAGATAGAATATGTCATGGGTGAGTACAAACAAAAATAATAAATGTACAAGCAGGATTAAAAACAGTCTTGTACATACCTCTATTTAAAAAAAGAGAGAAAATAAAACGCTTTTGGTTTTGACCACACCCCCTTCAGGTATAAAACCATATACAGATAAATATATGAAGATTTGGAGCATGATACAGATACATATAGTGGCATTGCATTACATCTCTTTCGGCAAAACCTACATATAAGTGCCCCTTGTAGGCAGGGTTATTCCTAGATACAAAATATGGCTAAAGGATTGTGGACTACTGAACATCAGACCCATATGTGCTTTTTGAACATTTAATTCCAGATTTAATCTCCCTTTGCTGTTACAATAACCTCCACTCTTCTGGGAAGGCTTTCCGCTAGATTTTGGCGTGGCTGTGGGGATTTGTGTCCATTTAGCCACAAGAGCATTAGTGAGGTCAGGCACTGATATAGGGTGGGGAGGTCTGGGGTGCAGTCAGCATTCCAGTTCATCCCAAAGGTGTTCAGTTGGGTTGAGGTCAGGGTCTGTGCAGAACACTTGAGCTCTTCCACTCCAACCTTGTCAAACCATGTCTTCATGGACCTCGCTTTGTGCACAGGGGCATTATCATGCTAGAACAGGTTTGGGCCTCTTAATTCCAGTGAAGAGAAATCTTAATCAAACAAACACATTCTATACAATTACTGTATTTTGGCCATATAGTGTATCAGTGTCTGTCAGACAATGTACTTGGAGCTGCACTAGTGGTCAGCAACATAATCCACAGTTTTACACAATTAGTACATCTTGATAACAACTAACATGACTGATTAGTGACAACAGTTACATTTTAATGGTTAACCATAACATTAAGCTACAGATTACGCTGCAGAAAATGATATCTTAGCAAGGGAAAATATCTTGAGAACATACTGCAGCCCCGGGACTCACCCTAACCAATACAGAGGTCACATTTTCTCTCTGTGCCAGCAATCCCCCTGAGCAGAGCTATTGGCAGAACTAAACACTGGCAGGAAATCTTCAGAAAGAAGACATTTCAGGACATAACAGAGCTCTTCTCTAGTGAAATAAACTGGCAGCTGCAGATGAACACAAGGTGAGGCTGTCATCGTATGATCGGTTATTTCTTTGTCTGTTAGTCCACTTGCTTTGTTTTGTTTTTTTGTATGGGCTTGTGTGCTTGTGTTCTCTCTTGACCTGCACTGTTTTTTTCCCCAGTAATGACATTCATGCCATTATTGCATTAGAGAGAGAAATAACAATTATACAAAAGAGAAAAAACTAGAGACACATATTCCATGTGCAATAAATATAATGTTCAGTTATTGATTGCACACAACACACCATTTCAAAAATTCAGCAGCAGTTTTCATGTAAAATTCTACCTGCTTTACATTTTCATTCACCTATCCCATTCCTCGTTCTCTTACACACCCCCTGTCACTCCCTCTCTCTCTCTCTCTCTCTCTCTCTCTCACACACACACACACACACACACACACACACACACACAAACTCATGTGTATGTAATTCTGTCTGTGTGGGTTATTTCAATCGACTTGTGTTACTGTAGCTAAATAATGTGCCATGCCTACACCTACCAGTAAACCTAACATATTGACCTCAATATCTTTGGCTCTTCTGGGGCTTTTTTTTTTTTTAGGAAAAAAAAAATAAAAAGCAATCCTGGGGACCAGACAAATGCTCCGACAACTGTCATATTTTCCTGCCATTATGAACACACACATCCATCCCTGATATACTTCTCCACTCCCACTGCAATGACATTACAGTATGATTTCTTTGGAGAATATCTGCCCCACTTCATTTCTTTGAAGTTGCTGAGAACACACACACAGACACACACACACACACACACACACACACACACCTGTGGTGAGAGCATGGAAAAATAAGGGGCTGGTCCATGAGGCATTGAATTTTCAGTCTTGATTTTAATATTTTCTCGACACGTCATGCTGGTTTATATATAATCTACACTCCATATAGCCTAAACACACACACACACACACACACACACACACACACACACAGAGCAATCACCATCACAATGCTTTGCAAACATTCATGTCAAAACTGTAATTATGTCCACAGTGTTCATTGTTCAGAGAGAGAGAGAGAGAGAAGAGAGAGAGAAAGTGCCAAAGTAAAAAAGAAGTTAAAAGAGAGAAGGACAGGAAGAGAGAGAGAGCGAGCGTGAGAGAGAGAGAGAGAGAGTGAGATACTGAGACAGGGAGAGAGAGAGAGGACTAAAGATGGTATAAACGCATTTGTAATTAAAATGAAGTCTGGAGCGAATTAAACTTTGATAAGGTCAACTCACACACTGCTCAGGCTCTTCTAACACTGCCCGAGGGACATGAGACAAGCGGAAATGAGGACACGGAGACACACACACACACACACACACACAGGTCCAGTAAGGTTCTTGACACTCTCGCAGTACTGACTAAATAGAAAGTAGAACAGTGCTACAGTACTGAGTGTGTGCGTGTGTGTGTGTGTGTGTGTGTGTGTGTGCATGAAACTTTTGAGCTTTATCGTAAGCACAATGATAGAAGTGCTTAGCAACGATGACCTTGTTGAGTCGTCTCCACATTTGGCTAGTCCTCATGAAGTGCATTTTAGACAAAGCAAAATAGAGATTTCATTCAAAAATCTAAACGTGCCAACAGGATATTAAGGTAAAAGGAAGAGTTTGGCATAAAAATGAAATCGTGCTGCTGTCCGATGGTTGCTTCTTTAGTTTTATACTGCAGCTACCAACAAGCTGTGGAAGTGTTTCTCACACGGAATCATTAGTACTCCCCAGAAGCCTGAGCATTCTGCTAGATTTCTGTATCAGTGGAGAATCAGAGGTGACCGGATGAAAAACAAGGACCTTTTATTGAAGCTTTTGCACATATCGCACACAAAAAACAGCAGTGCAGTAACACTTTCAGCTCTTTCCTTCCCAGTCTATTATTAATTTTATTATTATTATTATTATTATTATTATTATTATTATTATTATTA
>CM040988.1:18655416-18715334 GCA_022985145.1 Pangasius djambal
AGAGAGAGAGAGAGAGAGAGAGAGAGAGAGAAAGGAGAGGCTGGTGAGGGAACACAACATTAAATCTAACTATAAACCATTAAAATGTGCATCATGTTCATTAATAAATGTAACATTGTTATTGTTGGCAAGTCACTGTGGCAAAAGCAGAATAACACACTCCAGACTGTGCTGTTATATGAAAATAATCCACGTCATCATGTATTATTTTCATATCACAGCCAAGTCTGCCGAGTGTTATTCCTTACTTATTAGATTTTCATGTTGGCTAATTTTTCAAATTTAGTCAATTATAAGTTACTAATTGTTTTGTTTTTTTATTTTGATCTACTATATGCTTGTCTCTTAAGAATCCCTTCCATTAAGCTTGGAGTCCACTTTCCGATTCATGCTACTATCTGCCACATGTGGATAGATATTAGACACTAACATGAGTATCTATGTCCTTAAAAGACAACAAAGAAAAAAATAAAACTAGGGAAGCTGGGAAACTAGGAGATCAGGGAGAACCAAGAACATGGCGTAACATCACTCATCCTGACACTGCTGCTGTTTTGTGTAGTTAGAAGATGAAAAATGACCTCAACAAGTATCTTATCCTATATCTGCTACTACAAGCGAGGACACACACACACACACACACACACACACACACACACACACACACACACACACACACACACACACACACATAGATGAAAACCAACTGGAAAAGGGAAAATATTTATTCCATCTATTGTGCTACCAGAGGCACTGAATTAAATCTACACATTGGGTCCATTATCTCATTAAACAGTCTCTCTCTCTCTCTCACACACACACACACACACACACACACACACAGAACTATAATTAGTCCCTAATGATGCTCTCAGGCTTCTCTCTTCTGGACATTTTATATGAGACCCACAGACGGCGGTTTATCTTTATCAGCAATTATTCCACTCGTTTTCACTATCTATCTATCTATCTATCTATCTATCTATCTATCTATCTATCTATCCATCCATCCATCCATCCATCCATCCATCCATCCATCTACCCTCTCTCTGAGCCTATATTTCTACCTTTCTAAATCTCTGCATGGCAGTCTGCTGTAATTTTATTTTTCTCTTTCTCATTTCCTCTCATCGTCACTCATGGAATCATTTATCTATCCCTCTTTCTTTCTGCATCACTCTCTCATCATAACGTCCTCACGTTAATATAAACCATTTCTCGGTTTATATTTTTTTTATTACATTCTCTCTATGATGGCCTTCGTTCTCTCATCATTTCTATCCCTTATTCACTTTCTATCAATTGCTTTCCATCTGTTTGTTTTTTCTTTCTTTCTTTCTTTCTTTCTTTCTTTCTATCTTTCTTTCTACACTCACCCTCGTTCCCTCTTTCTCTCTCTTTCTGTAATTCTCTCTGCTCTGATTATAGATGAAAGGTGTCATTTTGGCTTTACTCAGGCTCTCACAACACGACACACACATACACACACACACACACACACTCAAAGACTACAAGAATGGATTCAATAAATGTAACATGACGCAAGCGCATACACAGGAGCGCACACTTCAGAAAGAATATAACACACATCTCTACAGCATTTACATTCTCTTTCTTTGTTGTTCACATGGAGGAACACTAGACACACTCACATTCATGCTACAGGGCAGAGAAGTGAACAGATCTGCCCGAGAGATACTGTAAGAACTGAACACAGCCAGTGAACCTGAAAAAGACTAACTCCACAATCTGTCTGATTCTGGAGGAAGCTCATTATGTTGGCTTTTTTCAGGTTCACTGCCTGGGTTCAGTGCAGGAAGTGCTCCAGTTCTGCAACTCTTATCCAGTGCTGTCTGATTCGTAGCCTTTTAAGCCTGGTTTTAACTCCATTTACATTTACCTTATTTGGCTGATGCTTTTGCCCAAAGCAGCTTACAATTGGCACAGGATAAAACTGAGCAGTTGAAGGTTAAGGGTCTTGCTCAAGGACCCAACAGTGGCGACTTGGAGATCCTGGGATATGAACTCACAACCTTCCGATCAGTAGTTAACCACTGACTCACCACTACCCTCAGCTGGGTCTATCAGATACTTCTTCCATAACTGGTTCTTTTGTCTGATTTGTAAACCTTAGCCACTAATTTCTGATTCTCACCCCTCAGCCAGTTATGTGTCATTCTTACCCCGCAGCTGGTTATGCCTGGTTCTTATCCTTCAGCTGGTTATGTCTGATTCTTACCCATTAGTCAGTTATGACTAATTCTTGCCCCTCAGCTGGTTAAGTCTCATTCTTATCCTTCAATTGGTTATGTCAGATTCAGATTCTAATCCCTTTTGTCAGTTCTGTCTGATCCTAACTCCTTTGTGAGTTCTGTCTAATTCTTACCCCTCACCCAGTTATGTCTCATTCTTACCCCTCAGCTGGTTATGTCTGTTTCATACCCCTTAGTTCTGTCTGATTCTTACCCTTTTGTCAGTTATGTCTGATTCTTACCCCTTAGTCTGTTATGTGATTTGTACCCCTTTGCCAGTTCTGTCTGATTCTTACCCTTCAGCTGGTTATGCCTGTCTCTTATCCTTTACCTGGATATGCCTGTTTCATAACCTTTAGCTGGTTATGTCTGAGTCTTACCCCGTTGTCAGTTCTATCTGCTTTTTACCCCGTGGCTGTTTTTCTTACACCTCAGCTAGGTTATATCTGATTTTTAACTGTTATTCAGTTAGGGTTGGTTTTTAATCCTCAGCTGCTTTCTCTGATTCTTTGCCAGCTACGTCTGATTCTTAACAATTAGCTTGTTCTGGCTATTTCTTTCCCCTTATCTGGTAAGTTCTGATTAGTAATTCTAAACTCTTCATTTTATCAAAGTGATATAAACGGAAGGCAAAATCCAGTGCAAGCTCATAGCTGTTAAAGAGTTGACAGCAATATAAAAAGCACTGACCAGAAATGTGCGGGAACGTTGTTGGAGGAACGAAAAGGGCAAAAGCTAGACACACACTCACATTCACTACACTGGACAGAGAAATGAAATTCCTGCTGTCGCTCAGTGCACACAAGCTACAGTGACAACTGGACCCAACAGAGAGCTCCTGTCAGAAATGATCTCAGGCAGTGAACCTCAAAAAGACCAACATCATGATCTGCCACAGGATCTTCTTGATACTTGACAAAGACTATGACGTTTTTTTTAAGGTTTACTGCCTTCTACAGTAATTTGATGGATTCTTTACGAGATCCAGTGCAATTTGTTTGATTATTAAAACACTTTGTGCTTCCTCAACACGTGACAATTATCCCGAATGTGTTCCGATGAAGGAAAAAAAAAATCAGAATGTTCTATTTTAAAGTTTCTTTGACTTGGTTTGGAATGCACAGATTGTCATTTTGATGTGTAGCCCACCTGCTCACTTGATTGCCATGTTTCATTTATCACAGACTCACCGCTTAAATAAAAACAATGCCATCTGTTTACAGTGCATTCTCCAGCGTGTGAATTCCTCTCCAGTATTAACTTGTCGACTTCTTTGGTTCATTAAATTCTTTCATTCAATGTCACGACAGAATGTTTTCAATGAGAAGGAGGCACTTGCTTTTCGTGCACACATGTATACTGGTTCTTGGTCACCCACTATCGCAGAGGAGCAAAAAAACATATGATATAGAATTTCTTTTAAGGATCCTCTTTAACCTGCATTGCCCTGCCCTGCTTATAATGATCAAAGGTTGTAGATATCATTAACATTTTGCTGTTTATGTAAAATATGTATTATCATGTGCAATTATATAAACATTAGGTTGAATAAAGGTCACTATTTATAGTGTGTTGTGATATTTTCCTGCATGCTATAGCCTGCACATGAGCTAAAACAGCTAAGCGGCATTAGATTTTCCTACCGGTGCTCAGTTTATTACTTCAATGCTAATATGAATTGTTCTTAAATTTGACCTACATTTAGCGATGAGAGGAAATTAGCCAGTTGATGTTGCCGTTTGTTTTGGTTTGTTTTTTTCTTCCAGTCAGAGCAAAAACACAGCCAAGAATCTCAGGAGTAAAATATCCATCAGTTAGCGTCGTCGGTTGCTGTTTAGAAGAGCCCTTTGAAATGATTGTTTCAACGTGTTTCGTTTGGAATGACCCTGAAATGACTGCAAATGACTGCCACGAGTGTTCTCTCTTCAAAATCCCCTGTGTAGGCTTCAGTTATTTGGTTTGGACTGCACTGTGCATCAGGGAGTTCCGGCATGGCAGTGAGTGCACTAAATGAAAAAGCCTGCAGTCACTATATGCAATAAAGTGGACATTTCTACAATATCGATATATAACCATCACAGTTTGGTGCAAATTATTTGACAGTGTAATCTAACCCACTGTATGGGGTCTACACAGTCGCTACAGCTACACTAGATTGGACAATAGAAAACAGTTCAATAGAAAACTGCAGAAAACACAGACAAAAACGCCAAACAACACTGATTATCAATGTTAATAAAGACAATAAAGAGTGTTTTAATTTCCCTCGATTTCTGGATGCACTTAAAGACAAATTCCAACAGATTTCATGACAGATTTGCCCTTACAATCGTACCCTTACACTGTATGGTTTTCTGCCATCTTTGCTGCATTAAAACAAAAGAATTCTTTGGCTGTGAGTTGAGATAATCTATGTTGTCCTCTTTTACCCAGCCACAAATGCCTCCAAATTCATTTTCTTCATCTTTTGATGACGTGAGCAGAATGTAGTAATCTTCTTTAATCACAGGTCTATCATTAAATGATCTTCAGCGTACAATCTGACATGGAGTCTTTTAGACTTCGGTAATATTTTATTTTGATCATCTTGTTCAGTGTCACAAGTACTAATCTTAAACGACAAGTCTAAAACCAGCTATAGTCCATTAGCTCTGAAGTTCGCTACTCTGTAACAGAGATTAACACAGAGCACGCACAGACCAGCACTGATTTATACACAACTCTCAGCTCATCACGCTGAGGCAGAACTCCTGGTGCTGTGAGACTACAAAGCAGAGTAGATTAGAGGCTATCAGGTCCTAAACAGAAAAGACAGACTGACAGAGTCCCCATACTGAGTCCATTTACATGTACAAATTAATCTGATTACAGCTAAATCTGGCTATAATTTGATCTGCAGGAGTGTATGCACTTTTGTAACATGATAACGGGAAAACTCCAGATCTACAAGAGTCACTCAATAATCAGATTTCGACTTTAGTAATGCCATTATTAGATTATTTACATTATTTCAGGAGGTAGGTGGTGGTAGCATTGTGCGTTTTCAAAACAAATAGCTTGTAAGCAGTTAAACTATTTTATCCACCAAGAAGAAGCCTGGTGTAAATAAATGCTGTGTTGTTTCATTTCCTTAACATACACCATTGTCACAGATGTGTCCCCAGCGGAGAGGCTCCCATCATTACCTACCCCTGCGTCCTGTCAGCTTTTGGATCGTGGACTGTTTAACCCTTAGAACTCATTTCCTTTATCACTACACTTCTAACACTGCAATCACTTCACTTCCTACATGGCATGTCTTTTTTTAATATATTTTTAATATCTTTTTTTTCTTCATTAAAAATGTACTCTGTGTCTCTCAAAGTATTGCATGAAGGAGAGTGTTACTGTCCTGTAATAAAGACAGACAGACAGACAGACAGACAGATAGATAGATAGATAGATAGATAGATAGATAGATGAATAATTGAATAAATGAATGAATAAAATTATTTTAATTCATTATTATTTAAATATGCTATGTATTAATTATTTAGTAATTATCATATTAAGACACTTTTTACTGATTACTTAAAAATATTTAGAAATGTGTGTATTGGGATTTAAATTAATATATTCATTATATATTATTATGCGTTTGTTGCAGTTTTTCTCATACATCCTAGTCTACACAGATGTTATTATTTGATATGCAAATACAACCTTTTTTGATATATTACAATCTTTAGACAATAAAGATAAAAAAATAAAAAATTAATGTTATTTAAATTAATTATTATTTAAATATTTTAGTTATTAGTTATTTATTATTTGCAATATTAAAACATTGTTTTTTCTGATTGTTTAAAAATATTTAGCAATGTATTTTTTTTTATTTTAATTACTACATTTGAATAAACAGTATGTTGCAGTTTTACTCCCCTGTCCTAATCTACACAGATGTTATTATTTGATATGTAAGTATTAAAACTATTTTTTTTTTTTTCAAAAAACATGCACCTTGTGTTTCTTGAAGTTTGTGCATTTTGCAAATATATGAAATAGTTATGATTACAGTGGAGATATGATGGTGGCTTAAGCACTGTGTAAGCACTGTGGCCTCGCACCTCTAGGGTTGGGGATTTGAATCCCGCCTCCACCCTGTGTGCTTCAGGGGTTTCCTCTGGGTACTCTGATTTCCTCCCACAGTCCATGTGCTGTAGGCTGACTGGCGTTTCCAAATTGTCCGTACTGTGCGAGTGTGTGTGCAATTGTGCCCTGCGATTGGTTGGCACCCTGTTCAGGGTGTCCCCTGCCCTGTGCCCCGAGTTCCCTGGGATAGGCTCCAGGCTCCCCCATGACCCTGTGTAGGATAAACGGTACAGAGAATGGATGGGTGGATATTCTATGTCTTAGTACTGTGAAAGAATATATGATTAGTGTCAGGAAGTATTTCTCATTTAAAATGCTGATTGAAGGTATTTAATAGTAAATAAGCCCTTGTACTTTTTCTTAATTTCAAATAATTGTGAATGACACAGGGATTTGTTATTATCTGTTATAATATTACAAAAGTGAGTTATTTTTTATTTTATTATTATTTTAGATTTGCTATTTGTGTGATATTGCCTTCTTGAACACTTTGCATGTCTCTCCTGTAGGTGACAAACTGAAGCCTCCTGCATCTACACACACTATAAAGCCAGTAGAGATTGTGTGCATGCATCATACTCTGACTCCATTTTCACTTGACAGTGCAGATTCCAGCATAGTCTTTAGATTTTAGATAGCGAAAATAAAGTGTATTTTATAGTATTTTAGCGTGTTTTATTTTTCTATGTGGTGAGGTAGCTGAGCATGGGCAGGTTGTGACACTGATGCCATCAGTAATAGGTCCAGACCATGGCTGTGAAAAACACTTTCATTTCACTCTATTGTGAATAAAAACTGAGACGTGCTGTATTATCAAGTGAAACCAGTCTGTTTTGACCACAATGTGGAACATTTCTCTATTTTCAAAACCAGATTACTTGCTGACACACGCAGCCAGCACAATGTTTGTAAAGGGTAAGTCCTTCTGTTTCTGATGCTGTGTGTTTTATTTCTGAGTGATAAATTGTTCTGAGTTATGAAACAGACAATAATGAGCACACAACTGCCTGCAAACTGTGTTCATCGGGTACATCGGGGTCTAACAGACAACAGCCAGAGATGCTAATGATGAAGCCTTGCACCTAGAGTAACCACTGTAGTGTGTTTAGAGTCAAGCCTCTAGCCAAATCATTGTGCTAAATCGAGACACAAGACTTAATGCCAGTTTACTCCAACCTGACCTGTCTTTGTGAAGAAATCAGCTGCTCTATATGACATACACACACTCACACATCACACACACACACATTTCTGTTGAATAAATACGGTGTGCTCGCTAACTCAGAGATTAGGCTAGAAATGGAATAAAGGTCATCAGGAAAGGTCGCAGAGAGACGTGAATAAAAATGACTCACAGCTAATAACAGTGAGTTTGTTTGGTTATCCGACACCTGCCTTCCGGCGGGGCAGAGAAAACACTTTATAACAATGCTATCAGAAATCACCACCATGCGCTTGTCACATCACTGCTGATGAGTGAGAATGGAGCAGTCTGGAGGAGGAGAGTGTGTGAGGAGCATCACGACATGAGGGAGACAGCGAGATAGAGAGAGACCTGACATTCAGTAATAAACTGAAAAGGAAAGTGTGGCAGATAGCATCAGTGCATCACACCCAGCAATCCTGATATATATTGTATATACTGTAATAAACTTTAAAAAAGTTACTTTTAAAAAATAAGTTAACAATTACTATTTAAATTAATTATTTTTTACATATTTTATTTATGACTTATTTATTAATTACTGAAAAAACGGAGTGAAGTTTGTATTCATATAAAAACTATATATTTAAATACTGTATGTTACATTTTTCCCCCTCTTGCCCTTAAATGCACACTCGTTTTCTTTTTAGTCTGTTGCACCAGCCGAACTTATGTCTGATTATAAATCAGTGCATTAGGTTGATCTTTAACCAGACTTTGGGAATATTTTGAATAGTTATGCTGCGTTCAACTTGCCTTCTAAGTGATCATTTACAGGTAGGTGGAATGACATCATTTTCCACCTCGGCACGTTGGACTTGTGAAGTGGGAAAAAAATATGGACGCCTCCATGTTCACTAGCCAGCTAAGTGTGATGAGTGATGTATATTTTCCTCTTCAAACAGCACACTGTACTGTATAGTCAGTGTTACAGACATTTTCACTTGTTAAATCTATATGTTGATTGATCTATATACTTGCAAATACTTGTATATACAGTAAAACTCATTTAAAGGTTAAGAAGTGCTACTTCGTTTACTTCTGACGCTTTGTGCAGCCATGTTGATTTAATATCACTCCATAAGCTGGGGAGGAACTTGTTGAGAAGTTGAGAAGAAAAACCCCAAGTTACAAGGTACAACCTCGAGTTGATGTCAGCATTAGAAGCACAGACACTTTTGCACCGTAACAGCATGAAGTGAACAGCATGAAGTGATCACAGATCAAAAGCTTCACATTTCACAGTGATGATCAATAACATGATCTGACATCAACATGAAAGACAACATAATCTCAGTTCAAGCTCTGTGATCTGTATTTCCACTGGAGGAACATGAAGGGTGAGAATAAATACATAAATAAATAGAATAAATGTAGAAATCTTCCTGATTAAAAGGGTGTACAAGTACGTAAGTTCAGGTTCACCTGGATGTACTGTAGGTCCAGCCTACAGGCAGTCTGTATATGCAAATTAAACACCAAAAAAAAAAAAAAAAAAAAAAAAAAAAAAAAAAAAAAAAAAAAAAAAAAAAAAAAAAAAAAAAAAAAAAAAAAAAAAAAAAAAAAAAAAAAAAAAAAAAAAAAAAAAAAAAAAAAAAAAAAAAATTGAGATTGAGATTTCAAAACAAATGTGTAAAGTTTGCAAAGGTTTGCACTCCCTTTGGTTTCTGGGTAGAAAGAACATGATAAACGTACCTCTTCAATTTATCTACAAAACAGAATTTAATGTTCTTTTAATGTTTTCAAAACCCATTACAATATAACCTACATATTATAGCAGTTCATTATTACCAAGCGCAAAAGTTTGCATCCCCGTCCCCTCATCGCGCTCTACTTAATTTATTCAAATGTGCCATGTTAGGGTCTCTAATAACCTAAAACAGTCAACATGTTTACTTTGTTGAGTCATATTTTTATGGATAATGAGCCGTAAAGAGTCAAACAGATGAGAAAAACATCCATCATAAGACTTTACACAGAGATGGAGAAAAGTATAAAATGATATCAAATTGCTTAGGGTTACCATTAAAGATATCAAAGTGTTCTGGGAAACCATTACCCAAAAAAAAAAAACCAGACCCAAAGACACTGCCAAGAAGTGGATTATATGTAGGGAGAAAAAAGAAAAAAACGCCAAAGAAATGCATTAAGCAGGGCAGATTATGGACTGAAACAGCTAAGTGACATCAAAGTTTCCTACTGCTACGCAGGTTATTACTTATTACATTCAATATTAATAAGATTTTGGTCAATGTTCAAAAACATGGCTGATAGCATTAGTGCATCACATCCAGGGATTAAAACCTGGGATTAAAAAATACATTAAAATATATGTTTAGTTATTATTTTTTATTAATTAATTTATTATGCAGATTTGATATTGTGATATTATATCTTCAGTTGTTAATTATTTTGAAAATATTTACAAAAGTACTTATTGAAATTAACATTAGAAGTGCAATAAGTAGCTAGGGAAAAAAGAAGAAAAGAAAATCTGCCAGAGAGAATGTACAAACATCCAAAAACAGACTTAAAAAATCCTCAGAGGAAATTGCAATAAAAGTACACATTCTTATCACAGTCTAAAATATCATTTTTACTGTTTCACTAACAATATATGAACATGCACTTTTATTTACCATGTTTCCTTTTGATTATGAAGGAATATTTCTAAAACTCACTTTCTTAGTTTCATCACTGTGTGAAGTAAAGGTGTGCAAACTTTTGCACTTCATAGAAGTGCCACATACAGAATAATGATGAGTGCTTGTCTGTTCTATCGCAGTGTTTCGGTCACTCGATTTCAGGCAGATTTTCAGACTTTGCTGCACAATGCGAACATAACTAGAGGTGAAAAATGGCTAGAATTTCTCGCTGTGCTTCGGAAGAGAATAATTGCTCCTCCGACAAAGCTGATAAAATAGACTGTGATCCTTATCTACTTTCCACTTAATGCCACTTAATGCCACTTAACCTGGTAGAAAACTTTCCAAATGTATGTTTTTTGGTAAATATGGGTAAAGGATCCCAGGGCATTTCATCGGGAGAAGAAAAGCCTCTTTCTTTACAAGGAGGATAAGTCAATATCAGCTAACTAACTATTGCTAATGTTAGCAATACTGGCTGCCGAGATGAACTTCCCAGTTGTCCCATAACATAACTAGCTAGCTAACACACCTATGAGGCAGCATGACAGATAGGATCCGCTGCACTACTGCTTGTGGATGTATTGTATGTAGTGAAGTGTATTAGCATGATCAATTATCAGTATGAATGAAAATTGATCTTCGTAGCCTGCTTGTTCAGGCCCCCTAGTGGTGTAGACGCCGACGTCTACAGTCTGACTATTGTGTAAAAATAGCTTTCATATAAAGAAACTCAACCAAAGCTGCATGTCATCCTTCAAAGCAATAAGCTATGTGTCTGCATATGAAGTTTGACCTTTCTCTGTCTCACTATAGTAACTGAACAGGCGTGTTGCGTTGGGACTTGTTTACAGCCTCCCAATGTAACGTGGCCAAGTGTTAGGGAGATCGCAACTCAAATACTTTTACCATACCATCAAAAAATCGTGTTTTAACGAGGCAACAATAAAATACAGCTGATGGGTAAAAGGAAACATTTTAAAACCATGATCTATTTTTTTTCTGTCCTTTTATTTAAGTGAATAGTCATTAGCGTGCATCACACCTTATGCACTATTTCCTTCACCCCATTTTATCCTCTGAACCCCGTTAATGAAGCGCAGACGCAGCACACTAATATTGATGCAGTTCAGTCCTCAAAATGTCAGCGATTATACAATCTTACACAATTTGACATCACGTGAAAGGTATGGTATGGTAACTCTGGCTTTTAGCCTCCATCTCGGAGATGGAGTGAAAGCAGGGTACATGACTGATTGATGAAAAGACTTATATTAATTGGCTTAACTAAAACCCTTTTGTGAGAACAAATTGACCATTTCAGCTAATGTATGACTCAGTAACACTCAGCATGGTAATGAACTAAAGCAGTGTTTAGCTAAAAGCACAATCAGTCAATACTGTATGTAACACTCGGTTTGCCGTTATAGAAGGTCACCGATTTGTTTGTTACATTGCATGGGGCAGAGGAAAAACAGAGAGGAAAACAACATATTTCACAAAAAAAATACGAGCCATCGTGATTGATGATATAATCCACAATAGAATGTGTATGAGGGAAGCGGGATGGGAGAGAGCAGCACACCCAGAGCTATGGCACGAGCTGCACACAACAGTATGTCTGATCTCAACACATTACTCCAAATCATTTATCACATTCTGCCAATCAGCATGTAATGCAAGTAAAAATGAAACATTGCCTCCAACACAACGAGCAGCATGAAAATACCGCATGCATTTATCACAGGAACTGCGACGAAACACAAGAAGATAAAATGGTCAGACTGAGTGTAGATCATGTTTGTGTGGTGTAAAAGCATTTAAATGTGAAAGGGCACAAAAAAAATTAATTTGCTTCTGGTAACACTTGGGTGTAAAAATTAACTCTGGAAATGTCCATTGTGCCACGCTGGCGTCACGCCAATGGTGTTTACTAGAGAAAAAAACAACTGACTGTCGATCATAAGCGGGAACAGTCATTTTTTTTAGAAAAGAGCAAGAGCTTCTTTTCTCACTCACCATTTTCCAGCAATGTTCAGCATCATATTAACCAGAAATCCAGTGTAGAATAGTGGAAACAGCAAACATCCCAGAATGCAATGCAGCTATACAATGCGACTGTGCTGTATTACGGCTAGTTAGCGATCTACGAGGTGACAAGTAGTACGATAGTCTTAATGGTGCTATTAGCATGAAAGTTTGAGCAGAGTGTACAGATGAGGAGGTGAGGAACCCGGGCAGACTAAAGGACTAAAGCACCGCTGCATTACTCTATTTAGGTAGAGATCAAGCAAGGACTAAATCCCACTGCACCAGTTTCAGCAGGGAGTTGAGCGGCATTGTGGGTAATGTAGGAAACTGTTAACCAAAGTGAAAATAGACCAAAAAAAGTCAACTCGAAATAAATCTTAGATGCAATTGAAGATCAAATATTAATTAAAGATTCAGGGTGGACTTTGCCTTTAAGCAGGGCTTGCTTCATAATTTAATTTGCAAATTTCTTGAGATTTTTTTTTTTTTTTTTTTTTTGCTATTTTCTTTTGCTATGTTCTTGTTGTTTATTGAGCAAACTGGGTAGTTGTCCAACACAACATCAAAATTCATCCCAAATCATATCACACCAGAACTGGCCACAATTCTCTGGGTTTTTTTTTTTTTTTGTTTGTTTGTTTTTTTGTTCTGTCTTGGCAAAGTAAATAGCACAGCAGAAGCCTGGTGTACCTACTGCTTAATACATTATTTATTTCTACTTTCGTGGTATAAAATTGGGGGAAACAAACAATCTGTAAGTGGCCATACATTTTTTAACACACTTTCACTGGAAAGATCAAATGAAATAATAAAGTAAACAAACAGTTGGAGTAGTGGACAACAATATATAATTAAGGTAAAAGGTACACAAAGGTAACTAAAGGCGCCAATATGTAATTGCATGCCAATATCAATTTATCAACCACGTGAAAGACTTAACATCTTAACAACTTAACCAAATCTACAAGACTTAATGGCGGTTCAGTTTAATGTGAGTGAGATTAGCTGCCCAAAATGACATACACACACTCACACATCCCACACACATTCTGTTGAATAAATACGGTGTGCTCGCTAACTCAGAGATTAGGCTAGAAATGGAATAAAGGTCATCAGGAAAGGTCGCAGAGAGACGTGAATAAAAATGACTCACAGCTAATAACAGTGAGTTTGTTTGGTTACCCGACACCTGCCTTCCTGCCTTCCGAGAAAACACTTTATAACAATGCTATCAGAAATCACCACCATGCGCTTGTCACATCACTGCTGATAAGTGAGAATGGAGCAGTCGGAGGAGGAGAGTGTGTGAGGAGCATCACGACATGAGGGAGAGAGACAGAGAGCTCATGTTTGGTAATAAACTGAAAAGTAAATTTGGCAGATAGCATCAATACATCATGCATGTATGTATGTATGTATATATGGTGGGTGGGAATTAGCAGGTGGTCAACTTGAGGGGGGAAAAATTATCATCATTGTTTATTAATGAAATCATTACAGCATTATTTATTACTTTTTTAAATAAATGTATTTATTTTTTTACATTTATACTGTATTGTAAACTTATATACTGTATGTTGCAGCTGCTGTCGTGTAATAATGTAATATGCTGCCCTGGAATTTCTAAAGAAATTATTCAAATGTTTTTTTTAATTAATTATGTATTATTTTATTTAATAATTATAGTATTACTTTTTTTATTTTAATTTATTTAATTAAAAAAACATTCAGATTATTTATTAACTTTGCTTAAAATAAATTCTGGATCTAATTAATTTTGCAGTTTTCCATTAATTTAAAGTTTCTTTTAATGATTTGATCTGGTAAGGTCAGTGCTTTTTCACTGATACTCAATGGTTTTACAATTTCTAATGAAATCTGTGCTTCTCTTCAGGCTGAAAAAAAAAAAAAAACATTTAAAATGTCATGGAGAAGCGACTGAAGTATGTGTATAGCCACAAATTTACAAGCAAGGATCTGTATTTAATAATATATCACAAACAAATTTAGTAAAGACACTCAATTTTTTTTTTTCAAAACAGGTGAAAATAGGCCCAAAGATATCACAGCTGCTCGCTTCATTGTGACTGGTTCATGTGTTGGTCTTTTGGTTGATTGAAAAGTGAACATTTGTTCGCTTTTGTCAGGTGTCCTTTAGCCAGGTGATAACACAGCATTGTCCCACATCATACCCAGGTGAGGACCAGAACAACCAGACTGAGGGAGGTGATCTCTGTCTATTTCAAAGCAAACTCTAGCACGGTTCAATTTCAGCGAGAAAGCGATTCGACTCGAATCGAACATGTCGTGTATTTTGGGTTGCAAGCAGTGTTTTGTGTAGATGTGAGCTGCTAAACTGAGCCACAAGGCACAAACTGAGCCACAAGGCAGAGCTGTCACGCTTTTGGGTTTAGTAAACTGGTGATATTTAGTGGCGGCTCTGTGTTCTCCATGCTTAGGTGATTTTTTTTTTGTGATTTTTTTTTTTATTTGGTTCATTTAATTGTGTGCAGTGTAAAAAAAGCATACCAAATCAAATAGCGAGCAAACCAAAAGTATAAATTTCA
This sequence comes from Pangasius djambal, assembly GCA_022985145.1. Taxonomy (NCBI): domain Eukaryota; kingdom Metazoa; phylum Chordata; class Actinopteri; order Siluriformes; family Pangasiidae; genus Pangasius; species Pangasius djambal. The sequence goes on from CM040988.1 coordinate 18,670,247, forward strand.
CTCTGATTCGGACTCTGAAAACAGACTAAAAAGGTGTGAAGGCACCCTAAGGAAGTTTACTTCTCCAAAGTGTGGAGCATACTCAGCTCGCTTCAGGCCAGCCCAACCAGGATACACTATAATAAGGGGGATAATCAGGGTTCTGTAAGAAGGAGGAATTTCAGAGAATGCTGGAGAAAAATGGGATGGGATACGGTGTCCAATGCAAGCTTTTCTCACAAAACACAGCATTCCCAGCCTTGCCCCAGAAGACAATCATAACCAGTTCTTCTAACACATGCACATTCACAGGCACATTGATTGCGCTATACTTTTAAATCAGTTTTTTATTATCTCCAGCTGCTCTTAGAACAAGCGTATGCTCTATTCATGTGAACGTATTCTGCGAACAAAAAAGAGAAACAAAGAGGCAGAAAGAAGAGGGGGAGGCAGAAATTGAAACAGAAAGACAGATACAGAGAGAGAAGCTGGCTAATCCATTATAATGCATCCCTGATAATGAAACACAGTGATGCATGTTATGAAGGACGAACGTGCTCTGATGTAACGCCACCTCCTTATTATCGAAACTCCTACAACACACTCAATAATAATAACTTATAAAAGGCTTTGGATGGGCTTATGAGCTTCTGCATTCAGCCGTTCAATCATGAACAGCCATTACGCCTCCTGAATTGTTCATTACTGATACTAGCAGGCGGGCAGAGAATACCAACATAGGAGGAAACACAGGAGGCTGGAGGTTTGTGATAACTTTGTTATCACCAGCCAAAATGATGAACATAATAGCAGGTGCTAATTAAAAGCTAAAGTACATACGTGTATTTTTTGTTGTTGTTGTTTTGTAATAAGGTGATGAAGGAGAAAACATAAAAAGTATGGACAAAAAAAAATCCCTACATTTAAATTCTTTTTCTGCCTTTCTCATGCAAATGCCTGTAAATACTCCACAGAGTAGAGCATACACTAGCCTCCTTAGCCCTTATAAAAGGACTCTCCAGTGTAAATGCTTTGTAACAGTCAGAGGTAAAGCTAAAAGTTTTCCAACATGGAATCATGTTTTGTGTTTTCTCTGTAACATGACAAGCTGCAATTTTTTGTATTATTAAATTCAAGAGAGAGGGAATAAGGGAACGACTGTTTATAGCTGCTGTAACATAAGCGGTAACAGGAACTAACTTGTTTCGTGGATGTTCCACAACATTAAACATAACTATATATATTTCAAATGTATGACACACACACACTTTTATGCAGTACACACACACACAAACATGCAGTACACACACACACATACACATTATATATAGTCTTCAAATGACATCTAAAACCTACCTCTTACTGAAGTACTTAAATTAGCACTTTAATTTAAAATTAAAAATTGTGCTGTCTGTGTGCTTTTCTTACTACATTACCTCCCAACAGAGCTTTTTAGGCTGATAGTACTCTTAGTCTGTGACCTAGTGAACCAGAGTCAGGATGAATTTATTGACAGAGACTTCAAAGCACTTCTGTAAGTCGCTCTGGATAAGAGTGTCTGCCAAATGCCATAAATGTAAATGTAAATGTAAATGGAAGGCATCTCATCCTAGCTCACAAGTTCATATCCTAGCTTCATACGTGACCGCTCGCCCACACGAAAGTAACAACTTCCCACTTGTGCAACATTTTTGTTGCATCCTGCAGGATTCTAGACCCAGTGTACACCTCTAATCTGAATTTCTGATCCTTTCTGGCAAGCTTTTATTGAAAAAAAAAAACAAAAAAAACAATCAAATATCAAATCTGTATTTGTATTTTTTATATCTGTTTAGAGCACATTATCTGTTCATTTCAAATAAAGTATTTGTATTTGGTTATATTTGGATATATACATATATATACATATATGTCAATGACAAAAAAAAGTTTTATATCCTGCACAAGAATGTTAAAAACATGGGATTCTGATGAAATATATATATATATTTTTTTAAAAAGGCTGTAGTGCTGGCACAACAACTGTTCTTCGAGATTCTAGAGAACAGATTTACTTGAAATGGAAAAGAATTTCCCAACAGGTACATGCTGAGGGAAAAAAAAAAATCCCTAGAGCTTTTTCTTTGAAGAGTGAACTCGGCCTCTGAGCTAAAGTCAGTGGCTAGAGAGGTGAAACTCATCAAAACTACAAATGAAGGGCCCATTCCAGCTCTAAACATGGTGACTGATGGACTGGGTGACTTTAATCTGAGCCCAGGTCTTTCTGGCTCTGTCTAATCTTTATTTTAGCCTCAGCTTAAAGGCCAGGCTGCACAGTCACTGCCACTGACTGATGGATATAAGAGATGAAAGTCTTCAGCTAAGAGTTGGTGGGCTTCTTGACTGAATGGGGCCAACACACACACACACACAAATGTACACAAGCACACACTGAGATGGATTAGATGAGCAGCAACAGAGAATTGAATAAATTCAATGAAAGCATGTGAGGAAAGCTTAGTGCTTTTTCAGGACTGAAAATATGAGAAAGAGATAGAGAGCGAGGGAGAGGGAGAAAGACAGCATCTGCAAGAATAACAGAGAGGAAGAGATGAAAAGAGCAAGCGTGTGAGAGCATGTTGTGTGTGATATGCGTGCTGTGCTTGTGTGTGCACGTGTGCCCAGCTGTGATCAATATTCAAGGTGAGAGTGTGCGAGTCCATAAATATTTCAGCATACTGGAACCTTCACCCACAGAGGGGGAGGGAAGATAGCAACATTCATTCCAACACTGCATCGCATCAGAGAGAGAGAGAGAGAGAGGGAGTGAGAGTGAGAGAGATGAGTAATGTCTCAGACAAAACACTGCCTCCAGAAACATACAACGCAGGAAGCCTTGAATCTGCAGAGACACACAGAGACACAAGGGTGAAAAGAACAAATGTGAGAGGAGACAGACGAACAAGATCCATGACATCTGCCGAGCCTGGAACAGGAGCTGTAATTCAGCAGCATGGGCAGAGAGAGAAGTCAAGGGAAGAGAAGTGTGAGAAAGATGTATGGAAGTGCAATGGGACACAAATACAGCACACTGCACACGACTGTGCTCCCGAAAAATGATTACGCTATAAATACCCAACAGAAAAATAAAAGCAAGCATCACTTATATCACTTAAACCATACATCCCTTGGATCATTTAAAGCATATATGAGTGAGGGCCTGGGAAAACCCTTCATATGGTCAAATGTGGATATTTTCTACCAGTTCTGAAACTACAAGCTTTGATGAACTGAAATATTTTTCTCTTTTACACATCTCTTTTGCTCAGTCTCAACCACAAGTAAAGTTCTAGCATTTTAACATCTGATTACTTCCAAAAGTGGAACAGGAGTAAATTGCATTTAAATATTGCATTCCATTTCCAGTGCATGATGCGCTGCCACGTATTCTCCAAATGTCTCCATGGGTTTCTTCTGGGTTCTCTGGTATTCTGGTATGTCCCTAAAACATGCCGTTATGTACTGGTGACTCCAAATTGCCCTAAGGTGTGAAGGTGAATGTGTGTGTGTGTGTGTTTGTGTGTGTGTGGTGTCCTGTGATGGACCGGTGTGTATTTGTATCCTGCATGTATTCCTAGTTTGCGCCCAGTGTTCCCTGAACAGCTCAGTCGCTTGCTCTCTAAATAAAACAACAATTTTCTTCCTGCAAAGTCTTGCCACTTTGCAGTGTTACTTTTTTATATACAGCTGGTGGTTTGGGCTCTTTCTGTTTCTTTTTGCAGATTACCCACTGACTACTGTTTGCTGGCGATATCTGCTACCAAACACAGATCATTTTGTAGACATTGCTCTAGATTTGCTTTAGACCCCGCTGCTTCTATCACATTACAGAAGACTTCACCACATATTGTGGGTCAAGAATAGGTAACAAGGTAAAACTCCTGGGTGCTCACACACAACAATTACGTTAATTTCAAAATCAATCAAATGAGGCCCGTATGCGACATATACACGTCTGTGCATTTGCCTGTATTTGCAGTTGTAATGGAAATATTGGCACCTGGATTACTGAAGAAAAATAAAAAAGAACAAAAAAAAAAATTGGTGACCTCCAGGTTTGTCCTAGTATACTTTATTAAGAGTGATATCAAACCAAACAGAGAGACCGATAGACCAAGCGATAATGTTACAAATTTATAAATCACTATAAGAAAGGTGCAGAAATCTGTCTCTCTTTGCAATCAAATAATCCAATAATAACTCGATGGAAACACCATGGCAACTTTATGATTTTCCAATAGTACATAAAAAAGACAAAGAAGGCCAGGAAGAAGAAAATGAACAATTGAGAATAGTAAAGAGTGATTAAATGTGTGGTAGATCGAAGATGGTGTAAAGTTAAAGAAAATAAATACAGTCAGGTGGAACTATGGAAAAGGAGTGGAAAATGGGCCTGTCTTACTAACACTGATGAAAATGTATATATAAATGGATATAAAGGAGAAATTTAAACCCTCAGTTTAAAGTGCCAATATGCCACTATATAGATAACACCTCAATCATTGAAAGTACTTCAGCGTGCCTAGCTGGCAACTGAAAGCCTCTAGTTTTGACTAACACACAGAGAGAGGGTAAAATGCAGACAAGGAGAAATGAAAATTTGCAAGCTGCCATGAAATATAAAATCTTGCCAAATTCACAAATAGATCTAATGAAGACAGAAATATTGAAGTGAGAGGTAAAAGCAAAGATAACTGGGATGCTTCTACAGACGAATCCAAAAATGAGCCCATCAATTCTAATCCCATCAATGCTGATCAGCCATCCACATCAAGCACTCCACTATTAAGACAGAGACAGCTAGCTGCTAAAGCAAGAAGCCTGAGTGCATCACAATAATGGAAGTTTGATAAATGGTGCATAAATATGGCTTCACATCAGCATGGGCTGGTATAAATGAGCTAGATGGGCTCCCTCTCTTTCAAGGAAAAAAAAATACATAAAAATAAAGCTTAATGTTTGGTATCCACACTGTTTTATTTGCTGTTAACAAATGCTTAAAGTGGACTTTATTTATTTATTTATTTATTTATTTATTTTTAAATAATGCAGAACCAAGGACTATAACAATGTGTAATGTTCAGTATGAAGAGGAAGGACACAAATGCGAAAACATAACATGCACTTTATTTGGGTGAATCCAAGAATCATAGCCCATGGCATGTGTCAAACTAGAATGACCCACAATCGTAAGTTGGGGAAAACTGGCAAGCATCAAAACCAGGAGCTAATACACATGGAACTAGAAATCAAGGCTGGGACTTAATGCTAGAAAAGCATGATAATACTTCATAAAAGTATTATGACACAATGGGGTATAAATAGACAAACTAAGCAATGCCAAGACACAGAACAGGTGAACACAATCAGGTAACATGCCAGTGATGAGGGTGGAGACAGGACTAGAATATAAACAAAAGCATGCGGCAATGTAAACAAAAGCACATGACATGAACCCAAAACACATAACATAACATAAAAGCAGCACTGGTCGTGCTTGGAGCGGGGGGAATTGTGACACTATGGAACTTTAAAACTATAATGAATGAAACTAATAGCTAACTGTAATTAGTACAATAGATTTCATATTCATTGGGGCTAATATATTTAAGTCCACATCACTGACACATCCATAACACATCGTCAGCGGTGACTGAGAAGGCACATGTGAAACAACAACGAATGAGTAATAAATATGAATGAGATGGATTACTTTTTCAATCATTGATTTTTTTTTCAAAATCCCTTTAAAGGAGAAATTAGAAGCAAATAGACTGAGCACACATCGTCCAATCAAAGTACAAATTACACAAAGGGACAAATGGCAGAACCATTTGACAGAACCAATTTTTTGTGTGGTTTGAATAAAAGAACTGGATAACGGCAAGCGCATGGCATGATTACAGAACTGAAATACTTGCCTGATTGGAAAATTAGGACGCATGAATGGTACTGCCTGTCTTTCTGTGAATGTGCTATGTGTGTATGTGAAATAGTTTTATGCTTATAATGAGCCCCTGTGCTATAAAGCGCAACCATAATGCTTTCATAATAGTAATGGCGAAATACTGACTGGTAGTAGAATTTTTCAGCCTTTCCGTTCAATATGATGGCCAGCCATCACTGTTCATCATAAATGACAAACTATCTTCATAGTGTTATATGTTCTTAGGTAATTGCAGAAGACAGTTTAAAATGTAATCCGAGATTAAACAAACCTTTACACATAATGTAACCAACATTTAAAAATGAGGCAAATTTCCCATTGTGATGAATCAGTATAACCAAAAACGTAACATAACCAATTGTCAAATCCTGACTGCTTTATTTGAGGCAGCATATTTGATTACCGAAAGGCTCATAAGATTTTTGAGACTTTCGTTCCTGCAGCACTGGCTATTTGTAGAACTATGCATTAAGATCTATGCACGGTTTGCCAGCAATGCTGTGTAAATTCCACAGTATGGAATAATAACATCATCAGCTATCGTATTGCTGAAAAGGCAAACAATGTTAAATGTCAACTAATTGCGAGAATTAGGGGTAGGAATAAATTTTCATTCTTGAATGCCTCCTGACTATTTGCATTTACTCACAACTGCCATGATGAAAAATTGCTTGAGGGTTTGTTGTTTTGCTGTGGAAGGAAAGTGCACAGAGCGAGATATTTTTCATAAACTTTAAAGCAAATTGGGTTAAATCGGTCCATGGGACAGCTGTGTTGGTGTGTGCATAGACCTGGATTATGGTCATGGTTTGCAATGTAGTTTTATGTGTTTACTCTATTCATTATACATATGTGAATATATACGAAGATGCATAATCAAAAGATCTGTCGATGATCTGAGGCAAACCTCTCCCATCAGAGTTGAGCAGTGCACTACAGACAGCAATAAAACCAGTTAATCTCATAAGGACTCATCCAGTAAAATCAAAATTGCCTGTTCTGTTGTGCAATAAATAGGCTCAGAATATTAAATATTAATCATGCACACAGATGTGAGATGTGAGGCTTTACAGATGAAAAATTTCATTGCATGGTGATCAACAGATTTTTCTCGTTGATTACGTGTCTTACTGTTTGGAACACATGACCAGTTCAAAGTGACTCACATATCTTGTATAACCATCTGACATTTTTGAGAGACATAATAATCTTACTTTATCACGTCTACGCTGAAATTCAAATATGCTCACAATGTGCCTCGTTTATCAAGCTGGATATAAACGGATTTATGCGTAAATCATTCTATGAGCATTTGGTATTCATGAAAATCCTGTAAATTCTGAAAAGTGTGTGTAAATTTACTGATTAGTTTCAAATTTTATAATTTGCAAAGAGTTGCTGCATATATATATATATATATATATATATATATATATATATATATATATATATATATATATATATATATATATATATATATATATATATATATATATATATATATATATATATATATATATATATATATATATATATATATATATATATATATATATATATATATGGATTACGCTGTCAAGTTCAAATTCACACACAATTTAAATATTTTTTAGACCTGTCATTTCACATAAGCCTAAATGGCATTAATGAAATTTTACATATATAATAAATATAATGCCACAATATAAAAGGAGGATGGTCTGGTCTGTGGCATTTCATCTTAATTGAACAACTTGCTGACTTGCTGGGTTGACTTATATATGTAATAATTCATTAATGCCATTTAGGCTTATGTGAAATGACAGGTCTAAGCCAATCAGTATTGATATTACTGAAAGAGTTAGCACATGATGCCCTTTGGAGGAGACCAACATTTAGAGACCGAATGTTTTCTTTCTTTTTTTTTTTTGTAAGATTAAAGTTTGCTTATAAGTAGGATGAAAGTTTGCTTATAGGTTCTATTTGCCATGGCATCTGGTCAGTTTTAAAAAGCTTTGTTGCGGTTTGGCCTCCCCAGTAGCAGAGACATTCTGTCAACTAGCAGTAATACTTTTTTGACATCATTTCTTTTGCACTGGATCGACAACACTGAATTTACATCCATAAATTCTCTCAATACTTTGGCCTTTTCAGGTGACTCTGCTAGAAACACTGCTAAATACTGTTTTTTTCCCCTCATAGATGTGAGTCAAAAGTACTTTAACTTCAACTGCCTCAGAGAAATTCTTTTTTTGGCGGTTTAGTAGCCATTTTGTGCTTTCCGCTCTGTGAACTTAACCTTTTTATGGAGTTTTTTGGGCATCACCGCAAATCAGTTGTGCTGTGCACATGCCTGGTAATTTATGGGTGATTGCCATTTATCAACATACACACATGAATACAGTATGAAGAAAATCAGCGTTTCTGCTAATTGTGAAAATGTGGCATAAATTTTTTGTCAGGTTTGGCTGACATATTTATACACATCTGTACTCGGAGATTGACGAATGAGGTCCATTGTCTGACAAATTCAATGTGTTCATGAGAAAATTGGAAAACGAACAGCAAGCAGGTTGAGAGGGTAACTGTGGACATATGTTCCTGAGCAATTTATCACAGAAATTTGACTTATGTTACAAAAAAGTAAATCCATTTTCTGCTCCATCTCCAAGCCTTTTCTGAATTCAGAAAATCTTTCCCTGAGCAGCTGATTTGGAACTAGCATGACTAGGACAATCATTTGTAATCAGACCAACAGCATGCTCTTCTGGAACTTTAAGTGACCACTCATTGAAAGGGATTTTTGACTGAAACCCAAAGTCAAGAGTTTTAACTGTGAACTGAAGAAAAACATCTTGAATTGCAGAGATATGCAAACTGAGCTTCCTTTTTTTTCCTTTTGCTGTGACTTTACTCTTCCTTCAAAAGCATTGTGCTTATGGATAGTGGAGGAAGGTGTATGACACACTGTGACTGGTATTGAACCAAATTTATTTGATGTGTTCTCAGAAACAAATGTAACATTCGGTAGGAGCAACAGTTAGGGTATTTCTGAAATTACATGTATAATGCATTTCCAACGAATAATGTGGCTCAGCTTGACAAATTAAGGATCACCATGTTGTTGCTGTTTCCACTGCCAAGCAAGCCACATTTTATTTAAATACTCATGCTGAATTTGGTTATCCTTCTTGCCCAGGTAGCAGGTGAGCCTGGCAGGGACACCCCGGTGGAGATAATAATAATGCAAAACAGTGGCACTGTCTGTGTTTTTTTAAACACATTTCTTTTCAAATGTCCCTTTTTCTAGTGAGTTTAAGAAGCCAGCAATTTAAAAACCCTACGAAGTCACAGCAGTTTAATGTTTCACATTCAATTTATTTATTCGCCCATAGTAATATTTTCTGATTGCTATTTATAGAGCTGTAGGACTTGAGTCTGGTCTTGAGACGTTTTCTGTACTCACTTGGACTTGTCTAAGACTTACTGGCATTTGTACTTGGACTTTGGTTTCACTAAATACGGTTTAAGTCCCGACTAAAAGCAGCTTAAAATAATGTTTTTGTTTTTTCTCATGCACAAAGTTTGACAAGAAATGATTGCTTCTTCTAGGAAACAGCCTAATCATTGATGCATGCACCAATGAAGTCAACTACCTGAAGTAAAGGCTTGGCCTCGAACAAGATTTAATGGTTTTCGGTCTTCATCTTGACTCAATATCGCTTTCATTTGGACTTGATCTTGACAAGTTCTCAGTCCTTATACTTGGTCTTGACTCAATCTCGCTTTCATTTGGATTCAAACTTGACTTGGCCTTCGACCCCTTAAGAATTGGTCTTGACTCAGTCTCACTATCATTTGGATTTGATATTCATTTGGACTTGATCTGGACTTGGCCTCAACCTCCTTGAAGACTTGGTCTTGACTCAGTCTCACTTTCACTTGGATTTGGTCTGGACTTGGCCTTGACCCCCTGAAGACTCGGTCTCAACTCAGTCCCACTTTAAATTGTACTTGATCTTGACTTGGTCTTGACTCACTTAAGACTTGAATTGATCTCACTTTCATTTGGAGTCAAACTTGACTTGGCCTCAGCCCACTTAAAACACGGTCTAGAATTGATCTCACTTTCATTTGGAATAGATCTTGACTAGGCCTTGACTCACTTAAGACTCGTTCTTTACTCGATCTTGGCTAGTCCTGGTCTTGGACTTGACAATGGTGGTCTTGATTACAGCCCTAACTATTTAGCTTGATCTTACTTTTCTTCCCTGTAATCCCCCAGCTTTTAGTGAGGGCAAATCCCAAATTGCTCCTTATTCATTTTGTTTGTATCCTACATAGGATATTAAAATAATGGAGCTGAACACCCCAGCTAGAATCCTCATGAATAGTGGAGAAAGAAATTGCATAACTGCTTGTGTGTGTGTGTTAATGTCATTTGCATACAAACTCGTCTGCATTTTAACTAAAGTATTGGCACATTTGGCTGTATTTGGGCGTATTTGCTGTCATTAAGTGAAAGTTTGCTCATTTCTATTTTCACTAAACATTAAAGTATTGTCACACTTGTGTTTTGACACACATGCATGAAAAATGGCTTGAGGAGCTGTTGTTATACTGCACTCTCTCTTTTCAGTCATTTGCTGCCGAGCCACACGAGACAAACTATTCTCTAGAGAACCGTTAATAGTGTAACAATACACCACATGAAATTATCCTGATGCATAATCTCGTTGAAACCTTTAAATCAGAGCCTTAACCTCTTTCTCCAGACTGACACAGGTTGGCTGAAATAGAAATGGAGGTTCAGACACTCACTGTGGAATACTAACTATCTTCACACTCTGGCCATGCAGCAAGCAGTCTTTCAATTTACAATTTTTTTGCACTTTCAAGTTTTTGGAAACCAAGGGACATTGGGAAATTCACCATGGCCAGACCTGCAAAGATTTTCTCTGAGTTTCATATATTTTTCCCCAGCAAAGACCACTGGATTTAGACAGATTGATGATACCAAAGGATTGTTAATACTTCCTGACAGATTGTTCCTCAGATCATGCTTTAAAGCTTTGCTCCTATGTTGTATTTTAATGTCTACTCTTCCCAGTGGGATTTACAATCCCTGTTGTTTATGAATGACTTTGTAACTGAGAATAGATATAGTCTTTGTTTAAGTGAATCTGATTATACAAAATTATTCAGGCCTGCTTGTTTGATCTTTGTGCCTCCAAGTAAATTTAAATTCTAACCAGTCCATTTGCCACTTGGTCACTTTAACAGAAGCCTGTTCTAAATCTATAAGATTAATCAAGACATTTGGCAGTATTCAGAGTCAGCAACTTAACTTCAAGAGTTCTGTGTATAATATTTATAAAGGAAAGTTTTGTGTATTCAGAGTTGGGTTATGCAGATGCTCAAGTTGATTTTCTAAGTGCCCCATTCAGATTGTTTAAATGACCTTTAATTTTCCGAAGTTCCTTTTTGTCTAAAATAGACATGTCTGAGATAGGGCTTTTCAATAGCATCTGAGTAGAGAGTAAGTCTACGTTACGTACATCTGAATGTCTGAATACCAATGTGCGCAGTTCTTCACTATCCATGGATAACTTGACTCTGAATATTGCCCATAGAGTTTTTCAGGTAATCATTTCATATATCAACAGTTGGCATTGAGAAATTAACTCTCTTTCCACATTCTGTACCTGTTTTGTTTTGAAAGTAATTTACTGAAACAAATTCTTATGTGTAACATTAAACTTGCTAACTGCTTACTCCGTGGATTTTGTGCTAGCGTAGTGGTGGAGGTACCGTTAACAACTGTATGCAAGTTCTCATTGTTATGGCTTAGATTTTTGTCTTACTTGAAACATTAAAAACTTCATGAAGCAAGCTGAGACAATCGAGGCAGAACAACAGCAGGGATTGTAGAAAACAGGAGGCTAACAGAAGGCTTTCATGACACGGCTGTTTCCTTCACTTCAAAGGTGACAACTAAAAGTCCACAGGAGGACTGGGATGAAAAGTTGCTGTTTCTTGCTGAGTCTGGCCATAAGCTCATCCATTTCTGCCATCTTATTTCTCAGCACGCCAACAATTGATCTAAGCAGAGGCTGGGGGATTCACTGCTTGTTACTGTCGACACAATTACCCGTAAAAGCTATAGGTATTTGGGCAAGGCTGTAGAAGAGATTTGCAGCAAACATTTGCACATCTTAGGATAAAACCCATCAGCTTTAAATGGATTCCTGGGTTCTAAGAGCAAATTGAAGCCCCTATGCACTTCACTACTGTTAATTAGTGCCATAGTTTAACTACTTCTGTTGTGGGTTTCATATCCAGGTGCAATAAGTGAATATAGCATGAGAATGACATTATGCCAAGCTGGATAATTTTAACATAACCTCACACCTCGTCAGCTTGATTCAAATACTAAGATGTACAAAAGTTACATTAAAAAAAGGAATCTCATTACTGTATTACTAATTTGAATGAATTCACGTGAGTCAACTCACCTCAATTCTGTTTGGTTTGTAGCAGTGGCAGTAAGCTCCATGTGCTTGTATTTGCTTTGGTTTTGTTTTTGGTCATGTCTCCACCCCTGTCTTTTCAGTGGATTGTTTCCTGATTATGTTCACCTGTCTCTTGTTTTAACCTAACTAATTTGTCTATTTAAATCATGCTATTCCTTGTCAGTCTTATCAAAGCTCTTTTGTTAAATCCGAGCCTTGTTTTCTAGTGTCTTCTTATATGCTCTGAAATCTGTGCAGTCGTGTAAACTCTACAATTAAACTGTTAGCATAGGTTTCCATGCATGTATCTTCTATTTGAAAAATTGTGAGAGATCAAAAACACGTGTAACTCCTGTACTTCTATAACTGAACACCAGTGAAGAATAGTGAAATGTTACATCACTGAGATAGAAAAGATGGTGACCATGGTTATTATTGGCTATGTCTTTATAAGCTCTGTATCATCAATCAATTACAAAATATCTTTATGAGTGCAGAAATTAGTGGGTGCATGTCTTTTACATCTTAATGCTACCACTTTTTACACACTCCACCATCTGCTGTGCAACAACCCTTGCTGCCTTTCCACTGTTTATTACATCAGCATTTAAATGCGTGATTGCTCTGTGGAACTTGTGCAGGCACAGGTACATAATGGACACAAAGTGATCTATTGTAATTTCATTAATATTTTCCAAGCTCCCCTCAAAGATCTGCCACATGGAATAATGTATGCATGGCAGTTTATCATTGGTTTATCAGTGATAATGTCCAATTCACTGATGATATGGGTAAATGTTTACTTGATACAAGTTGAGTAACTTAAACCAAAAATGTTACAATTATACAGAATGGTACAGAAGATGATGGGTCAAGTGACTGAGTGTAAGTGAATCATGTCTCTTGCTGCTGCAAGTCACCTCACTATCAACAATACACCACCCGGAGACCTCACACCTCTGAATTAAAGTCTGGTAAGCCACGGCCCTTTCTCTCAATACTGCAATTTGAGGCAATTCATTTTGTGTGAGATCGGGTTTATCAAAGGGGCCTGATACTGGAATGTTTTTTTTTCTACACACAGGAGGATTGACAGGAAGCCATCACAACACTGAAAAACAGAAGGTGTTAATGGGATCAGAACCCCTTAACAACTGATACTGAAAATATAGACACATTCAGAAAACTGAAATTTCCAAATGCTGAAAGTATCTAAACACTGAAAACGAAAAGGGTGGAGGAGAGGACAGAAGAATGCAAAAAAAAGGAAGTAGTATCAAAACACCCCTCAAGCATTCTTATTACTCAACTGTATTTATACAGGACCTGTTTTATCTTAATAAAATCACACAAATTTAAATAATTTAAAAAAAAGCAAATAATAAGGAATTGAATAATGCAATTCATAAGATAACACGCAGAAAGATAGAAATGAAGGTAAAATTAAATAAATGTCAAGTGTCAAAAAAGCACCATTTTATAAATTTGTACAATAAATCTTAATTCTTATAATTTAATTCTTAATAATTATTTTAGCCCGGATTTTCTAATTGATTCTTAAATGTTCAGTCAGTCTTTTGCAATGTCTTTTTATAAGTGTGAATGCTGTACAGAAGCAGCAACACAGCAGTAAACAATCCCCAAACTGTCCCCAGACTCCCCTTTTTTGCCCTTGCTTGATGTGAGCTGAACCAAAGCGTCTAAAGCTTTGCAGAATCTTTGTTAACACCACATTCTGCCGCATAATCTCTCTCTCTCTCTCTCTCTCTCTCTGCTCGCTGCTGGTGGATGTAACTCTGACATTTACATGGCTTTAGTTATAGGGTTATGGCAATTTTGGGGAGGGAGGAGGGAGGGCGGGGGTTTGTTGCTGTAACTGATTTTCAATCAAGTCATATTATAGCAGCTAACACTGCATACTTCTTTATGGAAAGAGAGGCAATATACTGTTCAAGAACTCTCTCTCTCTCTCTCTCTTTTTCCTGCAGCTATTCTGTTTATGTTCATGGATTCTTTATGAGAAATATGTTAAAAATAACTCTTTAAGGTAGCTGTGTATTTTAATACTGCTTTATTACAAACAGTATAATTCATTCATTCATTTTCAGTAAACACTTTATACTGGTCAGGGTTGTGGTGGACCTGGAGCATATCCCAGAAACACTGGGTTTGTGGATGGAATACACCCTGGATGAGATGCCAGCACACACACACACACACACACACACACACACACACACACACACACACACACACACAGAGACACACACAGACACACACTCACAAGAAGAACATGCAGAACTCCACACAGAGTAACGTCAGTTCAGGACTGAACACAGTGATGCGGCAACCCTACCCACTGCGCTATCATGCTGCCCCATTATTATTAGGGGTTCAAGCACATTAGGTGCTCGAACCCAAATATCTTTTTTTTAGGGGTCCAAGCACAGAAGTTACTGGGATGCTTTTTTTGTTTTTGCTCTAGTTTTCCTTATCCATATTTTATCCTAAAATGAATCATGTACACCAAACCGTATGTTGTAAAGGCATGAAATTTGGCCAGTAGGTAGTAATCAGGCAAGCAAGATGGGCCCGATTGGCCCAATGGTGGAACTATAGCATGGGGTTTTAGATTTTGGCCCTACAAACAGTCCTACAAATAAAATTATTTTTCCATTGATTCCTTGGGTTCTCCCAAATGAAAAAGCCTGAAGAGCCATTTAGCTCCATCCAATTTTGAGCTCATTTGCATAATATGTGAAGCTGACTTTTACAATCTAGTCCTAGGAATTTTGTACTATTGTCACAGAATTGGTGTCAAACTACTCAGCAGAGTGTGAACCTCAATAATAATCAGGAACATGCTAATCAATTCTTGCAAGATGGTGCCTAATTTGCTGTAAGCAGGAAACAGCTGTAAGTTATGATTGGTAGCATAGATTTGCACAAACATTAAAATCCATATTCAGGACAAGGTCCTGAAGATGCCTGCAAAGATTGGGGTGTTGTCACTGATAAGGGGCAGAGTCAAGTTCAATAAATTATTAAAAGTTTAATAGCTGCTTCTCAGTAACCATAAATCCAACCAAGCTCAAATCTGGTGTGATGCCTCTCTGTGCTAACGTGTAAGTGGATTTCTAATGATCTGCTGTCAGCCAATCAATTTTCAGCAGGCATTTCACATGGTTAGCACTGAGTTACAATCACAAAACTTGATAAGCATATTAATCTATGAATGATTTATTGTTCTGTGCCAGAACTGGCCAGTGGGGGCGCTATTTGCAAAGTGTGCTTGGACCCCGGAGATTGCAGCTTATGGATTTATTTATTAATTATTGTGTTATACAAAACTAATTGTTCTCAGATTTTATTATTATTAAATATTATTATATTATTATTTAGCAGCTTTAGCAGCTGTCAGTCCATATCTGGACAGTCTTTCTTCCTATTGCACACATTCCTGCTGGCTAGTGCTCTAGTGTGCGTGCTCTCTCTCTTCCTCTCTCTCTCTCTCTCTCTCTCTTTCACTGGGTCGCCTGTTTTATTTATAGCCAAAAGGTTTAACCTTCAGCTTAATTAATCATCACAGGGCAAATGTAAGGTTTTAGTAGCTAAGCTTTAATTAGTGCTATTAGGGGTTTGTGTGTGTGTGTGTGTGTGTGTGTGTGTGTTCATGATATAACTGTAATAAATATTATATATCCCTGCATGCCAACTGTCTTCACCTGGACAACCGGAATGAAGAGTTGGGTTTCTTGCTGAGTCTGGCTATAAGCTCATCCATTTCCGCCATCTTATTTCTCAGCACACCAACAATTGATCTAAGCAGAGACAGGGGGATTCACTGCTTGTTACTGTCAACACAATTACCCGTAAAAGCTATGGGTATTTGGGAGAGGCTGTAGAAGAAATTTGCTGCAAGCATTTGCACAGTGTAGGGTGACACCCATCAAATTGAAATGGGTGCTGCATTGTAAGATCAGGTTGAAGTCTCTACTGCTGTTATGTAAAGTGTGACACCTCAACCAGCTCAGCAGGTTTCATATCCAGGTGATGTCTTCACTGAAAGAGTGATAAAACAACGATGACATGACAATCGCTTAATAAGCTGACGATGGGTGTATCTCAATCAGCTCCCTAGTTCAGTTTTCAGGGCATTGCTCAGTCGGCCATTTTAAGTGCTGTCTCAATCAAAAATCCTTCCAGTGTAAGTAGCTTGATATAATTGTTGTAGTTCTCAAATGATTACTTATATTAGCGATTTTTAACTTTATTTGACATTCTATATATGGTTTGTTTGAGTCTAACAACTTTTAAGTGTTGAATGATTTTTTAAAAAAATCCACTAGCTAGCCTACGATACTGCTTGAAGTATCATGACAGAAATGCATGTGATTAAGCTAACAAATTTATATGATATATAATGTCAGAAAGATATAGGTCCTGCCTGTTGTTGATAAATGCCAGTGGTGATGTTTTACAACGTGAGTATGTAGCCGGAAATTGAGTGATCATTGTCCCAATCAGTGGTGTAGTCCTAAAAAAATTGGTTTACTATTACCCAGTCAACCCCCCCAGACAAAAAAGGACGACTGTGTTTAATAATAATCAGACAGTCCTACATCGGTGAAAAATGTATACATACTACTCTCTCTGCACTACAGGTCACGGTGCCCATCAAAGTTGGAGACAGTAAGAGTTGTGAGAGACTAAATCTAGATTACATATAATACCAAACTACTTTTGTACTCTTTCAGACATTAAATCACTAACAAGCATTTTCCTCATATTGGCTGACCTATTATGACTTTGGAAAGACCTGAGCTGGAGGTCTGGGCTGTGCTGGAGGTCTGGGCCATGCTGTTCTCCCCTGTGCTGGTCTCTGCCTCTGACCTTTCTGATGAATATGATCAGAACGGGCCTACACTGCTTCTCTTAATCTGGACACTATATCAAGTTCATTAATCATTACAAATCAGAATTAGATGATTACAAACAGGTCATTTGGCCATTATACAATATAGAATATTGGCACAACATCAAATTCAACAAATCGACATTAAAGCCAAGTCATAGAGTCCACATCATTTGATAGTCCCTTTGAGTATGCTAGCATTACTCTATGTGGAGCCGTCTGCAAAGGCTGTCTGTACAACACACATTTCAGTCAGCAGGCAGACCCCTACTGTTTCAAATCTTTTTAACACCATAATTGGAGACAAATCAGACTATGAAAATAAATAGTCTGCAGATGGCTGACAGGTCAAAAGCCAACATTTGCCCTCACATAGATGTGATATGAAATTTCCTTCCAAAATAGTCAGTTAGACTGACCTGAGAAAGGGGGAAGATTAGACCCATATTATTAAACTAACATGGTCAACATAATCTAGCTAGCTAACTAACTTGTCTAATCAGGTATCATTACAGGTATCATTATCATCATTGCCTGACAAAGACAACGCATCACTAATGTCTTAAAAAGCGTTTATGATGTCATCTTTTTCATCTCTGTCATTGCTTGTTTGCTCCCCTTGTTGCAGTGTATATTACTGTATATATATATATATATATATATATATATATATATATATATATATATATATATATATATATATTAGGGCTAGGTATTGTTGACTACCTCATATACTGTACATATACAATATAGCACAATGCATCATATCCTTTTCACATATTATATCAATATTGTTACTGTTCAATACACTGTTTAAATGTAATAAATTAAATTAAATGTGCAAATTTAATTAAATGACAATTGACACCAATTAAGGAAAAGCATAAGACAGTAATTTCAATACAGATTTTGAATATTTATTTGTAACTTTGCCAACACAGTATCTCAGTGTGAATATTTAACTACTGATTACTTGTTAAGAAAAAGATAAGCTCATAAAGGAAATGTGGTGAAAAATACCTTAATTTAAATGTAGAGTAAAATGAATGAAGGGTATTACAAAACAACTGTAAGGGTGAGGGAGGGATACAGAGAAAACTCTAAAATGCTAAACAGCCAGAAGAGGATTCCATCTCGTGAGCCTTCCAAGAGGAGGACTATAAAAATGGAAGTGCTTTTTTGAATCGTTTCATTTCATCACCTGTCATGTAACGATTTTTGTAAAGCCAGTACTAAAAGTTGCGATAGATATATAAATAAATTGCAATGCACCGCAATATCATAAATGGATCATGATTAAAGCAGTGCAAGATTAAGAGTGAATCCATGAGTTCAGTGTCAATCTCTCTCGAGCAGGGACAGAAGAGAGTAGACTCACTCCCAGTACTACATACCGGTGTGCACTGAGTACACTTCAAGCCCACTTCAAGCACTTTTATTCATTTTACCTGACTGCTTGAGCGGGACAACGTCTTCAGTCGGTGACGGCAGTGACTGGAGTTGTCAGGGGCGGGGAAGGGTGCAATTCCAATAAAAATGCACCAATTACAACAAAGAATCACAAGTTTCACAAAAAAACAGGTGATACAGTTAAAGGGGAAGCTAACACAAGCGTAGATTAGGGACTTCCGAAGCCTTAGAAGTCGTTATACGCAAACAGCCCTGGGAAAAAAGTAAGCATACGGCATGTACGTGCGTAATGGCCCCCGGATTCATGACCTAGGGAGCTAGGAAGCTGATTGAGACACACCCTATGTTAAAGTTAGCATGACAGCAAAATACACTCATGCGCTAATGCTTGATGCAACAGCCAAGATGTACAAAAATACCTTCAAAACAAAGCAACAGTCTCATGACTGCAAAGTTCAATTCTGATTGGTTGATGTTAGTGCGAGGGATAAGGGTAGCAGTCATAGCTTTTCTTTTGTTTGTATGTATGGAGTTCTGGGGAAGCCTGTCGGATGTTGCTGCGCCTAAATTCTAGCAAACAGCCAAAAAATGAAGAAAATTGTTTTTTTTTTGTTTTTTTGTTTTTTGCCAGAACATATTTTGATATCATACTATACAAGGACAAATATATTTCAACAAAACAATGTACAATTGTTTTTTTTTTTTAGAATTATTATTACCCTCTAACCTTGTCTATGTTATGCGCCTGAAGAGATCACATTAGGTACAAACATGGCTGTGAAACAGCCCGCTTAAAGATGTTTTAATTGCCAGCTTGCTAGCTAAGTATGCTTTTCTCATGCAGTACATATCACGATTTGGTCAAGTTCTTATGTGCCATCGTGAAATTGATGGATATAACAGATTAATTAGAATAAACGGTCTAAATACCAGCTGTGAAATTATCTGTGATGGATACACATCATCAGTTAGAGTGTAGAGATGGAGGCAGATACATTTGTAATGTAATGCTTGTACAATTTGTAATGTTTAAATGTTAATAATAAAAAAATACCAAATTTAGCCAACTCTAGAAATTTCACTGAACTCATCAGCATTATTTCAGCACAGATGTAAGAGTGGAGAGTGACGATAAACCTCCTGTTCTTCAAATGCGGCAATTGATATTTACCTCAAGTAATAAGACTAGAGATACCAGAGCTTTTAGATGTTTTGTGCCTGTGTTTTGATTTTAGTCCTGTCTTCACCCATGTTCTGCTATTGGTTATTTGCTATATTTTTGTTCATCTGTTCTGTGTTAAGTCCTTGATTAGTTTGTCTATTTATTTCCTGTTGTGCCTTAGTATCTTTGCAAAGTCTTGCTGATTGCATTTGTGTATTTCTGAGCCTTATTTCCTGTTCCCCATTTATTCTGGTTTTACAACTCGTTCCTGTGTTATCATGTTTGATTATGGTTTCCCGTTGTTTGATGTTGCTAACATGTATATTGATCTCCACTCTGGATAATGAACATTATCCTTGGATTTCCCCAAATGAGTATACACACTTGCATCCTGCCTCTTTTGCCAGCGTGCTACAGTGTTGGTGTCTTTTGAATGGAATCTTTAATTGCGATTTTCTCCCTATTTGCTTTTCGTAGTAATTTTTTTTTTTTAAATATGAAAACTATTTTAAAATTATTTATGATTGAGCTACATTCTGCAGGCTTCTGTATATGGTACTGTATATGGTAGAAAATCAATATTTCACTGTGTGAAGGGTTTTCCCAGATCATACTCATAAAAAATTAAGCAAAATTGCTCACACACTTGTTCAATTCCTATTCATTTTTAGTGATATTTGGTTGAACAAAGACTACCGAGCTGATACTGAATTGTTTGTTCCACTTCCGCTCAGGAGGACTGGGATGAATCTATCACAACATCAAAAAACAGAAGGTGTTAATGAGATCACAGCTCCAGAAACACTTCTCCCTGACACATGGTCTTCACTGTATGAATTATTCAAAACATACTGTAGAAACACTCTGACAGGCAAAAATTCACAAATGCTTAAATGATGAAAATGGAATAACACTGAGATGTGTGAAAACAAAGAGGAAAAGAAGGGCGAAAAGAAGAACTAAAGAAATGACTGAGGAACACACATCTGAGATAGTCTCTTATGCCTGCTGGCAATTTTTCCATCTCGCTCACTCTCACACTCTTCACTGTGTCGCTTCACTTCTCTACCTCTCTCGCCCACTGTCTCCTGTTTTATTTATAGCCTAAAGGGTTCACCTCCAGATTAATGAATCATCAAAGGGGCAAATGTAAGGGCTTAGTAGCTAAGCTTTAATTACTGCCAGTAAGTGTATGTGTGTATGTGTGTTTGTGTGTGTGTGTGTGTGTGTATGAGAGAGCATTAAAATAAACATATTGGATTATTCTGTAAACACATCCGCTCATATAAAACCAAATCTCATTGTTTTAAATGAAGGTCTGTGAAATCTGATTTGTGGAATTTCAATGTAAGATTATTAAATTAACGGTTAATCCACTCCATGTGAAAAACCTATATTTTCATTTCATATTCATTATAAAAATCTGAAAAATGGTGGAGAAAAAACATGCTGCCACATTTTAATTAAAGACAGTTTAATTTGTGGGGTTTTTTTTGTTTGTTTGTTTGTTTCCCCCCAGATTTTCTTCCTAAATTACTCATAGCTAATTTCCACCCTCTAGTTAGGTCTCCGCTATCACACCACAGCTACCAACCAGGGAGGGCAAAAGCTATCACATGCTTCCACACGTGAAGCCTGTCGACCGCATCTTTTCAAACTGCTGCTCATGCAAGGTCAGGGGGCGGTGTAACACACTCGGAGGAAAAGCACTATCTGCCCACTTCCGCATGCATGAGCTTGCAGATGCCCGTGATTGCCTAGTGTCGCTGTGATTGACGGGGAGAGAGTATGCAAACCCTTCCTCCCTGAAAGCATAGTCAATTTTGCTCTCTAGGACTCCCACGGATGGTATATTCACGTATATACATGATCGAACTCACGATCGCCAGACTACAGGGCAAACACTTTTCTGTTGCGCCACTCAGGAGCCCCGCAGTTCAACTTCTGAGAATATTTACTGTATAGTAAGCCTTGTTGTACGTATAGCATGTGTGTATAAAGTAAAAAAAAAAAAAAAAGCAAATGCCAACAGCACGACACAGGTGGAGTAGTGGAGTAGTGAAGTCTTTTGTTCGAGGGTGTTGCAGGTTTCCACAGCTGTGGTGAATCGAATTTCCCACAGTCAATCTCACTGTGAAATTACACCACATTCACATGCCCCCTTGACAATGGATATGTTTATACATATATGAGTGTGTGTTTGGAGGAATGTAATCCAGAATCCATACACTGCAGAACTAAGAATGATTGAAGTGTGTATGGCTGGTTGGTTTGTAATGATTACTGATCACAGAAAGCTCCTGGGGGAGCAGCAAGGTCAAGCTAATAGTGCTGATCTGTAATACACTTACGCCCACACACTCTACATGAAGCCCGTGCACAGACATTTTACATGGCAGGGGCTGACGAGGAACTTTTTTAAAAAAAATTATTTCACCTTTAATTACTGGAATAGTGATAAAATACTATGCATCTTCATAGTTCTTGGGCCTTTTATCGTCAACCTTTACGACACAAGCTTTCATGTTGTGAAGTAATGTTAAAAATTTAAATTCAGCTCATTAGTCATTAGTGTACTATAACATTCCTAGATCCAAAAATCATAACCATAATGGCTGTAGCAAACAATATCAAACAAGGATATCAGACAAGGAAGTCCAATGAAACAGCTTTAATTATACAAAAGTATGATAAGAATTTGTGACAATACACTGATACAACAACAGGGTATACACAGACAAACTAATCAAGGATTTAACACAGAACAGATGAACACAGTTGAGTAACAAACCAATGACAGGACATGGGCAGAGACAGGACTAGAACAAAAGAAAACAAAACAAACATGAGGACATGATAATTGTCGCCATGGAAATTATGATTTGAAAGGGATACCATAACAAACATGTTTGTTCTAAAATGAACAAATAGAAAAGTGCAAATGGGGCTGGGTAAGCTTGGGAAGGCTTTATGTGAGGACACCTTCATTTAGCATTTTGGAAGGAGTCTCCAGTGTCAGCATTTTATAACAGTCACACACAGGAAAGTCTTCAAGATGAACGGCTTCGCATGTTCATGGTTACCTGGATGTTCACAGCATTAAATGTAATTACAAATGGATAAAGGGTATGACATGTCATTCTTTAATTAATAAAGATCTGTTAGTGTTGGCAAATTGGTGCGGTATAAGAGGGATAAACCAGTTTGCTGTTATTGGAAAATAATCACCTTCATCTCTACTTCCTGTCAGGCTGCATCACGCCACCTGGTTGTTGATTATTTTCCTAGAACAGCACACCCTATTGGGTTTTATTCCTCGCATACCTAGATATATAGGCATAGCTTGCTTATGAGTAAGCGAGTATCAGCTAGTTGATTCATTTAAATATAGAAATCTATTCATAAACTGATGATAAATGTAGTTATTTCATCAGTGCACAAAAAACGTGCTCATGAAAGTCTCGGTGATGTACAGGCCTAGCCTAGTTATCTAATGAACACTCTAAAGTGCTGGTGAAATATTCATAAGCGGCTGATACTGACTAGAAGTTTCCCCCAAGAGTGATGAAGCTCTTGTAAGTCACTCTCTGGAGTGAGGCTGAGCCAATTACACCTTGCCATTGCAACTGTGGAGCAACAGGGGCAAGATCCCATTCAGCATGATCAAAAAATAATCCAGGCATGTCTATTTTCTCTGCAAGTCCTCCAGATGCTATAAGATACGATCATTATAGACACTGAGCAAGAGGGCACTTGTATGTACAGTCAGAGAGCAAAAGGGCAGGAGTCCAAGCCCACACTGGGGGGCACGTGCCTGCTTGAAGATGGAATAGCAGACTAACAGGATTTTATTTATTTATTTATTTATTTATAGCTAACATGGAAACCTTTTGATGTTACTGACTTGGCTCTTGTCTGATTCAGATCCTATATGTTTGCCATTGGCAAACACAGAGCTGTCACTACTGCTCTCGCTCAAGGTGTTCTCCAGGGATCTGTCCTTGGCCCTCTCCTATTCATTATTTACATGCTACCCTTGAGTCGTATTATATGACACCATAAATCTAGTATTCACTGTTATACTGACGATATCAAGATTTATGTTAGTAAAGAATCTACTACCTCCTCACCAGCACTTCCCTTTATCATGTATTTGTAGCATAAAGCTGAAGATGGATGATTTCTCTTTAAACTTATCACTGCTAAAACGTATGGTCTCATTATTTGCCGTAGGTCCTCAGATTTCCAGGCCTTTCCATTAACACTGATGAGGTGATAATTAAAGCCTTTTCTCTAGTACAGAAAGTTATTATTATTGCACAAACCCTTGTATAGAGTAAGTATTAGGATTTTTAAATATTTGTCAATGAGAAAAGAAACACATTTACTGCATTTCTACATACATACGTGAGTGAGTGTGTCAGAAAAGACAGGAAGTGAGTGAGTGAATGAGTGAGTGAATGAGTAAGTAAGTGAGAACAGACAAATAGAGTGAGTGGGTGAGTGAGTGAGAAAAGAGGGAAAGTGAATGAGTAAGTGAGTGAGTGACAAGGATGGAGGGATGAGTGAGTGAGTGAGTGAGTGAGTGAGAGGAGAGGGATGGAGTGATACATGAGTAAGTGAGTGAATGAGTGAGTGAGTGAGTGAGTGAGAAGAGAGGAAGTGAGAGAGAGGGATGAAGGGATGAGCAAGTGAGTGAGTGAGAGTGGGAGTGAGAAGAGAGGAAATGAGTGGATGAGTGAGTAAGTGAGTGAGTGAGTGAGTGAGAGAGAGGGATGGAGGGATGAGCAAGTGAGTGAGTGAGAGTGGGAGTGAGTAAATGAGTAATAATAAGGGAAGTGAGTGAGTGAGTGAGTGAGTGAGTAAATAAGCAATAAGAAGGGAAGTGAGTGAGTGAGTGAGTGAGTGAGTAAATAAGCAATAAGAAGGGAAGTGAGTGAGTGAGTGAGTGAGTGAGTGAGTGAGTAAATAAGCAATAAGAAGGGGAGTGAGTGAGTGAGTGAGTGAGACCATGAATGAGTGAGTAGAGCGGGCAGGATAAGTGAGTGACTGAGTGAGTAAGAATATAGGGAGAAGTGACAGAGAAAAGTAGGAGTGAGTTGTAAATAATGTTCACAAGGGTCTGCATATGTAAAAATAAGACACATCACATTAATGGTGGCGGAAATGTGAATGTCATTTAGAATAACAAGCCCATAATTTACAGATCCACTCTCTAGCTCTGTCGCTCTCCCTCTGTCAGTGATATATGGATCCTTTAAAGCAGCCAAATAGCTCATTATATGTCATCACTACAGGAATATACTGTCATCTACCCAAAGTACCTTTGATGCCAACAGTTTCTTACTGCCTCTGAGGAAAGGGAAACAAAGTGCTTTGAGCACACACACACACACACAGACACGCAAATCATGCTAAAAAAGGTTTCAAATGCTCCATGGCATTTTAAACACTTTAAACTAAAACTACCCTATAGTGCTACACTATTCTCTGGATTTATTCACAATCACAATTTTGGCTTGTTCGGTTAATTAAACTTAATAGACTGTGAAACTGGTGAGCATAATTAAAGTTTGCTAATTGGCTATCGGTACACATCAGTTTTAACGCATCAGATTTAACTGCCTGATGAAACACAGCACTCAACAATATTTTGCATTGTGCTTCCTGATCATGCTCAGACTACAGGCAGTCATGAATGCATCCTGTGGCCACTTACGGATTTATTTAGTTATTTGGTGTATCATTGTATAAATTCACTCAATGTGATGAAAGAACAGGCTTACTTTGATTCGAATATTTATACTCCTCTGACTAATTGCCTCTTTACCCGGTTCTGACTTTTGGTTAGGACAGACTCCTCTAGGCAGAATCATGGCTGTACTATATTCTTTCCATTTTTAATGATGGTTTTAATGATGCTCTGTGGGATGTTCAAAGTTTGGAATATTTTTTTTATTACCAAACCCTGATTTTCAGAAGGTTGTCCTGGACTTGTTTTGATACCTCCTTTGTTTTCATAATGTTTAGGGTTTTTAACTCTTAAGCCTGCCAGAAACAGGTGCGTTTACATTCAGGTAACGTGACTCTAATCATAAGTCCATCACGGGAACACCAGGCTTGAAAAATAAAGAAAGTGAGCCAACACAAACCCAGAAATTAAGATAAATAAAACAAATCATTCAATTATGACAAAAGAAATGGCGCCACATAAACAGAGTACGAGCATAGCCGTAAGTTGTAAACAAATACCCCGGCTGAACGAGGATTTAGGATTTATTAATATTATATATTATTAAATATCTTTATTTTATAATAAAATAATCAAAATAATTTCCAATTCTGTTTTTTTAGGCTTTACTCTGATCTCTGATCGATTGTTTCGTGCTCACAGCTGTCTGTGCATTTGAACTTTTATTTTGTAGTTCTGTTATGTTTTGGTTATGTTTTAGTTTTGTGGGCGTCACTACATGCGAATCAGCTGTACCGTGCACACGCTTGGTAATTTACGGCTGATTGTCTTTCATCAACATACACACGCAAGTACGAAGAAAATCAGCGTTTTCCGAAACTTTTGTAAATTCCGGCAGAAATTTTCCGTTCAGTATGGTTTATGCAACTGCTTTACGAAAAGATTGATAAATGAGGCCCATTGAGTCTATGTACTTGTCTCCTCCCTCGTGTTACCACACGTTACAGCTACCTGCTGTGCCAACGTGCCTATGCTGTTTTGTGTTTGGTCGACTACGACAAAACTAATTGGCTGATACATAACTTTAATTTTACTACTGAGCAAATGAATCATTAATTATCACTCTCATGCAGTCCTAATTTCTTTGTAATGTATACTGTAGTTTAGTTTGCCTTCATGGTTTATTATTAGAGTGTAATAAGTGTTCGGGAGGTTCTCTGGATTGTACAGTAGGCTGCTATAGGGATATGAGGTTTGCTCATAGATCAGTGGAAGAGGTTTCAGCTATTGTCGGCTCTTTTACTCAGCTCTTCCAGGCTGGATGCAGGTTGCAGTAGTGCGTAACAGGCTTAGCTGCAGAGAGGTGAGGACCTGGCAGGAGGACTCCACTGAAAAGAATCCATTCAATCAATACCTTGTTACCATTACTGTTTTAATTCAAGCTTTCAACAGCACAGCTGAATTCTAACTTCAGTGAGTGAAGAATCTGTGCTGTACATGCTTAAAAAGATTACATGTAGTGTGAAAAAAAAAATAAAAATTTCAATATATACTTCAAACGAAAATGCAAAAGGACACCCACATCTGAAATTAAATTATTAAGCCCTTCCCTTCCACACACACACACACACTTATGTTCTTATCTTTGAAGTACACTCGAGGCCAATATTTGGAAGCATCCAAGTGATTTTTACATTTATGTTTGTCAGCACATCATGTATGATGGAATCTCGTATATCAAAAGATGTGTTTTTTTTTTCTTTTCTTCAGAAATATTCCACTTTTTAGTTTGAATAATAATACATCCTTTAGAGTAAATTTGGCCACCAAACAGGTCGTCCATCTTTGTGCTGTAAAATGAATGGATGTCCATGCACAAAAGGTAAACATACTATAATCAATACAACAGAAATGCAGAGGTGTGCCGTGTTGCCTTGCATTGCATTCCTGTGTTGTTTTCTCAAGACATTTTGATTTTTAATTTTTTTGTGCCCGTGCCAGTGAAATTTCTGGTTAATGCTCATGTGTTGCTATTTGTGTTTATAGATTATTTTATGAATGCAGTTAAATGCTGATAAACAACAGCAAAGAACATGTCAATCCGCATTTACTGTAAATTAACAGTCGTACATGGGTCACAAATTACACTTCCAGCTTCAGTGCTTTTTAAAGCTACACTCTTAATGAGAAAAATAAAGAAATCAAAGCAATATATATGCAAAAGAATTAATCTGTTACTCATATTACACTATTTAAGTACCAATTCCAAAAATACACTTGTGTGGTCAACAAGGCTCAGCCGTAATAGTAGATTACGGAACTGAATGCGTGCAGCATGGAAGCTCATGTCCATCCCCAGAAACTTTCCTTATAACTCAACAACCAGCCTTCCTTGGATGGGGAATGAGATGTCTACAGCAGCCTCAGAGAGGTTTTTACAGCATGTCAGTAGCATCCAAAAAGAGGCTGGATCAGAGCTCGCACGTGCTAGTCTAAACTAGCTGAACTCAGATTGGATAGTGATGTGTATCTCCCGGCATGGAATGCTCTCTTTTGCACAATGTTGCTCATGATGGAATTCTGTGGAACTTCTACGTGTCCACCATGTCTGAGAAAATAGCACAGTTTTTTTTTTTTCTCACATTTGTGAAATAATAACTCAAAGTTGCAAGATGTAAAGTCAGAATTGTGAGCTATTAAGTTGTAACTGTGAGAAGCCAATTCACAGTTGTGTGAAAATAACTCGACTGCAAGATTTAAAAAGTCGCAATTGAGCGATATTAACTCGCAATTCAAATCCGCCGAATCAGCGTAATATTTTTTTTCATATGTGGCAGAAACGAGCCACGGTGCAAGAATATATTTATTTTTTTAGCTTCAAAAAACAACAAAAGCAGCTGCAGGAGGAATTCCTTTGTTTCTACACTCACCCATAAAACATAAAAAGCAAAATTAAAAAAAAAAACGAAGAGAATATTCCCAGTGTAGTCTTAGTGCAGCTGACTGTAGAATTGGCTTCATCTTGTCTGAAATATTTTCACACTAACAAAGCACATTTAGCTGCTTTCTGCACAACTCTCTGGGAATACATCCTTAGTAAAATCCTTTATTATATGTTTAAAAAAAATCCTGTATCTTAATGGGAGTTTATCTGAAAGATTCCCTAAACATTCCTGCTTTGAGCTGCATTATTAATCATACAAGCTAATTGTCTTATGAGTGAATGTCCTTCCTCTCCTGTGAGATCGAGGACACACCTTGACAAACTTGGCATCCTGATTTAGAACAGCATCATTATTAGGCTCTTTCTGCTGAAGACACTGTCACTGTAAGCGCGCGCGCGTGTGTGTGTGTGTGTGTGTGCGCATGTGGTGTGTATATGCTTGCGACAGTACAAAGTGAAGATGAAAGAAGACTGCACAGAACTGCAGAACTGTGGCTTGAATTTCAATCACAGACAGGAACAGAGGCATCATCAAACCCCCGTTTGCCCCCCATCTGCCCTCCTTTCCTACACACACACACACATGTACACACACACGTACGCACACATGCACAAGCACAGTGTTGGTGCAAGCTTTCCTATTAAACATAGTCCCCCATCCTGATAGGAATAAACTGATAGGAGATAGAGGAGGATGCTAGCGCTCATTTCCTGTCCATGCTAATGGAGCCGTTTACTGCACACTAACACATTAGTGCAGGGCAATTACTGTGGGCAAAACACACTCTTAAATGAAAATCGATGCACTTGGATCCCATTGGGCTTCTTCCTATTACAGAAAATGCCACAACACTGCTCAACAGAACTATTCCACCAGCCATTTTACATTTTAAATAGCCTGCGGGAGGCTGTCAATCTCCCCGACTCACTTTGTTTCCGGTGACGGTCTACTCTCTACATCTAAGTGCACGGCATCGAGTATAATATAACGGTTTGTGCATGCCGGCCATGATTAAATGAACCTTTCTCTCATAACACGCACACACACATACACACACACAAAACGTGCAAGCTGATTCACTAACATTATTATTCACTATACATACACTATACTGTATCATGAACATAGTATTATAAGGTTGTTTTTCACTATCTTCATTCTTAACCCAGATAGAACTTTAGAATACTAAAGGTCATGATGTCCAGGATTCTGTCTTAATATGAGGAAAATAATGTCTTGCCTGTTGGTCTTAATGAACATGTAATTTGTGGTGTTTGTGGTGTACAAATCATGCTGCAGTCGACTTGGAGTGGGAAGCCGGAGCTCGGAATTACGCCATTCCGAGTGCATTCGAGCTGCAAAGTGGGGAAAAAAACATGGATGCCTCTATGTTCGTCTTCTGTTAAAATCGGTGATGAGTAATGTATATTTTCCTCCTCAAAAGAGCAAAATGTATAGTCAGTGTTATAGATGTTTGTCTGTTTGTTGATGTAAATATGTCTGTGTTGATTGATCAAAAGCAAATACTTGCATATACAGCATAACTCATTTAAAGGTAAGAAGTGCTGCTTTGTTTACTGCTGATGCTGTGAGCAGCCACGTGGATTTGACGTCACTTGCTGAACTCCGAGCTGAGGAGACCGTCTCGTGTTCCTGAGTTGGGATTTTGAGTTTATGGGGTGTGTTCTATTTAGTCGGAGGTCAGGACCTTTAGCCAAATGCAGCTCTAATACAAACAAAAGTTAGTAAACTTGTGGAAGCTTATTCCTGCCAGGTAAAGACAATATTACACCATTTACTATATCTTTTAATATTAGGAAAGAAATCTTATTAATGCTTTAGTAACTCAAAAAAAGATAAGAACATTTCTCAAAATGATGAATATAAGATCAGCGCAGTAAATATTTACAGTTCACTGTAGAGTCGCATCTCCAGTGCCAATAGCATTTAAACAGAGCCTGTGGAACAGTTTTCATTTAAATTGAGCCCATGAAGAGTACACACCCTCATAACTGTATTCTTTTATTTTACATTCACATTTTCTTTAACAAATTTTCACTGTGTCTCGTCACTTTTATGGAGCATTATACAGTACATGACATGCAGTTATACATATGTGTGGCAGTGTTACTGATCCTTCTATCTACCTACTGATCTGAACTCTCTGCAGATATTAAGGGCAGTTAGCACATACAAAAGTGTCACTTTCATACTGTTTCCTCTCACTGTTTGCACTTAGTAAATTACCCTCAACAACACAAACCGCAAGCGTAATTTATCCAATTTCACACTTTCGAATCTTGAATCAGAACCCATAATTAGTACCAGAAATTGCAACCAGCCCGTTTTCCAGATGAGATCTTTAAGACAGGCTCTAGCAAAATAATTGTTCTCTACCAAGCAATCAAAAATTGTCCCGACACAAAACAGTCATCTAATTACTACTGTTAGAAGTAGATTCTTTCATTCTTCTAGGTTATCATCAAGGTAGCATTAAGTATAAAATACACACAAACAGGTTTTAGTGCAAAAAAAAAAAAAAAAGTGTAAAACAATTTAATATCACCAGTGCTGCTGGGTCTATTGTTTTCCTGCGGAATTGGGTTACTTTGCACTGCTTCCACAGGTTGGCAGCTTGGCATTTGGCATTCATCACTTTAATTATACTCGTATTGTGTATTAGCTAGTATTCTAAGCTTCCCATTCATTCTTAACCCAGATACAACCTTATAATATTGAGGTCATGATTCCGTATATTAAAATGCACTAACAGAGAGACAAGGTATGAATAGATGATGTTGTGCATCATTAAAATTGGCTAATAATTCTCATAGCTATTATTTATTAATGACAATATTTGTGTGTTGGCCTAAGAAACCCTGTCACATGGTGAAATTTCTACAAGTTCTACTATGTGTAGTTCTGAAAGCTACAGTATTTCCTGAACTGAAATCACTATAAGACTGAAAATATGTAGACACCTGTTCATCACACCCATATGTGTTTTTTGAGCATCTTGTTCCAGATTTAGCCCCTCTTTGCTGTTATAATAACCTCCACTCTTCTTACCACTAGATTTTGGAGAGAGGCTGTGGGCATTTGTGATCATTCAGCCACAAGAGCATTAGTGAGGTCAAGCACTAATGTTAGGTGAGGAGGTCTGGAGTGCAGTCACTGTTCCAGTTCATCCCAAAGGTGTTCAGTGGGGTTGAGGTCAGGGCTCTGTGAAGGACACACGAGTTCTTCCACTCCAACCTTGGCGAACCATGTCTTCATGGAGCTCTCTTTGTGTACAGGGGCACTGTCATGCTGGAACGTGTTTGGGCCTCTTAGTTCCAGTGAAGAGAAAGTGTAATTCTGTAGTGTACAAAAAAATCCTATAAATTTTTTTGCTTTAAACTTTGTTCCAACAGTTTGGGGAAGATACATATGAGGAGTGATGGTCAGGTGTCCACATACTTTTGGCCATACACTTTCTCTTTTCATGTCTCTCAACTACATGTTAAAGTCAGTTTACCTTTAAAAAAAAAACCCAGACAAAACTGCATTTAAAGGTTTCATTCTGACTGCAGTACAAGAGCATCAAGGACATTTTGACAGACGTTATCTGATTACAGTCTGAACTGATTAGGCTGAACTGATGTTCATTTCACTACTGCACATTATCTGACCAACAACTTGATCGCTTTTTAGACATCTTTACCACCACGTTGCTGTTTTCACCACTGCGTTTGTTAAACCTTACCCTACACGATCTTTGCAGGAAGCTAGCCAAGACAAAATTAAAACATAAATAAGACATTTTTACAACATTTTGGTGAAATATACCTATGGTTTCTTAATTTTAATGCTAAAGTATGTTATATTAGAAAAAACAAATTTCCCAGACTTCAGTTCCCCAGAATTCAGGCACAGCGACACGTGAGCAGTTTTCCCAGACTGCAGAACATGTATAATAATACAAGCCCATTATGAATCCATCGCAAAAACTACTGTGAAATAAGTATTTTAGAGAAACGTTTTTATATGAATTTGTTACAGTTTAGAGTATTTAAACATTGCAATACATTTGGCAATGACAGTCATTATGTTACATTTAAAAAGAAGTGTATAGGATTTGGGGTGGACTATTATCAGTTTTGGTATTAGACTGGTTTTTAGGCTGATTTCACTGACTTTTTTTTTTTTTTTTTTTTTGCACTGGTTTCATACAGACCTGGCAATTTAATTCTTTAAATTAATGCAAGTTAAATCCAAAGAACAGAAGTATATATGTGTTTACATCATGCAGCTTCCTATCATCTAAAGTAATAATAGGACTATAACCGTGGTAATAAATGAGCTTTAAAGGTACATTACGCTCACTTTCCCATTTGTAAGACACCCTTTAAAGGTACAAGTGATGGGCCTTTTTGACAAGCAATTCTACAGTTTATTATCCTTCTTCTCAGAGTGATATCATATAATACTCATCACTTTGAGAGCACTTGCGTACACTGCAGTGTGTATCTCAAGCCAGCATGTAATTCATACAAATATTTCCAAAAACAGAGTGCTTCTAAGCTACTATTCTAAAAATAATAATAATAAATGAAAATTTTTTTAAAAAGACTTTGGATAAGTAGTATCTTTTTTGTCAGGTATTCTATTTTAGCCCACACAGCAACCAATTAAGTTCCATTTCCTCATCCTCTTATTATTGCTTCAACCTTCAGTTCGGCAAATTAATCAGTAGAAAGCTGAAAATATTTCTTAGGTGATGCTGATAAAGAAGTAGCTTAGCTGTGTGTCCACTTCGTGTTTTCGGCCAGCTAATAGCCTAAAACCAAAGCAACAAAGAGATTAGTCCAGATTAGCCTTTCATTTCAGCAGCCTTCATCATCCGCTTAGTTGTAGTCATCTAAGTGTGTTTGTAGAGGTATGCTTACTGCTTGAGCAGACTAACATGAGATTTCAACTCTGTCCCAAATGCCTGAATTTATAATGAAAATGCCAATGCTCAGGAAATGTTCATAAGGCATTATTATGGTTGACTGAGAGACTGAGTTATATGATTGTGTAATGAAATTAGCGAGTTATTTGTGAAATATTGCTAGACATTATACTAGTTTTGCATTGCTGTCCTCTCAGAAAGGTGCAGCTGAGTTTGGCAGTTTTGCTTTATGTAAAGGGCAACTTCATAATTAGATTGCTAATGAGTCAATTGGGTAGGGAGCAAGCGAGTTAATTAGTTGCTTTTTCTACTGACACAATAGCTATATTAGCTCTTCCAAAACATGTCCCTTTAACGTCTATTGACAATAACATCTATAAAATATTTGCAGATAAATGAATGAGACAGGCAACAGTGGCAAACCCATAGGAACGTTTCACCATGGGAATACACACATACAGTATGCTCACAGTTTCAGTGCTAAACGTTTAATCCAAAAAGAGGAAAAACCATCTGAAAAACAAATGTCCTTTAGATTTGTAAATAACTATGAAAACACTGTATATAACTACAATACATTGTAATTACACTTAGCTTCGACCACAAACTGAACTTCCATGGGGTCCATTATATTGAGAAACATCAACATAATCAGAAATCTGATCTGAAGTTATCAGAAATCTGATCTGAAGAGATTGGAAAGTTATATGGAAACCCCTTGTAAATATGGCGAACATGACCCCTTTTGAACAATTGATATTTTACATTTCAAATGAATATTAGCAGAATAGTAGAAGTCAAATTGTCAAACTATCAGGATGCAAAGTCAATCCTAAACCATACTAGAGTGTGACAGTAATTAATTTAAAACTAGCGCAGTGCGGAGTTTTGGTTGTACCACAGATAGGTAAGGTATGTCATAACTAGTAGTTCTTAAAGTGATCATACATCAAATGTTTTCATATTTCATCATTACCAGTCAACCAGAAACACAATCTGACATAAACAGGAAATACTATATCCAAGACTGAGAAACTGGGAAGTGGGACGTTTACTTCAAGCAAGCTCTGTCTCTCAATTTAGTCATTTGTAACAAAATCCAATTAGACTGTGCTTTACAATAAAGTTGCGTATTTATAATTTATGTGCTTGTTCTGCTTGGGCTTTTGTGCAACATCTGCATTTTCAGAACAAATCACAGCACCGAAACAAAATGAAGTGGCTGCAAATTTAATCTGCATTAGAATGCGCTGAATGACCGAATAAGGTACAGCATTACATTAATAGTAAATTGTTTTAAATATTTTATGATGTGCCTTTGCCAATAATTTATTATCTATGACATCACTGTAGTTATCACTTTAATTTTCATTATTCTGCCTGATAGAAAAACAGACTATTTATAACTTATTCTATGATGCCTTATATCTGTAGGTGGCCATGTCCGGTGATTATAGACCACAAAAAATACTACCTTGTTTGCCAGTAATCATTTGGTAAACATGCACTTTTTATACTCAGAATTATGGAGTAGTAGCAGAAGTTGCGCCTACTAGAGGGTTGGATGTACATTTTAAATTACAACTGAAAATTACGGCCAGGTTTTAACATTTCAAGATATAACTTAAGGCTACGTTAAAACTCTTCTACTTGGTCCAACTGTTACATTTTTAGTAGTCCGTAAATGTAGTGGTGATTTACCTTCAAACAAGGCTACAACAGAGTTCTACTGGTGTAACCAATTTAAAAACCACTGGGGCTGACAAGAAGAATGTCTCTACTGTTGCATACACACATACAGTACAGTGAAATGCTTTCCTTCACATACCCATGATGGTCTGCTATGATACTGTGCCCCAGGAGCAGAAAGGGTCTAGTGCCTTGCCTGATAGAGGCATCTTGGCAGTGCTGGGGCTTCAACTCACAACCTTCTGCTCAGTAGCCTAGAGCCTTAACAACTGATCCACTACTGCCACACCAATGTGCAGAGATTATAGAACATAGAAATAGTGCACTAATAAAGGTACTACAAGATGGATGCTGATGAGATTGGTTGATCCTAATTAAAAATAGACTCTCATCCATATCGACTCTCTGAGCAGTGCGGGCAGCAGTCATAACCACCTTCAAATGCAAACTCATTACGGAATAAGATGTGCACTTCCGAGATGAGAGCAGGGAAAGAAGGACAGATTCAGTTTCAGTCAAGTATGACTACAATGAGTCGATAGACAAGACTCATCTGTCAAAAACGCTGTCCATTCAACTACGTATAGTTAACGGATGCTAGCTTGCATGTGTAAATAATGAGCAATTTTATCTACTAATGAACACAACCTGTGAGAAATGCCACATGCTGTGGTACATGCATGATCACCCCCAAGTCCACTTCTTTAAAGGTTAGGCTTTATATTACACATCACTTCACATTTAGCTAATCTTTATAAATACACAATAGCTGTAACTACCACCTTGTATGAAATATATCATGTCACATGTAATGGCCAAGTGCTCTGGCAGCAGATCTGCCACCAATTATATCACCATTAGCACCTGAATTAACTGATCGCTGAGTTCCAGAGTATTCACACTTGCTTGCAGGCATGGCAGCATGCCTGCATTTCAGAGCCAAATTATTCTTCCCCCTCACCCAGGAACTGCAAACGGGTGAAATGGATTTCACTCATTAGCTCAGACTGCATAATTTAGACATGCTCACTAACTCCTGCTTCACATTCTCCTGTCTTTACATGCACACCATGATACGTTTTTCGCATACATTTGTTTGCTGATTCTTGTTTCACTGTGTCTCCTGTCTTTGCTATGACATTTCCACAGCTGCCTTTAACTTTATCCTTGAGTATACTGCAGATCAGGCATGATATTCACCAGAACTGAAACCCACACCCCGAGAGCACTCCGGCTCATCTGTGTGTATGTATAATTAGACATGTTCTTATGTACTATTCAGCCTGTTTCTGCACAATGCTCCCAGCCACCAACAGTAATAAACTCTCCAAGGTTACAGCCATTGCTTCGAAAATGATAGGTCTCACCATTCTCAACAAGATGTTGACAAGAGAGGCATCATGCAAAGGGCACTTGTAATTTCTCACGACGATCAACATCCATTAAATCCATCCTTTATTCAACTCCTGTCTGGTTCTTGATACAGGACATTAGCTTGGAAGACAGATTTGTTTTCAGGAAACGCTTTGTTCCTTTTGGAGCATTTGCTCAACAAATTCAACAAATTGCCTCACTGAACCATATGACAGGACATAATCTATTTTCAAGCATGGGGTATTAGATACTATTTTAATTGTATAGCACTTTTAGAAAATAGACATTGTCATAAAGTAGAGAAAGTAGATTTAGATGGCTAATGAGCAAGCCAGAGGTGATGGTGGCAAGGCAAAACTCCCTGAGACATCATGAGGAAGAAACCTTGAGAGCAACCAGGAGATAGTCCTCACTGCAGAATCAAAAGCCTAATCCTACCCCACAACCCTAAATCCTAACACACAAACCCTGAACTGTTGGCTTTTTGACTCCACCCAGGTATGAGAAGCCAGATCAGGTCCGACTCCACCTTATGGACTTTTGGTCTGCAGCGAGAGGTACTTGGGAACCAGACTCAAAAGGAAACCCATCTTTTTTTGTGGGTAACACCGGATAGAGGGGTTATAAATCATTACACTATGCAGGTATAGAAGATTAAAGACAAACACTACTAAGTGTGTCGAAAGGATGTTCAGTATGAGCAGACTGTGAATAAGAGTCTTGGGATGAGCACAGGATAGTCTTTATGATCACAGCAGCAGCTCTTAATCCTGAATCAATGGTGAGACTATGATGGTATACTCTGTCTAGGGGGCTGTATATAGTTACTAGAGTGGAGTAATACAGTGGCACTATCTTTATCTGTATCTGTTTAGTGCTTCAAATCAAGTCAAGTCAAGTGGCTTTATTGTCATTTCAACCATATACAGCTAGTTAGTACACAGTGAAATGAAACAATGTTCCTCCAGGACCAAGGTGCTACATAAAACAAAACACAGAACTACAGCAGACATTACATATATTTACATAAAGTGCACAGTGCAAACATGTACAGACGGCACAAGACAGCACAAAAACTACCAAAACAAGACAATGGGCACGGTGAGTTACAGTGCATCGTACAGCACACAGTACTAATGAAAAAGTGAATCTTATGACAGTAGGGCAAAAGATTGACAAAATAAGTTGCTGAATATAAACATAGCAGCCAGGTCGAGAGTATAAATATACAGTATACAATAGATATTTATAGCAGCAGAAACTGAATACAGGTGTGTGCAAAAATTGCAAAGAGGATGGGGTGATGCTGTGTGTGTGTGTGTGTTTTCAGTCCAGTCTTTGAGTATCTGATATCTGATATCAAATATCTGAATCTGTATAAATTAAATCCACAGTGGGCGTCGGCCTAAACTGAAGGTTTCTTCTTCTTTTTTTTTTAATTAAATATGAAAATATTATCCCTGGAACTACTGGAAAACTTTGGTAAAACCCAGAGGTAGAAATAGGATCAGTGTCAGCATGGTGTGTGAATTGTGGCTTTGACAGTTCTTCAACCTAAGCTATATCACTCAAGTTCACAATTGGTCTCAACTAGAGATGCGCCCGGGACTGTTGTTTTTAAGACCTCTCACATACAGTATATTATTAATTTTTTTTTTTACCTGTATGTAATATTTAGTTGGTTCTAGTTCCCAAAATATAAACAAACTAGTAGCCTAATTGAAATGACCCTGACCAGGCGGTTACTAAGGATATATGAATGAACAGTGTAAATGCATAAATCACAGCAACTACGACTGAGGTCTTTCTTTGGCCCACAAGCTTCACATCTGATTGCTCGCTCACATGAAAGTGTGGGATCCCACCCCAGTAGTCTCAACCAGATGTCCTGTGGACAATTCTGACAAATTAAAAAAAATAAAAAATAAAAAGAATATTGTGCCTCCTACTCATTTCTGTATTTGTATCTGTTCAGAACACATTATCTGTAGGTTTACATGTGATGTCTGCATGATTATATGGATAAGTATGAATAGATGTTTGGGCTAACAACAACAACAACAACAATAATAATAATAATAATAGTAAAAAATAATGGGCCTTTTTTGCTCCAGATTGCAAAAAGCTGTGAAAACTTTCAATTTGACTGCGTAACATTTGCCCATGCCATAACTAACCCTTATGTGCATAAACCCATCACATAGCTTGCAGTCATCTGCTATCTGAGAAGACATGTTCATTGCAGTATGATAAGGTTAAAATGTTATTCACACTTAATTAGTCATGGCTGATGATGTGCAGCTCCCCATCTGACAGGACTTGATCTGAACTTAATTGGTGTGGATTTACACTGTCCTTATTTTGTTCCCAAATGTACTGAGGATCAAGTCACGTAACCCAACATGTACATAAAACCAAGAGAGATACATAACTTAAACATGTGCTTCAACAAATCGCTTGAAACATGTTCTATTAGATAAGTGAATCAAATAACAATGCTTTACTTGGCTGATTATAGTGCACTCCATTTTTCATGTTACATTTGGATCTTTTGTGGACATTCATATGGAGCTCTACAACTACTGAATACCTCATATGAATATGAATACCTACAAATCATCAAAATCTCATTTTTGCAGAAATGTGGGCATTGCTTCATAATTCTATATCGCTAATGAGCACAGATGTCGGACCATTTGATTACTGTTGTCCCGATGAGCTCTTCTGTATCTTACAGAAAGCAAATATCAAATGATCTAAGGATGCACAGTAATGGTGGATGGACAAAATTATAAACACACAACATCAAACGCTGGCCTACTTGGAAGCAGGTTTCTGCATAGCTCGAATTTTGTCCACCCACACCTGTATCAACCCTACAATACCTGTAAATAAAGTCCATATACTCAACCATATTCAAAACATATTTGTGAAATGATGTGTTTTTATCTCATTTTTAGTTACCTTCATCTGCATTCTTCTAAATGTATCTTCAGTGAATGTTGTATTTTTGTTGCTGTAAATGTGCTTCCTCAAAAAAAAAAAAAGAAAAAAGATGTACCAGGTTTGAGTCTATAATAAGATAGTACTTTGTGACCATTTTTCAAATAGAGAAGTCAATAATTTGGTTATACTCAACATCTGTTTTTGATTGCACCATAATTCTGCCATATGTCAGATTTAACTCAGGATATTATGCTGCCACTTATTTCTATTTTTTTTTCTTCTTTTTTTTTTTTGCTTTATTCCTTTTGATATTTTTTTAAGATTTAACTACATTCAACCTGCTCTTGTTTTTTATTTATTTATTTATTTTATTTTTTTTAATTTCGGACAGTCCTGCACATATAAAATGAACATATTTTTTCACCTATACACAGGGGTGGAAAAACTACTAAGAAATTATATTTAAGTGAAAGTATAGTTTTCAGCTGAAAGTAAAAAAAAGGTGCTGCTTTTAAATGAAGTCAAGTAAGAAAAAGTGTTTAAGTGATGAAATTAAATGTTAAACAGTGCAGTTTTCCTGTGAAAACTATTATAACCTTTATTATTGTTTATTTAAAACTATTATAAGCAACTATGCCATTTTGCCTGAAAATATCAATCAATCTCTGTAAGCATGCATGACTAACGCTACCTTTTGTTAATGAATTAAGCATATCATCTAAATAACCAATATTTACCATTATAAAAAAAAAAATTGTGGACATCCACGAGTTTGGTTCTTCTTTATGAGCAATTTCCAAACAACTGAAGGTGCCACAAGTAACTGTGCCAACAATTGTATGCAAATATAAAAATCTTGGGACCACACAGAGACTGCATTGTTCAGGAAGGAGGCACAAATTAACTCCCAGAGATGAACGAAGTTTGGTCTGAAAGAAAATGACAAAGGAACTGTTGAAAGTGTTGTAGGCATCAGGTGCTAAAGTATCAGGTACCAAAGCATCCAGCTTTAAGAGAGTCTTACATTGCCATAGCCTGAAAGACTGTCATTCATGTAAAAAGCCCCTATTCTAAGACCGGCATAAAAAAGCCAGCCTGAAGTTTGCAGGTGATCACCAGCTTTGTGGAGGAGTGTTCTCTGGACAGATGAAACAAAAAAATCTGTCCTATAAATGGAGCACTATGTATGGAGGAAAACGGGTGAGGATTTTAATCCGAAGAACACCATTCCAACTGTGAAGCATGGGGGTGGTAGCATCATTTCGTGGGGGTGTTTTGCTTGAAAAGGAACTGCTGCACTTTGGAAAGTAAATGTATCATGAGGAAGATATCAGCTAGAAAGTTCAAACTTGGCTGCAGCCGGGTCTTCAAGCAGGACTACGATCTTAAGCACACCTCCAAAGCAGTAACAAAATGGCTTAAAGACAACAAAGTGGAAGTACTGGAGTGCCCATCACGAAGCGCTGACCTAAATCCTATAGAAAATTTGTAAACTGAAATAGTGTTCACAAAAAAAAAAAAAAAAAACCCTGAGTTACACCAGTTGTGTAGGGAACAATGGGCATAAACTCTGGGTTTGATTCAAGTTTAAGTAATTAATAGACAATGCCACCAAATATTAACAAAGTGTATGTAAACCTGTAAACCTTTGACCCACTGAAAATCTGATATTGTAAATAAAAGCTGAATAAATTTGTCTCTTTGCTATTATTTTGAAATGAACTCTTATGGAAATAAAGTAGATACACTAATTGACTTAACGCAGGAAGTGTACGCTAACATGAAATGTGTGGAGTTGTGAAAAATTGAGTTTGAATGTCTTTAGCCTAGGTGTATTTCTATTGTGAACTTTTGGCCTCAACTGCAACATGAGTAATTGAATCAATTTCCATCACTTTGCTTTTACAAGGTTACATTAAAATGTTGCAATATCCATGTTTTTATTACTTTAGTTTGTTACTTGTAAAGAAAAATGTGACATTGATACCTCTGCAATACCACCATGAAGCCTTAAGACAACCCAGAAACCAGTGACTGCTTTATCCTGGTCAGGGTTGCAGAAGATGCAGCAGAGCCTAGTGCAGGAAAACTCGACTCTAAACTAACTCTGCTCAATATCAATGGTCATTTTTTTTTTAGCTTTCATTCAAAAAAGCAGTTAGCACCGAAACCAGTATTAAAACACATAACCTGATAATAAAGAACCATTTTCCCTCAGAAGGATTTGTTAAAACACATTTTACATTATTCAAATAAAAAGCTGCAGAGCTAAAGGCCTTATTACTGACAGATCTATATAATGATTAATGTTTGCACAATTCTGACTGCCCTGTAAAAATTTCAATTGTCTTGTATGTAACGTCTGAGTGCTTTTGTTAGAGGAATATAATATGCACTGTGTTCATTTAAAAAAAAAAAAAAAGAAGAAGCTTACAGCAGACTATAATGGTCTATGCCATCAAATCATGTCAGAATGGCTGTAATTATAGGCTTCCAACTGGGACAAACCCTGTCATTCCTGAATCATAATTAAAAGTTCAGTACAAGAGAATGCCTTCCGACATGGTGAAGTGATGACTGCCTTTCATCTTTTCTTTCCTTCTAACATGGTTCACATTTATTTTTTAACTTTTCAATAGCTTTATCAGCATCCTAAATGTCATGGCATGTGCATGTGTAGAGCAGTAGGCAGTTGTGCATCCAACCATGTGACTATAATTCTGGAAGCATAATGACAAATGATCTCAGTCTCCCTCACTCGCTGTCTACGGCTCAGTGTGAGTAGTGCATTCACACTGTGCTATGTACGTTTAATACCTGGATGATGTATTAGAAGTGCAGTAATTGTACAACATTTTTGTACATGGCAGTTGCAGCCTCATCTACATAACGATTGATGCAGGCTAATTTTGCTAAAGGCATTCCTCTGCTGTTACATTAAAAAAAAGGATATAAAATGATTATATGACATCATATCAAAAGGTAAGGCCTATGGCAATAAGAAAATGTATCGTGAAACTATTATCTGAATGATTTTATTATTTTAATTCAACTCAATTCTATTTGTATAGCACTTTTAACAATGGCCATTGTCACACAGCAGCTTTACAGAAATATATAAATTCAGGACATACATTTTCATCTTATTTATAAATTCATCCCTAATGAGCAAGCCAGAGGCGATGGTGGCAAGGAGAAACTCCCTGAGGTGATATAAGAAAGAAACCGGGAGAGGAACCAGATTCAAAAGGAAACCCATCCTCATCTGGGTGATAACAGCTAGAGCAATTATTAATAAATCCCTTCTATAACTGTGTACTACACGGTCAACAGGTCCAACTGTGTAAACAGGAAATTCATTACAATTTTCACATGAAGTCTATTTTGTCGAAGTTATCAACTGTTCACTGATGGAGTGCAAAACCGTTCATATCAATTGCAGTCCAAAGCCATCTTGATGGTTTTTAAGTGGTACTATCCTCACTAATCTCACTGATCTCATGTGGGTCCATCCTCAGAAACAGCAAGTGATTTCCAAGTGATGAGAACTCCAACCAGAATATTTTATAGTTCAATATCTAGTTTTAAGAGGGGGTGACATAGCCTAATGTTAATGTTTGGGCTCAGCATGTGTGATATAATGATATTATCAT
Source organism: Pangasius djambal (assembly GCA_022985145.1). Lineage (NCBI taxonomy): Eukaryota > Metazoa > Chordata > Actinopteri > Siluriformes > Pangasiidae > Pangasius > Pangasius djambal. The sequence goes on from CM040988.1 coordinate 18,713,422, forward strand.
CCCTACGTGACATTATGTTGTCACGATATCCAGTGTCGTTTAGCACGATTATATTACCAGACCTAGGGTTAGGGTCTGAAACATCAGAGTATGACTGTATGGGTTATCACTCAAAAATATGCCAAAAGAGCACTATTTTCGAATGTGATTTTAGTATTTTAGAATGAGAGATGAGCAAATCGACAGTGTAATCTGGACTGAATTACACAGGTGTTTTGAACTCTATAACATTAACGGACACTCCTGGAAGCCCCGCCCCCTTCTCCCACCTCGTGCGCTCCCTCCTTCTGTCATGGTAAATAGGATATTTTAAGTTCATTAATGTGAACTAAAATCTCAGTATATGTTCAACTTATCTAACAGCAGACAAATATATATTTAACTTATATCTATATATATATATATATATATATATATATATATATATATATATATATATATATTTAATATTTATCTGTATAAATTTAAAGTATATATTTAAAGAAAAAAAAATTTGAAACCAAAATGATTAAATAGACCTATGACAAAGTGTCAAATAATAAACAGAACGTGATTAAATATGCTGTTTTTGTGTCTTTTGACTGGCGCTCACCTGCTGAGCAGTATCACCAGAGAAAACGTCGGCCGTGTGAACATTAGAAACCGATATCTAAAAGGATTATATCGAAACATGATGTTTTTTTAACTGTTTACTGTGTATTACTGCAGAATCACTGAAAAGTCCACCATCCAGCTGAGTTTCATGATTGCCACAGTTTCTGACTGCACAGATGGTAATATTATTACGCCTCATGATGCCACCCCATCACTGACTGTCTTCCTATAAGAGCGTGCTTTGTCGTGTTTTATTCCTCACACATTTTGAAATAGTAATGTACAGTACATTTCACTTTGGAAGATATTGACCATAGTTTGCAATATACTTCATTTTCTCATTATTCTGTCTCTCATAGTTTCTATTTTCTTTCATATATCTTTCCCAAGGCTAAAGATCACGGTCTGGCACTGCTGGTTGAAAAATTCAATGGAGGATCTATTGACAGAAGACAAATACAGGTTTAGCGACTGGCCCCATTTATGATCCTGTAAAAGCGTTTTCTCTTTTTAGCCTCTCTACACACAGGTCACAGTCACCTCGCCATCATCTGTCAATCTCAGCTTAATTCTGTCACTCAGAGAGACAGTAACGCGCATGAGAGGCTCTGAAGCTGCTGGAATTAACCTCATCCAGTTATCCTTCTGCTGGAGGACAGACAGAGAGAGAGAGAGAGAGAGAGAGAGAGAGAGAGAGAGAGAGCAGGAGGGAGGCAAGACTGCAACTGACCAAAGCAAGTAGCAGATTGCCTTCCACCCACACAAAGTCACCCTGATGTGTGACACCCACTAGACACAATAACAGAGAAATAGATAAATAGAATTTTGAAAAATGAATGATGGATACACTCTGAGTGAGAGAGACGGGGGGGGGGGGGGGGGGGGGGGGGGGGGGGGGGGGGGGGTATGGGGGTTCTTTAAATTTGCAGATTTGTCAGTTTTAAAAGAACAAAGACAGCACAGACCCATCATTAGAAGAAAAGAATAAAGATGGGAAAGAGAGAGAGAGAAGTACAGGATGTGGTATAAAGAAAGAAAGCTCTTTACATTTGCTCTTTTGTCACAAATGTAAAGACAAGGCAGACTTCTTTACCTGGCTGATAGAGAGGGGGAGACAGCAACAAAGAGCAGAGAGAGGAAAGAGATGGAGCAAGAGGGAGAGGGACAGAGGGGGAGAGAAAAAAAGGGGGAAAGAAGCTTGATAAATTTGCCCTTTTGTCACACATTTAGAGAGCACCGATAACACAGACCCATTATTATATATGGCTTCCTCACCTGTCGAGAGAGAGAGAGAGAGAGAGAGAGAGAGAGAGAGAGAG
>CM040988.1:18715434-18729094 GCA_022985145.1 Pangasius djambal
ATCCAAAATTTGAGTATTTTTCTATGTTATGTTCATGTTTATGTTCATAAACTTTTTATTTAATAAAATATGTTTTCATAGTTTGTGTTGTCCCTTATTATCAATGCAAAATGGTCGCTAACTAAAGAGGATTTATGCTGATATTGCCCAAAAACCCTATTTTGTTCAGGCGTTTCCAAACTTTTGGAGGGCAGTGTACGTGGCGGCTATTGCGGCCTATCACACTCCCCTCGGTGGTCAATCAGTGGGCAGGCACCCCCTGGTTACATGTTTCCTCCGCGGTGCGCTGAGGCTCAGACCTTCAGTACGATCTCGGGTCCCCCCGTGGAATCTGGCCGTGGTCTTACAGGCTCTCTGTAAACCCCCCTTTGAGCCTATAGAGGAGATTTTGGACCGTCTTTTGACGTTGAAAACTGCCTTTCTCTTGGCTATTTCCTCTCTTAGGAGAGTGGGGGATCTTCAGGCCCTCTCGGTGGCCTCCTCTTACCTAGACTTTGCGCCTGGTTTGGCCAAAGCGTTCTTGTACCCCCAAGCGGGGTACGTACCGAAAGTTCCCTCCTCGGCGCCACGGCCGGTCGTGCTGCAGGCCTTCTGTCCTCCTCCCTTTCGGCAGCCCGACCATCGGAAGCTTAACTGCACATGTCCAGTGCGAGCACTGGATGCGTACGTCCACAGAACTGCCCTGTGGAGGAGGGCGGACCAATTGTTTGTATGCTTTGGTCCCCCTAAGGGGGTCTTCCTGCTACTAAGCAGACCCTCAGCCGGTGGATCGTGGAGGCCACGTCCCTGCCTTATAAGTCCTCTGGTCTCCCCTCGCCCTTGGGGGTCAAGGTTCACTCGACCCAAGGTGTGGCGGCCTCTAAGGCCTTTCTAGCAGGTGTGTCCATGCAGGACATCTGCAACGCGGTGGGCTGGTCCACGTCCCTGACCTTTGCCAGGTTCTATGGCCTGGAAATGCGAGCCACTCCTGGCTCTTCTGTCCTTTTGCCTTAGCTGTGCCTTTCCACACTGGGCAGGGATTTGTAAGTCTGGCGGCGTGGGCATACTCGTTCCCATAGCGTTTCGACGCAGCTCGAGTTCCTGAAGGGGAACGTCTCCAGGTTATGCATGTAACCATGGTTCCCCAAAGGGAACGAGACACTGTGTCTCAGTGCCACACTTCCGGCATCCCTGCCGCGCTTGCCTCATTCTCAGAAGCTAGCGCAGCGCATGCCGCTTGGGCTTTTATGCTTCCGGGTCGCTACATCACCCCGCCCGTGACGTCTCGCCCATCCATTGGACTGATTACACATGTGATTCAGAGCGCGGTCACGCTGAAGGCGTTCCCATAGCGTTTCGACGCAGCGTCTCGTTCCCTTCGGGGAACCATGGTTACATGTGTAACCTGGAGACGTTGCAGGTGCAGGTGAGGGTTATTAAATTTCAGCAGACAACCCAAAATGTTAGGCAAGAGCAAGGTTTAAAACAGGCAGGGGTTCAGGCTATCAGTAAACAACATGAATTAAGCAAATCCAAACTCCAATGATAAGCAAGAACAAAGTAAGTAAAAAAAAAAAAAAAAGCAGAATCATGTGAGCAATAAACAAAGGCTTGGTAAGTAAGGGAAATATAAACTGATCATTACTTGGCATTGAATGATGTTTGGTGTGGTGGTGATTGAGTCCAGGTGTGAGTAATTAGTAAGCTCCCAACCTGAGCTTGATCACCTGGTTCATACGCTTGTGTTTCTCCTCTATGTCAGTCTGCAAACTCTTTCGTGGTTTGTGCTACCTGTTTGAGGCATGGATGGCTGTACTCTCACACTTGCTCATGCCACTTAAACCAATCATCTACTGTTTGTTTTAGTTAGTTTGTAGGTGATAGCCTGAGGTACGACTGACTGTGACTCCCAGCTTCTCCATGAAAATGGTCCATACCCAAGACATGAACTGAATGCTCCTATCACTTACGATATCAATGAGCATGCTGGGCCATCTTTATTTGTTCTGCAGGAGTTGGTATATCCTTTGAGTACCTGAGTGGCCAGGTGCATGGGTTGTGTGCACCCAGGTGACCCGGTTTGTCTGTCAGGTTGGTGAGAACAAACTTTTTCTCTTCAGGACAGGATGCCGGCACTTGGTATGCAGGGAATGGTGCGATCTCCCATGTTATAGTGCCCACGAAGCATGATGGTAGAAGAATGAGCTCATTAATGGGTGCTTTGGGAGATGTGGGGTACATACGTGACAAGGAGTTGGCCCATATGATATGATAATGTGAATTGGAAATATGCAAAGAACAGTGCCCACTTTGTCTGATAAGAATTCAGTTGCTTGGCTGTCTTGAGATCCTCTTGGTTCCTGTCGTCATATTATGAATGGGTGTGCCACCCCCTCCAACCAGTCGCGGCACTCCTCTAACGCCAGTTTAACTGCCAACAGCTTGTGATTGTCAATGTAATAATTGCTTTTACTTTGCTTTCAGTCATGGAGAGAGGGTAAATGTGGTTGCAAGGGGGGATGGTCTCAGCCATAAGCTCAATTGGACAGTAATAGGGGCAGTGATGTGGCAGACCACTGGCCTTGGTCTTGTTGAACATTTCCTAGAACTTTGAGTATTCAAGTGAGATGAATATCTGTGAGCTGGGTTCGGGACTTTCCACAGAGGTAGAGGTGGCAAGGAGACTGGGAAAATGGAAACAATGCATGATGCAGTGGAAAGACCAGTGGGTGATTTCCTTGCCTGTAAATGAAATCTGATGGTTTTGAAGGTGCATACACATGGATTCAAGAAATATGGGATGTTCCATGGTAACTGTGATGAGAAACATGATTTGTCCCTGATGTAGGGTGCTGACTGGTAGCATAAGGTGCTTGGTGCATAGCATGACAGTTCTATTTCCTATGGGTCCAGAGGCTGTCGGAGTGGTTGTGTGGGGAGTATAATATCCTCGACGAGGGCTTGGTCGATGCTTTATCTGGACACTTAGCATGAATGGCTGATATGATTAAAACAGGTGAGTTTGGTCAACACTTCCTGGTTCAAACCTATGCAATATGCTTCCTGGAGTGATAGTTTTTCCACCTACTCCCCGTCGCAAGAGTATGGAATTCTAGTGAATAGACCGGACCACTTCCTTGAGCCACAGAAATAAAGGGAGCATTGCAGCATGAAGCCTTTGCACTGAGCTGGTTCTCCTGACTATTTGTTTGGATGGGAGATGAGGGAAACAGCAGAAATGGCGGGAGACAGTGGTGCTGTGAAGGCTGGAGGGATGAGCTGTGTCATCCTGTGGGACTTGAAGAGACGTCAAACTTTGGGGCCTTGGTCCAGGAGTCCTGCCCTAGAACCGATTGGGAGTGAGAAAGCCAAAATAAGTCCATCAGCCACAAATTCCCACCAATTGGGCCAGGGGGGGTGCAGTGGGAGGAAAGAAGAAGATGCAGTCATGCAGTCTCACACTTAGGAGTTATTAAACCTAGAGCACAGAGTATATAGAGGCCAGGCTATCGCTCCACTGACACCTTTCTACCTTTCTTGGGAATTTGCCTCGGTCGTAGTCAGTGCTGTTTATTTTCCACCACAGCCAGACATGGACACTGCCGTCATGTTCCCTGTACTTTGATCTGAGGCCAAAGAGGTAGTTAAGAAATAAATAATAATTATAATTATAAAGTTATATTATATTTATTTTTGTAATATTACATTTCACAAGTTCACAGATTAGTTAATCATTAACAGAATATAAACTGTTGCTCTTTTCACATAAGAGTCAATTGGTTTGAACCATATAAATAAATACAGAGAAAAATATTCATATTTTAATCAGTTCATGTGAATCATAAATAAACAAATACACTGTATAAAATAGTCCATGTGATTGATGATATGTTCATATTTTTCAGGTTTGAAAACTTGCCTTCCAGTGTGCAGAGCAATGTAACTGTAAGAAGCCAGAGATCTGGAAGACGTCTGAGATGGGAGGAATGTTGAAATGTAAACCCACATTGTCAATCAGGAAGCCACAAGCCACCAGTCTGTCCATGGCCTCAAGCTTCAATAAGCACAATGTGACCACTTTTATAATAACTTGTGCAGTGCATATAAGAAATATCATTTTGAGGCTAAAGAGCATTGGTGAGGTCAGGCACTGATGTCAGCTGAGGAGGTGTGGGGTACAGTCAGCGTTCCGGTTCATCCTAAAGGTGTTCAGTGGGGTTGAGGTCTTCCACTCCAACCTTGGCACATCATGTCTTCATGGACCTCATTTGTGCACTGTGGCAATGTTATGCTGGAACAGGTTTTGGCCTTTCAGTTTCAGTAAGGGGAAACTGTAATGCTAAAGCATACAAAGACATCTTATGCAATTGTGTGCTTCCAACTTTGTGGCAGCAGTTTGGGGACAGCCCACATATGCGATGGTTAGGTGTCCACAAATTCTTGGTCATACAGTGTATGATTTGATATGTGCAGTACATATATATATATATATATATATATATATATATATATATATATATATATATAATAAAATGCAGTTTTATATAACAGAATTGTATTGAATTAACTTTGTCGCTACTAATTTATCAGATTTCTAGCAAGTGTTGCAACTAACCCTCTGTCTGTTACAATTAACCTTAACCACTGGGTGAGTTGTAACACTTCTTTCAGTCACTTTCACTTGAATTGTACATGAACAGTAGCTGCAAGAAACAAAGTTCAAGTGTTCATTTGTAGATATTGTAGGTAATTAAAAATTTGTTAAATTATTTAATTTAAAAAATGTTATTTTAATTTTTTTTATTGTAATTTTTTTTTTATTTTAAAAATGTGTTATTTTAATTAAAAAAAAATATGTAGTTTGTGCCCTGCTTTCCCCAACATTTTGAACTGGAACTGCCATTTGAAATGCAACATGAAATGCAACTGCCATTTTTCCTTAAAGTATGTGTATAACATCATTTTTATTATGTTATTGATGAATTGTGATACAATCCACTGCTAAACCCTAATAGTTTCATTTTTGATTGAGCTATATTTGATAGATATTTGATTTTAGTTTCATCTAATATCACTAACAGCCATCAGTGTGTTTAATGGCTTTTAGGAGAGTAGATGATTCTGTGGTTTGAGAGGTCAATAATCTTAGTACAAGTTAATCACAGACCAAAAAAAAAATGTTACTAGAGGCATGTGAAATAACACAGTGAGCTTGTGCCACTCGTGTGAGGAAGCACAACTTGGAAACATTTATTTTCTCTGCATAGCTATTTTAATAGCAAACCTTCAAGCAGTGACAACTGCTAACCTTTTAGTCTGAGCTATGTCAACTAACTGCGATGATGACAGCAGGAGAAATCATTAAAAAAAACCACATACCAACAGCGTGAAGATGGGAAGGAACAGAAAATGATGCATAATTATGTGTGGTAAACAATCACTAAGAGATAAAGCAGGAGGGGGGGAGAACTAATTAACATAAACATTTACTCCCAATAACCCACAGCTGGGGAACTACTCCAGAAAGTAAACACATAACTATGTGGCATCGCTATATGTCTCAAGAGCTTACATTTTTCTTGCTAGTCATGTGACATGTATGTTGTGGGTTATTAAATAAATTGCCCTGGAACACAGACATTTCTTGATATTCTAAGGTTAGTCACCAGCACTCTATAAAGGTATGGAGAGAATCCATAATGTTATAATATCTTTTGGTATTAATGTCATTCCCATTTAAATTGGAAACTATAGTTAATATATAACAATCTGTCTAAAATGGAAACATAATTATATTAAACAATTTTAACTTATTTTTTTTTACTTTATAACCATTTGATTTATAAGGTAATTTTCTTCGTATACACAGTGTACATCATGCTTAATGATGGTGGAATATATCTGAATATATATGAAATTTTCTCTTTAAGGATATCAGGTCATGTCAGGTGGAAACGTGACATTTGTGAAGAACTTTTTCATTGTTGGTTTTCCTGGACTTCATCCTAACTACTATGCCCTTGCATCTGCAGTTATGTTCTTAGTTTATGCGTGCATCTTGATAGGGAATGGAATTTTTCTTCTTTTGTTTGCAACAAACAAATGTCTCCATAAACCCATGTATTTTATTTATATAAGTCTTGTGTTTTCTGATGTGTTGTTCAGTACATGCACCTTACCAAAGATCATTGCTAGATATTGGTTCCAAGATGGGACCATTTCTTTTGCAGCTTGTTTTGTTCAGATGTATTTGGTGCATTATTTTGGTGTTGTCAATTCATACACACTAGCCCTAATGGCCATAGATCGATATATAGCAGTCTGCTTCCCTTTTCATTATCAAACTCTTATGTCAGATAGAAATATATTAATTCTGAGCCTAGTGGTCTGGGTTTTTGCTCATCCTTGCAGTATAATGATGGTTGTTCGGGCTTCCCCACTTCCTTACTGTGGAGCCAACACCATTGTACATTGCTATTGTGATCACGTATCTATTACCCGACTTGCATGCACTGACAGGACTCCATATAGTTTTCCAGCTTTTGTTTATGCCATGGTGGTATTGCTGGGATCTCTTGCCATTATTGTGGTCTCATATTCCTTCATTATTTTAGCTGTCCTACAAATATCAAGTACACAGGGGCGGCAAAAGACTTTTTCCACATGTAGTTCTCAACTCATTATAATTGCGCTCTTCTTCTTACCAAGGTGTTTTAATTACTTGGCTGCCTATATAGGTATCATATTTAATGCTGATTTGCAAATAGTCATCATTATGCTGTATAGCCTGCTACCTCCAATGATAAATCCTTTACTCTACAGCCTAAAAACAGAACAAGTTAAGAAAATCTTGATAAGAAAATTTTTTAAAAAAGGCCTAGGTAGCATTACCTGATTTGTCAGATCTTGAAATATATTATGGTACATGTGGATTGTGCTGTTGTGTTTCTGTGTTTGTATTGTAATTGTATCTACACATGATGTCTGACTTCAGCAGATAGTAATCAAACAGTTAAATGATTTGAGTACTATGGAGAAAATCCAAAATCTACCAACATATATCAATGGCTAGTTTAAAATGGGCAGGTAAAAAACACAGTACATTGCTAGGAACATACCACAAAGGACTGAATCTCAAAAGTTGAAATTATTTTGCACAGGGTTGACAGGGTCTAGTATTTTCCATGCCTTAACATACCTAATTCAATTTATTCAATGCTTCAAGAAATATATTCATGTTTAGAATCACCTGTACATAAATCTAATTCTAATTCCTTTCAAATATTGATTCTGTTTAAATTACACTATGTGTTTGAAGACCTCATGGGACATAAGCACACCAATCTTTAATATTTTAAATTGAGCTCAAAATGTTTGTAAAGTGTATTTTCAGTGCTTCAAATATTTAATCTTTTAAATTAACAAAATAAAATATAAAACGTTATATTTTTCTATAGGAGCATTTCGATATTATTCTGTACTCCTATTCTTGCATTGTTTTAGCTTTCTTATGAATTTTAAACATACATGAACAGTTAAATGCTTCCTCCGCTCATAACAATCTCCCTCTCCTTTTATCTGGGTGTTTTAATTAGCTGGTCAATAATATTGGTATTACATCTAATACCGATTTGCAAATAGCCATTGTCATAGTCAGTGATCCCTCTCATGATCAATCTTTTAAGAACAGAAGATGTAAATACTTTTTGATTAGAGAAATAAATAAAATGACAAGGTATGGCCCTGAAGTGTATATGTCGGTTTTTGTGTAGTGTGGACAAAGTAAATATATATATATATATATATATATATATATATATATATATATATATATATATATATATATATATATATATAATGGCCTATTTCCGGCAAACAGTATTCAAAAATTTCGGTACGATTAGATATAATATAATTTATTGTTTTTAAATGTACATACTATGAAATGGAATTCATGGATAATTGTCACCTGTTTCAAGTATTTCCTTTCCTTAATCACTTTGTCTACTCAAACAGCTCTTTCATGCATGTTTCGTGCTCTTTCTTTGCTATGTTTTGCTGTCTTTTCAGTGTGCAACTCTGAGCAGTATTGCTTCTGTGGTTTTGATCCTTTGCTTTCTCAGTGTTTTTTTATCCAGTTTATCCTCTGTTTGCCTTACTGTTGCCTGTTTTTCACCACAATTCTGACTTTAATAAAATTAAGCCCACACTTACATCCACCTGCTTCTGATCTTTGACAGTTACCAAAGTAAATTTGGGTTGATCTATGGCAAAATATCATGATTTATTACCAGGTAGATCACTGGACCAACTAACAATTTCTTTTTTTCTGACATCTGAGTCAAATCGCACTCAAATTTTTGAATAAGTATTGTTTAAAGCAATGACAAAAAATAATAATAAAAAAGCACTATTTGCTTTGTAATGTAATACTTATATTAGTGAAAAGTCATTGAGACAACCTTTGACATATCTCCATCAATCTGATATTTTACAAATGTAACCTTGGGTTAAATAATTCACCCAGTGCTTAAAACATTGTCTAAAAATGTTTAGATATATGTGCTAGGATTAAAGTGTGTCACGTAATGCAGGTGCAGACAAGTTGAAACAGATGCAAATGCAGTAAAGCATTTATTTATTAAGAGAGGCAGACAGACAAATCCAAAACAACAGGCAGAATCAGGAAAAATGAACATGCATTGGTCAGGAGATCAGCAAACAGAGAACACTGGGTAAAGGCAGAAAATGAAAACTGAGAACTAAATGAAGTCAAACACCAGGAAAATAAAAACACAGAAAAAAGGCTTGAGATCTGTTTCAATAAGGAGGTTCAACCAAATCTGAGTTCAAACTTGAACTCTGAGTTGACTTACTCTGAGATGGGAAACACTGAGTTTTCGGTTACAGAACAGCTGAAATGAGTTAGATCAATAAACTCTAAGTAGGTTGACTCTGAGTTAAGGGTGTGCACCACGACTATAAAAAGCCATGATCAATAGAGTGCAGTGTGTCACCATGGCAACAGCACCCAAAAAAAGAGGTCTGCATATTTCTCCCCAGCCAAACTGGATATGATTCTGCAAGTGTATGGCGAGTACGAGTACATATTTCGAAAAAAAAACAACACAGCTACAGCGGCAAAAGAGAGAGAGTTAGCTTGGGAGAAAATAGCTGCTCGAATCAATGCGCAAGTTTAAGTAATGTAATTACTGTAATTTAATTTTCACTTGAAAAAGTAAGGGATTACTCTTAATGTTTCTGTAATTTAATGGAAGTAACTTGTGATGCAATTACATTAAATACAGAATTTCTTTTACAAATTAAAAGTGCAGCTTTGTGTCTATCCTTGTATTGTGGTTGAGGTTGATATGGGATTTATAAAGCAATTAGTAATAAATAATTCAATACTTTTTAGGGAGAGTAATTAACACATTAATCTACTTTTTTAGAGTAACTTACCCAACACTGCTGTAATAATATCAGAAGTGAAACTGGAAGAACAGTACATTGTTGAACCAAATTTTAATTCATGTAAGTGCAATCCTGCAGGCATAAAAAGAATGTGGCAGCAGCTAAAAATGAAATATAAAAATATAATTCAATCAGGTAAGGCTTGAGCATATCATTGGTGTAGGCTACCTGACTTTACAAACATTTGACATATTAAATAACTAAATAGCATCCAGTGTCTTGCAGTGCAGCAGCATTTTTGACATAAGTCTAATGCTGTTTTCACATGATTAAATGTTCATTCTTATGTGACTTCTACTCAGCCAACAGAAAGAAGGCAGAGGCTCGCAAAACTGGGGGAGGACCTGCACCACCACCACTCACAAATGCAGAGGAGATGGCCCTGAGCCTGAACACTAGAAGGCCAGTGGCGGAGGGAATTCCAGGGAGTTCATCAGAGCCAGTCACTCCAAAATAAAAGTGCCTTCATAAAATGGAAGAGGCCTACCTATATATTTTATTTTTTATTATATATATATATATATATATATATATATATATGCTATTTTTCATATGCATTTATTTCACTTTGGGTTGGGTTTTTTTGTTGGTCCCAACAGATTCTGATGGTAATATCTGCCTTTTGGAGCCTCTTGTCATAACAGAACCCCAGGCAGTTGTAAGTAGCCTACTAAATAAAGCATTAATTATGACAGTAGTATTATAAAGTGTACTCAACCAAATGCTAATCTTCACTGGAAGATGAGGTTGATGAAACCACAGAGGCCTACAGAGGTAATATTAATAGTGTCTACACATCAAACAATCTACACATTCACATTTTTGTGTGGAGTAGCCTATAGAATCAAAGTCTATATTTAAGTATTGATATTATCTCTCCTCCACCCCCCCAGAGTGTGGAAGAACAGCAGGAGGAGGGTCCATCAAATTCTGCTGCACAGATGAACACAGTTCAGTAAATGTCAAAGTTTAATTCTGTACAATTCACGAAGAACTACATAACTCTAATCTACTGTATTTTCAGTTACCAGTTAAGGAGTTATATAGACTTCATCTTATTAAAAAAATAGAAAAAAACAGCAAAGAAATTATATACTTAGACCACCAGATCCAAAAGGCAGATCTGGAAATAGACATCCTGAAAGAAAAGCTAAAAGTGAGTGTATGGTCACAGGTGAATTGTATGAATTATTGGAAGAATTTGAAAATCTAACGGTTGCTTTTGTATTTGAAGGAAATAAAGACCAAATAAATTATTGTGATTTGTATTTATGCATTTTGTTTCTTTTGTGGGTGCTTGTTGATTAATCTGAGAAGAAATTGCAGCATATAATATCTCTGACTACCCTTCCATCCTGGAAATCTACAGGGTGGATGGGGTCTTGCATTTGTAGGGCAGGGTGTTGCTCCCCTCTGATTATGGCAATATTATGGAGAACACCACATGTTGCAATAATGTCAGAGGCCCTCTCAGGGGTTACCCTGAGATGATGTAGGCACTGAAAACGTGCTTTCAACAGGCCTATGGTCATCTTCACCCGTGCTCTCATCCTGCAGTGTGCCACATTGAAGTGCTGCTGGGGGCCTGGTTCAGGTTCTGGGTAAGGGGTTATTAGTGTTGGTTGGCATGGGTAACCCCTATCTCCCAGCAGAAAGCCATCAATCTCTCCTGTAAGAAAGTTCACATTGCTTTAGTGCTGCAGAAGTGCCCCTGTAAGTGTGTAGTGCATACATACATTAAAATAAGTGTATAGGGCATACATGTACTTACCACATTCCAGCCTGTTGCTCAGGGTCGACTCACAATACATTCGTAAGTCATGAACAGAGCCAGGCCACTTGGCCTCCACATTTGTGATATGTGCAGCATCACATATGATCTTGACAGTGCAAAGAATGAGACATGAGAGTTACAGTATTGTGATGTAGTCTTTGACCATTAGAAACTGTAGGTTAATCAGTGTACCTGCACATTAATACTGTGGATAGACCTCCTGTTGACATAGTCAGCTTCATTTTCGGAGGGTGCAATGATGGGAATGTGTGTGCCATCAAGGCATCCAACCACATTTGGAAATCCTGAAGGGAATTCTAATTATTAGGTTACTTCCAGAGGTCACAGCAACATGTTAACTGATCATCATTTTTCAGAGTAGCCTCATTTAAAATGATTTCTACACCACTAACCTGCAATCCTATGAAACTCCTCTTTGATGACTCTCAGGGGTTTGTGCCCAGGAAACACCACAAAAATTTGCAGAAAGCGTTTGAGGGCGAGGCACACTTTCCTTACTGTTCTGCATACAGTGGCCTTACTAATGTGCTCTGCATCCCCGATGTTATACAGAAAACTACCGTTTGCAAAGAAATGTAAAGCAACACAAAGCATCTGCTCGGATGTAAGAGCACGGCCACAATGGCTGATGTTTCTGACATAAGGATGGATGAGATTATGAATATTCAACTGACTGTCTAGAAAAACGGTACCGCTCAAATACAAATGCATGAGGATATGAAAAAAATCCACTCGGGGCCTCAAAATCCTCTCCCGACGTAAATGTAACTCCCTTCAAATTAATGCAGCCTCCTCATCTACAGGATCCTCTACAAAAGGACATGCCATTTTTACTTTTTAGACAGTCTGCAAGACGGAAATATATGCAATGAATGAATGTACCGAAAGAGTGAATAAGGTATTTAAACACCGCTTCCACTTTAAAAAAGGGAAGGAGACCGAAAGAAACTCCGGGTTTAACGAAGAAAACCTGCTCCCGACCAGGTTAGGTTCACAGAGTAAATTACCACGGTAACTGACTCAGAGTATAGATTACCTCTCTTTCAGAAACTGGCTTGACTTACTCTGCTTTTTCGGGTTTGAGATACCTCCGTTTCTGAAATGGAAAACCCAGAGTTTCCCACATTTCAGGGTTAACATACTCAGAGTTTTCACTTAAACTCCTTTCTGAAACGGGCACTTGGTGTGGCTCAGGCAGCAAAACACTGAAACAATACTTTGTGATGTTACAAGGGTATAAATAGACAAACTAATCAAGGGGAAATCAGGAACAGGTGATAACGATGATGACACATTAGGAAAACAACCAGTAATAAGACAAGAGAGGAGACAAGACAGGAACCAAAACTAACACACGTGTCAAAGTAAACAGTCACAATAACGAGGAAGCGCGCTGTCGCGGTCCGGGCTGCATAAGAGCACTGAGCGCTCTGACACTCAGCGCGAGGGGATATACCTAACAAAGTGCATTTTGGAAGGTTGTGAAACTCTTACATTGATTGGGGAGGAGGTAAAGTTGCAATTAGATCTCACAGCACATATACAAAAAAATTACAGAATTGTTACAAATGATAAAATCTCACTCCGGCCATGTGTATGTGCCTCATGGGAGTGGGGTGAGGGGAATTGCTGCAAATCAGTTGGGACATAAATTAGAATAACATGGAAAGCAAATGCAATTTTGAATAAAATACTGTTTTTTGGCAGATTGATTCATTTAGCAAGGCAGTTTTCATGCACTTAGGATTGAATATGAACTTGTTAATGAAGACTAACACACTGGTACCATTGGCACTATACCTCACTTCCCGCACACATATAACTTTGGATTGGATTATATAACATGCATATAAGCTTCAGATTAGCTGTGTGCATCAGAATCCAACAACATGAAACAAAAGTCTTTGCATTTATTTTGCTATTATTATAGTTTGTTTTTTTTACTATAATTTTTTTTATGTGGAGCTTAACAGTTTATGGAATGCAGTTTGTGGAAACCTCGAGGGTTCCCAGGTTTTCCACCTCAACTAGAACTCATTAAAAAACTCATAAAAAGACATGCATTTAGCCCAAAATGTAGGAAAAGGTAGATGCAATGTACGATTTTTTTTCATTCTTTTTTGGGAAAACATTTGTCAGTTGTGCACTTTAGGAATTACACTATATAACCTGGCGACCTTCCTCACAGAACAAATACCAAGTTCATTAGCTTTATATTCAATTCAATTTCAATTCAGTTTATTTGTATAGCGCTTTTTACAATGTCATTGTCTCAAAGCAGCTTTACACAAACAAAAAAGTAAGATGAAGTGTGAGAGTGTGTCTGAAGAGCAAGCCGAGGCGACGGTGGCAAGGAAAAACTCCCTGAGATGGAGATAGGAAGAAACCTTGAGAGGAACCAGACTCAACAGA
>CM040988.1:18729194-18731694 GCA_022985145.1 Pangasius djambal
TTCACTGTGCTGACAGACACAGAGGCCACACCTTCTTCACTGTGCTGACAGACACAGAGGCCACACCTCCTTCACTGTGCTGACAGACACAGAGGCCACACCTTCTTCACTGTGCTGATAGGTAGAGGAAAGAAAGAGGGCGAGATAGAAACAAATCGTGCCAAAAGAAAGAAATTTGATAATATTTCTAAATGATAATAATGATATGCTGAGATGATGTGTGTGTGAGTGTGTGTTTGGTATCAGACTTGGACCAAAACGGCGACACTTATATAGATTTTTGAATCAATGTAGCTCTTCTGTAAATATTGAGACTATGCACTGATTGGTCAATCTTTACCCCCTGCAGTGAGCATGTGTGTACATGTGCAAGTGCAGCTATCGAGCATAATGCTGTTAATCATCATTCGAGCCACTGATTGGGTTGCTTGTTAATCAGCCATCTTGTTCTCTTTGATGCGATTAAAAAGAAAACCCACTCAAAACGATTTGTTAAGTTCACACTGAGGCTGTTCATACAGGGTTTGAGCTCAGCGCGGTCCTCACACTGATGCGCTATTTCTGGAAATATTTTATGCAGATCGATTCAGATCAGTTTATGCGGATGTGTAGTTTATGTACATGCATATGCACTGCGTGTGTGTGTGTGTGTGTGTGTGTGTAGGTGTGTAGAGTTACAGTAATGGGTTATTTAAATGCATCCTGCCTGTGTGCAGTGTGACAATGAGGCGGTGCTTCAGGCAACTTTTGCACAAGACCTTCATGTTTAGATTTCATGCTCAACTGTATCTATATCAAGTAAAATTCTAGAGGGTTCTGTGGTGAAAAAAAAGCAGGGATTCGGTTCTGACGATAATACAGTAAGACATTAAGAAGGTAAGATGTGCAGTCAGAAGGCTGCAGCAAGAAACTCATTAGGTCGACCAAGGTTATAATGTTTTCCCCTCAATTAGAGGGCTTATTTATTCACTTATGTATTAATTCTTAATTTTCATTACCCTAACTTGACGCGGCACTCCGATTAGTTTTCCATGTGCTGTAGTGCACAAGGAATAAACATTTGCGTTTTTAGAGAGTTTAGCACATGCATCTTATTCACCATGAACTCATTTCCTTTCATAATCCATCTTTTTTTTCTGCTGTTAGCTGCATTCTCTGTTGTTTCATTCTGCCCTATTTATCCTCCTCTCCTCTATGTTTTTGTGGAGTGCCACCCAAAAAAAAAAAAGTTACCCCTGGGAATCAATTAGACACGAAAAAGCATTCTTTCCACATTTTTAATTGGTTCGGGAATCTCTCTTTCACAAAAACACTTCCAAATGCGCAAGTTAGACATAGCTTTGCACCTGTTATAAATGTGTGTGTGTGTCTGCTCAACCTTTTGAAAAAACAGTAACAAAAAATGCATCATTATTCTCACTCCATTATGTCATGATGTATTTATATTTTTTCCCAGACATCCTTTCTGTGAGCTGCATCCCACTCCAGCTGTGTCAGCCTCATTAGCACAGACCTCTGACCCTCACCTTCAAAAGTACAGATGCAATTTGCTTAAATATCAAATCAAATCCCATTAATCTCTGGACTGACCTCATACTGTCCTAGGATGAAACTCCTGACATCACTGTACTTCTCCAGCCGTTTCAAAGCATCCTAATCTCAAGTCTGCTGTATGAATCTAGTCATGTGAAGGCAACTTGATCAACATCCTGGAAGTAAAACACTTTATATTTAATGTCACTGTCAGTTAGACTGACATTGCATTTTCTCTGTTTAACTGAAGACCACAACACACAACACACCGAGTGCTAAAAATCCTCAACAGATACACAGTTTGAGGCTGATTTTTTTAAATAATAAAGATATTTCCTGGTTTACTTAATATGACAATTGAAGCAAGTGTGGCAACTATTCAAGCATACTCCACCAGCATACTTACTTTTCTTCTACAGCTTTTAAGATCTGAATTTTTGATGAACGCCATACTGCAAGCTTTTTAATTTATTTATTTATTTATTTTTTTTACTTCGTGCATGTCCACCATTTTCTTCAAGCTGACCAACCACTTCAGAAGTCATCTATGAAACTGGATAGTATTCACCCATGTAGTAGAACATTCTGGGCCAAATATGGTTGAGTATAGATTCGTAAGGATGAATTATGGCAAATGATGTTTCATGAAAATGGTCCAAATTAACGGGGGGTTCCAAAGAAAATCAGTATTCAGTAGAAAATTATACTAACCATCATGCATAAACAAAGGCAACGTAAAATCAGTGCTTGCTAACTAACGGACTGATACGGTTTAGTAAATGTGCCATGTAGATACACACCTGTCTCTGCATCTCAAAGATAACCCACTGGTGCTTCTCTTGGTCTAGCATGTTCTCCTGAATTCATATAACAGCCTCCGGGTGAAGCAGTGGAGTACACTGACTTTTTTTTTTTTTTTTTTTTTAACTTGAGTTTACTACTTGAAACTCCTACAAGTGATTCTCCA
>CM040988.1:18736694-18778080 GCA_022985145.1 Pangasius djambal
CTTGAATTCTCATTAGCATACTGGATGTCTGTGGTACCAAACCCATTTAGCAGGAAGTTCACACTGTTTCTGGTCATTTTAAGATGTTAAGATGTTGGTCCCAAGTCCCAGAAAACATGCAGATGGATGTTCTATTGCTAAATTGTGAATGTGTGTGTGCATGGATCCAGGGTGTATTGCCACCTCACCTTCCCAAGATGCACCATGACCCTGACTAGGATAAAGTGGTTACTGAAGATGGAATGAAAAGATGAATGACGTGATGTGCCAAGATGCAGGTGTGTGCTGAAAGATTTACAAAATAATTCACTACAAATCTTTTTACTACTGCATCTTCTTGTCAGGTGTTATAATTCTGTATAGCTAAAACTAATAGTTCTCACCTCAGTATCTCAATTTTGCCCTCGTTAGATCAGCCGGAACAATCTTCTGCGTCAGTAGCCTCAAACAGGCATGCAGTGAATGGTTTGACCTCAGCGCAGCACAGTGTTCGGCTCTGATGTTACTGAGAAGAGAAGTCAGCATCTCTTTAAGCATCTTCTGTTCAAAGAGTCACTACAACCTACAAGCAAACAGTAATGTTTTTTGGAGCTGAGCATTTTCAAGTGTGTGTTTTGAGAATGTTTTTTGAGAAATGTGTTGGAGCATTTGAGAGCAGAAACTCTGATTCTACTCTAATCAACTGAGAAAAAAAAATAGTTGCCTCATTATCGCTAGCCAGTCAGAGAATATGGGCTGCCGGTCTGCCTTGGTAGACCATTAATGTGGTGGCCATCTGCTCTTGGGGGTCACAGCCATGGGCCATTGTGCTAAACTGGGCTGAAAGCCCAGGATCACAAAAGGCACAGAGTTCTTGATATGATTGATATGTTGGCCAACATGCATAATGGAAGCATTTCAAGAATTCTGAGTAGAAAAAAATCAAGTGTCTTTTTGAAAAACAACAAAAACGTAATAAGGAACTGACACATCACTATGTGCAGGTATATACTTATAACATTTTGGACCATCCCATTATAGTATGCACCATAATCAGCTTTATGCAGTTATGAATTTTCTTTTGTTATTGAGGCAGGATTTGAGACAGCAGGGAAGAAATATCATTAGTCAGGTTGCTATATTTGAGGTCCCAGGTCACCATGGTGCAAATCTCACCTTGTGTGCTACCAACACCATGCTGTTCTTGGACCATAAATATTGGCCATCTTTTTATTTTAATTGACACTCTGCATGGCTTTTAGTTCCACACCAATCAAAAATATCACATGTCCAACAGCATTCGATCAGCCACATACCAAACTGGGACATTTTTTTTAGCTGTCGTTAAAGCCACTGGATTGTTTATGACCATAACCCTTAATGTTTTTGTTTGTAACCAAATAAATGATTCATTAAATTTCATTTCTATTCATTGCCTCTGGATTATGTATACAATACAGTGTTCTCAGCTGATCAGCACAGTGTAAAAACCATGGAGAATTTGAATTTGCAAAATATGTTGAAAATGGAAGATAAAAAAGAAAAAGCACAAAGATAATATTTATTAGTTTATATCATATAAACCTGAAAAGAACTTGTCTATACGATTGTCTGATAGACCCATTCCCTGGAATAGGCTTCCCCTGTGATCCTGTGTAGGATAAGCGGTATGGAAAAGGGATGTATGGATAGAGGGACGGATTGTCTGATAGAGCATCTATACACTGCTGCCATCTGCTGCTCAATCAGTGCACTACATTCGCCTTATCAGGAACCTAAAAGGAACCTCGGCAGGCGTCACAGTGAGGACATGCTTCTGGGTTCTTTTTGGTAATTTTTTGGTAATTTTTCATGTCAGTAACAAAAAAAAAAATCAAAGATGAACGGTTATTTGATTATTGTTTCAAAATCCAGGCAGGAGAAATGAAAAACAAGTCATTTTTTTGTTTTTATTGTCAGAATTTTTACTAAATTACAAAATTTAAAAGCAACTTTTCTATGATTTATCACCACTGCAATCCTAATCTTACCCACAATCAGGGACATAGCCAGACCTTGTAAAATGGAGTGGCCAGGTTAGACCCAGTGACATCATTGTGTGGGGCAATCTAGCGTAGGGGCAAAATACTAATGGTGTGCGTCAGGAGAGGCCACTGAAGCAGATGGTTCTCCATCATGCATGTAGGAAATCAGGACTGAGGTATTAGGAGTTTCTCTGTCTAATGCTTCATTCATGATGATGAACCATGGCCAGGATGTGGCGGTGACTGCCTTATTTTCTGTCCCACTGCCAGTGGGTGGACACTTCAAATCCTACAACACAAAAAAAGAAATGACACCTTTTCAGTTCTGTCTCAAACCAGTGGCTTGTTTATTATATTTCCTTACTTTGTATTTTTTTTTTTCAAGTTGTCCTATTTCTTTCTTGCCTGTTGGGGCATCACAGTGCCCTTTATTCTATTCTTTCCCAGGACAACACTGAGAGAGAAAAACAGAGCGAGAAACTAGATGAGTTGTTTTGATGAGCATGCTTCTCTAATGAATCAAGAATTCACTAAATACTGAATATGGGATTTTTCTTGCTGATTTATTAGACATTGTTCACTAACGGTGAGATAATTATGTAATATTTCTATATATTATGTGCAAATCACGTTCATTGATCTGAGTCAAAATCTCCACGCGCACAGAAAAAGTGAGTTAATTTACCTCCAGTCATTATGAGGGGACTGTTTGTTCCCTCAGACTATGATGCTCCAGAAGCATGAACGCTTCAGAAGCATCTTTTTCTTTTGAACAAAATAATTCAATATTGTCTGGCTGTAAGCCTCCTCACTCACACCTAATTAAAAAATGTTGAAGAATTTCGTGAGTAGTGATTTTGACTGAAAAACGTGGTAAAGAGCATCACTTCTGTTGCAGCTAAGGTTCCAGTAAGCTGACAATGAAGTGCTACAGGTCCAATTGTTGGAGATTGGATTTATTATCCATGTATCAAACAAGAACCAAGATTAGTTTTAAGAATTGTCCAAGATTATGCCAAGAAAGCAAATATTTCCATTAGGATATTTTTTAGGATTATAAATATTATACATACATTCCTAACATGAGGCAATAGTGATAAAGCCTGCGTCTGACCTAAAACTGTAATAGTCTGTAATGTGCCAAGTGGTGTAAATAGGAACCAACTTTTAGCTTATCAAATGTGAACTGTGAGATGTCAGCATGAGTTTTATTATGAATTTCTAGTAATGAGAATAAATATTGGTGTCCAGAAATTAGCACTCCCTCTCTTGGGTACTTTACAGGCATAACACTAATAGGACTGTATGTGCCAAAAGCCTGAGGCTCCTGTTAACAAGGAACAGGAATCTGAGGCTACAGTGGGCATGGGTTCACCAAAACCGGACTCTTGAAGTTTGGATCTAGAGTTTCTCTTTTTCCAATATTCAACTGTCCAGTTTGGGTGAGCCTGTACCCAATTTTGCCTCATATTCCTGTTCTTAGCTGACAAGACTAGAACCCGATGTGGTCTTCTGCTGTTGTAGCTCATTCACCTAATAGTTTGACATGAGGTGCATTCTGAGATGCTTTTCTGCTCACCACGTTTGTAAAGAGTGGTTATTTGAATTACTTTAGCCTTCCTGTCAGCTCAAACCAGTCTGGTCATTCTCCTCTGATATCTCTCTCGTCGACAAGACATTTTTGGTTAGTGGATGTTTTAAATTTGTTGTTGTTTTTCACATTATTCTGTCTAAACTCTAAAGACTGTTGTGTGTGAAAATCCCAGGAGTTCAGCAGTTTCTAAAATACTTGATCCAGCCCATCTGGCACCAACATGCATGCCACAGTCAAAGTCATGGAGCTCAAAGTCATGGCATTTTCCCCATTCTAACGTTTGATGCGAGCAGATGTGCACGTGTTCCTAATAAAGTGGTCGATGAGTGTTTTGTCACATAGCAGTTCAAGAACATACTTGCAAGTGTGAGAGGATATGACGGAGATCTACAGGATGTCTGAAAAGTCAGGAACCAGTTTGAATATGTTGAGCAAAATCTGCAAAAACATGATACAATGGCTGGGAAAATGTGAAGGGTAAACATGTACAGCATGTGTTGTAAATAATAAATACAACATTTAGTATATATAGTTTTACTCTCATTGGTTTTTTTAAAACACCCTGTAATAAAACATAGGGTAAAACATAGGGATCATAAGGGAAAATACGAGTCAAATTGTCCATGTTGCCAGAGCTAACAGTCACAGATGCAGAGATGTCAAAAACAAAACAGCCCTGACAAAGAGAGGCCTTCAAGGTTGTAATGTGGACTTGACAATCATCAGTGATGGTTGGTGGTGATATTAGATGGGGTATAAACTACCCCTAGGTGGGACTGAGTGTGTAAATGTGTGTGAATGAACTGGCATCCCATCCAGGTTGAATTCCCTGCTCCAGTGCTGCCGGGATTGTCTCTGGATTCACTGTGACACTAACCAGGACAGAGCAGTTACTGAAGATGAATGAATGAATGAATGAATGAATGAGCAGGCTGCCAGTAACAATGCACGGGTGAAGTCCATCACCCTGTTTGTGCATCAAGACAATGCCCTCTTTCTGCAGCCAGCACTCAACCACACTCCTGCTACACATTCCATTATTATAGTAACCTGTACTTAGGCCTGATATGGTAATAGATTATTTATTAACTTTATCGTAAAAATCAAAAGCGAAATAATAAAAAAATAATAGAAATAATATTCTATTGTGTGCATAGGGTCTACAGGCTAAAACACCATGTTGATAAGAGAGGTCAGAAGAGAATGAGCAGACTGGTCTGTGCTGACAGGAACCATGGTTAGCAGAAAAGCATCTCAGAATGCACAACACATCAAAACATTAGGTGGATGAGGTACAAAAGCAGAAGACTACATCAGGTTCCGCTCCTGTCAGCTAAGAACAGGAATCTGAAGCTACAGTGGGTACAGGCTCTCCCAAACTGGACAGCTGAATATTGGAAACAGACCAGAAACTCTAGATCCAATCTTCAAAGGCCCAGTTTCTGTGAACCCATGCCCACTGTAGCCTCAGATTACTGTTCGTTGCTAACAGAAGCCTCAGGCTTTTGGCACATACAGTCCTATTAGTGTTATGCCTGTAAATTACCCAAGAGAGGGATGTTAAGGCAGCTGCTTGCCCCATTTTACAGCTTATTTAAATTAATCATACTTACATTCTGCACCAATACTGTACTAAAAGTGAAGTGACGTGTAATGATCAGTGCTTGACAGAAATTAGAACTCTGGAACAAGCTTTAGCCCTGTAAGCATTATATAATGGTTTAGGCCCATATAATATATAATATATACTATATAATAGGGGCCTTCAGGTTCACCTTTGGGTTACAAGTCCGACTCTCTACCCATTAGGCCATTATATAGTATATATTATATGGGCCTAATCCATTATACAATGCTTACAGGGCTAAAGCTTGTTCCAGAGCTCTAATTTCTGTCAAGCACTGATCACTCCCTGCATGTGACAACAACGTATCATATTCTTCATGTCTGGGCTATGACCTAGGGTGGCTAGATTTAAGCCCTTTTTCCATCCATCCATCTTCTGTACTGCTTATCCTACACAGGGTCATGGAGAGCCTATCCCAGGAGACTTGGGGCACAAGGCAAGGGACACAACTGGGCAGGGTGCCAACCCATCACAGCACACACAACAGACAATTTAGAGATGCCAATCAGCCTACAACACATGTCTTTGGATTGGGGGAGGAAACCTCAGAAATATAGGGAGAACATGCAAACTCCAGGCACACAGGGCAGAGGTGGGAATCAAACCCCCAACCCTGGAGGTGTGCGGCAAACATGCTAACCACTAAACCACCATGCCCCCTGAAGCTCTTTCTCATGGGGGGGGGACACAAAAAAAACAAAAAAAAACATGTAAATCACCCCAAACCATGTGGCAAAATGTGTTGTAGTCTAATGAGACCAAGGTAGAACCTTTTGGGCATAATTCTAATAGATGTGTTTGGCGCAAAAACAAGACACATATCACCCAAAGATCACCATACCCACGGTGAAACATGGTGGTGGCAGCATCATGCTATGAGGCTAGTTCTCTTCAGCTGGGACTGAGGTTTTAATCAACCTCTGATTTGAATTACAGCTGGTACAACTGTCAAAGATGCTGTTATAGAAAATGAATCAACACCACCTGATCTATCAGAATCAAGAATTCAAAAGCACTGCAATATAATGGGAAATACATCTCGCCTTTACCTTTATTAGCTCACAGTAATGGCTGAGTGGCTAAATATTATGTTCATGTCATAGGCTTCTGATGTTTTCCTGGTTTCTTCCTGTCCCTATTCCTAATTCATGCATCAGTAAACTTATAGTTATATTCTAGTGTTGATATTATTCGCCCTTTTCTTGCATGTTGATGCATTGACTACCATGTCTGAACGTGATCCGACAACCCTTAACTATTATGACCAATATTATCCCCATGTCCACCTGCCTCTGGCTTCATGTTATTATTGTGTTTTAATGGGATCAAATGTGTTACATAATTATAGTTCGTGTCTGACAAAGTGACATCAATCTCCCAGTAGATTTTGTGGGTCATTTGTAATTTTATTAACATTTTAATGTAAGTACAATCAGCCAAACCAGTTCTCAGATAGATTGCTTGTACAACATATCCCAATTAGTTCCATTTAGAAATACAGCAAATCAGTGAACCTTTCAATCACATCCAGGAACATGTCTTTGGCGAAAAATTCGAAAAATATTTGAAGACAGCTTATTTTTCGGGATTGAATCACAACTGAAGCACTTGAAAAGTCTTTAAAATTCACCTTCAAAGCACTGGTTCACCAACTGTTTAAAATCAATATATTACCAACACATTCCTACAAGTAATGTTTTCTGTAATGTTTTAATCATATCAGTTAAATTATTAAAATGGAGGCCAATTAGACATTCAACACATTTTAGACAAAACACATTTTTAGAAAAAAAAAAAAACGGCAACAAATTTTTTTTTTATAGCTTGAGGAATTGGTGAACCGTTCTTATGAGTACATGAGAATGAAACAATTTGAATGCACTTGTGCTTAGTTTCATAGCCCACTTAACATGTTAATTTAAATTTACAGCAACCACATCCTTGTGAGATACATATGAAATCCAGGGCAAAAAGCACCGATTCTTATTTTATTGAATTAAGTAATTTATTCCTTTGTTTTGCGAGCAAAGAAGCATGACCCGAACTCCAACTGAGAATGACTTATAAATAAAAATACATATAATTACATCCAGAAAACACAGCATTGAAAAAGGCAATAATGCAGCAATTAAAATCTCCGTTACAATGTTTACATTTCCATTGGGTTGGGAAAAGCAGGAATAGTCATGAGGAGAACTATACAAATTTCAGTTTAATCACTACAGAATACACTGTTCTAACTCTGCTAAATGCTGGTAAAAAATTGACGCTTTAGCTAAAGGATCCTAAACCAGGACATCGAAACACATTCATAAGACAATTCTACCCAGGCGATGTTTGAACATTCATAAATCTTTATGCAGACAGTTCGAAGTGGACAGATCTGACCAATTTCCACTATGAGTTGCACATAACATAGATGGATGTCACATGGTGACTTGACATGATCAAACCTGTGAATGAGATTTATTATGCAAATGTGTTGATGTTTGCCTTATAAATGTGCATTATGCCTTGAGTTGCATCCTTCAAATGCAGTGTTACTGACACGTGAACTCTTTGGGGCTAAACAAGCAGGTGGATTCTCATCGATGATTTCACTGCATTTAGATAAGAGTGTCATACTATTCCCATCTCCTAAATGGACTGTACAGTCTATACAGGAAACTCAGGCTACTTTCTACATATCATAATGCAGCCACAGCTTAGACACAGCGATGCTCTCTATGTAAAACGCCTGATATTCAAATATTCAAAACCCAACCTGCCAACCAATCCTTAGAGAATCTATGAACTTGCTCCACTAGTGTCAAAAGCACGAACAAAACCAGGAGAAATGAAAAATGGGACCTATTTATTGAGCAATTTCCTGTGGCGGAGCTGTTGAATCAGTTGATTTAAAAGTGCTAATCAAGAAAGGTTATCGTACAAATGGTTTTTGATTCGCACTTTAGGGGAAAGATCAATGTTACGGAATGTAAGTTCGGCTAAGTTTATGGCTAAGAAAATCGGAAAATTGGCGCAGATTTTTCACTTTCCAAAAGCAATTCTGAGGTCATTTTCATTGCAGACACCATTTCTCTCTATCCTGCTGAAATTAAAATGCGACCGACAAACAGCAACGTAAACCTCGGCTAGCAAACAAATCGTTACCATCACATGTCAGAAGATCAGGGCTACACGACCCTGACCTCTCCAACAGCGAATATCAACTGAAACATCTACCTCTTCGCTAGCGTTAAAATTTACCTTTCAAACAAAACGATCCGTTAACAATGGTGTATAGCTACTGTATGAAAACAGAGGACCTTTAAAGTTACTTATAACGAGTGACAGCAGACCACGTAGCGTGTGTGTGTCGGGGAGAAAATAAATAAATCAAAAGCCTATGAAGTCAATGTCTACCTAAATATACATTCAGTCAAGTTACGGTGTCGTTGTCTTGTGCTGGTTTATACAACAGTCCGTTTTCATTCAGCCATGTTAGGATTTTTTTTTTACTCTCTCTGTGTGAGCAGCACAGTCATCTTTTTAAAGTTCGACATTCCACATAGCGCGTCGATACAAATTAACAACAGAAACGTCTATTGTAGATACCTTTTCAGTTATACACGCATTTTTTTTGTCTAACTGTGACATTTTAGTTTCAAAAAGCATAAAAACAGGAACAACACAAGTACGTTTATAGCATAATACACCAAATTCAGCATGCTCTTCTTTAAGTTAGTTGACTGCAGATCACTGATTTTTTTTTTTTCCCCCTAAGAAGCAGTACAATGAATAATAGTCATTAAAAATAAGCACTAATTGATTAAGTTGGTGCTATATTTGGAATGATGATTTGATTCTGTGATTTGATTCCTTTTCACATGAATGAAATAGTATTCATGATGTGGTGAAGTGAGAGATGTCTGAGAGGGATCACTAGCCTCTTTTCCCCTCGTGAATTAACCAACGGATCAAATGCAATTAGTCGAGTGTTATTTCTACATTTCAGCAGACGGGGTTGCACGTTATAAGAGCTACAGTGATTTTCCCTCATATATTTACATGCTGAAATATAAATTATGACTTCACCCACATCACAGTTTCACAAAAAAAAATAAATGTTTGGAATGGAAGTCAATAAAAAGTGTTTGAGTTTTTTTTTTTTTTTTCATATTTTCCACTTAAAAAAACAAAACAAAAAAAACAGAACAAAATGCTGAAACCAGAGCAGTAGCAGAAACTACTCTTGCTCTGCTTTATTTATGATTGCATGACATGCTATGGTTTCAGCATCTTCCTTAACAAAAAGGAATCATTTTGGAGAGACCAAACGTATAAATCTACTCCTTGTCTCTCTTTTATTTATTTCTGAGAGCATTTGAGTAACATTTGAGTGCAAACTCTCTATTTGCCTGCCATGTTTGAGTTTGAGTTTGATCATTGGTCATGGAAACGTACATACAGTGTTGGGGAAGGGACGGGGGTTGCTATGGAAACCCCTGTTGGTAAACAGGAAGTGAGTGAAAAAGGGGTGTGATTTTTAGCTTTAGTTCATTTGCTCAAAGAATTTGTAGGTGGGGTTTTCATAGCCGTGGTTCTGCATCTTACTGAGCTGCCTTTCCTCTGGGCTCAGCATGGGGTCCACCTGCAGAGAGAATGATGAGAGCAGGTTGTGCATTTTTATAGATGCAGACAGCATGCAAGCAAGTCTGTCTGAGATTCCAAACAACTTAACATCAGTAATTACACCTGTCCTTGTGTAAGCTGTTACTACAAACACAATAACATCTTGTGTATTATAAACCTATGATTTTCCTTGCAGCCGGAACTACTGACTGAGCCGCCATTACAGAAAATGAATCAATACTCTCCGAATTCCTAAATCCCCACAAGTTACATATTTCAGCTTTAATCTTAAATGTGATACATGTAGAGAGACACTTACTTCCACAATCCCGTGGCTGATGGTGCCATAAGGCTTACGACGCACCAGCAGCAAACTGATCACCATCACCATGGCAATTGCCACGGCAACCACCAGAAGCCCCACCATGGCACCACGGTTAAACGTCTCAAGAACGTCTGGCTGCTGAGGAATGAAAGAGAAAAACAAGAAAAGGGGTTGGATGGGTAAATGGATCGATGGAAGGATAGATGGATGGATGGACAGATGAATGGATGCAATTTTGGATGTATTGATAAATGGATTGATGGATAGATGAATGAAAAGATGGAAGGGAGGATGGATAGTTAGAAGGATGGACAAATGGTTGTACAGATGAATGGACAAATGGATGGATGGACAGATGGGTGAATGGATGGATGAATTGGCAAATGGATCGATGGATGTATGGATGTACAGATGTATGGATGTATGGATGGATGGACAAATAGTTGTATGGATGAATGGACGGATCAGACAGACAGGCAGATGGATGAATGGATGGATAGATGGATGGAGGGATGGTTGTATGGATGGATGGACGGATCAGACAGACGGGCAGATGGATGAATGGATGGACAAATGGATGGATGGATAGATGGGTGAATGTTTGCATGAATTGACAAACGGACAGATGGATGAATATACAGATGTAAGTGTGTATAGGTGGATAGATGGATGGATAGATGGATGGATGGACAAATGGTTGGATGGTCAATGAGGTTAGCTTCATACAGCTCCCCATAACATGTGTATCCAACATTTAACTATTTATGAGTGGTGATCTTGTTCTAATCATTGTGATTGTGATATTTCTATCATATAACTTATATCATGTAAGACTTTTCAAAACACTAACCAGCTCATCACGCTGGATTCCAGGAGACTTGTAGACAACCTGCTTCAGCTCCACCGAAGTGTTAAACTGAAGACCACAAAAAAAAAAAAAAAAAAAAAACACTCAGTACTCAAAAAACACTGAAAATCATCATTCGAATTTCATACTCATTTCCTAAATCCCACTTTGCACATATAAGGCTTATCGAATTTAACAATGCCTACTTACTCCTAGCTGACTTTAACCCAGCAGTTACATCCAGCAGTAAAAACACCACCACATGCCATAAATACACTGCTAGACTAAACTGCCCACTAAGGCTTTTCCAGAGGTGTTATATTACAGTTATGTGTGTCACCTTCTCCTCATATTCGTAGGTGGGAGCTCTCTCAGACGTGCTGTAATCGTACTCGTCTACAGCAGATGCTGTGGGGAGAGAATTAAATTAGCTGCAGAAGAAGGCAGACTAAATATGGAGGCAGAGCACATAGACAGAGATCTTACCTTTCTTGCTGCTTGGCTGAGGATCTTGATGGTATGAGGGAGAGAGAAAGCAATAAGCAATAAGCTTTGAGACACTAATGACTGCTTATCTATAGGCTAAACAATGACCTGAGTAAATTCATTATTTTAAATTTACACATAATATTTTTTTTTTTTTTCAGGCTTTTTTCAGGGTATAAGGTTTGCAATGAGCATATCTTTTAAAAACTAGTCAGTCTATACATTAAACTTCACTAGTGACATTATTTACTGCATTAATTAACATTAACAAACCATAAACCTTAATATTAATATATTATTCATAACATAAGAAAGGAACAAAGTAAGTGAACATTTTGATTTTAATCTTTTTGATCATTTTGATTAATATTAGTTTGTATTTGTTGTGGACTTATTTTTGCTCATGGATGAAATAATCATTAGGTAATGAAGGTGTTCATTTTTGCCTTATTTGGTTTCTTATTTTAAATTTGGAAAAAAAAAGTATTTGAGCAAAAATGATATTGGTAATTCATAATATAGAAATGATAACTAATGCAATAAATATTCTTACTTTAAGCTACTATAATATTAAAAAGTTAGATTTGTACAAAGGTTTTGCATAGTAAATACCATAATCAAAGGTAGGATTTGTTTTCTTTCTTCACGCATCAGGTTCTAAAGCACAACTCACGAGTACCTATGCGAGGTGGGTATGGACGGTTCTGGAAAGCTCTCTCCTCCTCCTCTTCATCCTCCTTCTCTTCCTCACTCTCGGCAGGAAGCAACTCCTCTGTGGTGCGGGTCTCGGAGAACGATGTGGTCATGAGCTCACTGATGTCACCTCTCTCCGTCCGCACCAACTCCTCTGTATAGAGACAGACAGAAACTTGTGATACTATTATATTACTTGTTTAGGAGTTTCTATGAGTTCCATTATTAAGACAAGTTTTGAAGAGAAGGAGTATCAGATCGTACGGATCTCATCGCGGAGCTCTTCGGCCAGAGTAGGAACCTTATAGAGCAGAGCCAAACTCTGGTTCATCCTCTCCTCGATCACATGAAGGTGAGTGTACACCTGAAATCATAAAAACACACTTAACACACCTAGTGTCCAAGTATTAACAGTAGTAACAGGTTATGAACTTTTAGCAACATGGCTTCCCATTTCGAAAGTGTGTCTTAAACAAGTTAACACTTTATCAACACTTTATCACCACTTTATCTACTGAAGCAGGACAGATCGGAATGTACTGCATCTAGCCTGAGATCTGTCCTTTTGATTTGAATCAAGAATTATTTTATTGAAGGAAAACAGTATAGAAAATCAGGAGGAATGCAACGGCATGTTGTCCCGCTTAAAATTAAACATGCTGAACATGTAAGGAACGGAACAGGACAGGGAGTGCTGTTATAGGAAAATCATCAAGGACAAAATCTGATTAACTTCCACATCCTGAGATGTTTTATTCCTCTTACACCACACCACGAAAACAAGCTCGTTCCTGCTATCACTTATTTTACAGCACATTTATACAGTCGCTCCCTCCTGAGCCTCTTTTTTTCCCTCTCACTTTAAGTTAATAAGTCAATGAGTGCAGCTAGTTATGTTACCAAGACACCAGGAAGCACAAAAACCATCACAAACTGCTGACACTGGAGACTCCTTCCATAAAGGCTAAATAAACATCTCCTTACACTAAGCTTCACCATAATTATTAAACGTATTTCTTTGTTAAATAATATATTTTTTTATCTGTTTATTGTTATGTCGCGCGTCCATCATACATATCCTTGTGATATGTGAGTTGTTACTACTGAAATGATAACGTTAGGATGAATGCATTAATATAAACCTGTGATTTTATCAACAGCTGGCGCTACTGTCAGAGCTGCTGTTATAGAAAATGAATCAACCTTCTGACAAAACAGATTCAAGAATTCAACAGTGTTGTGGTATAATACCAGGAAGCTACCCATGCTTATGTGACGTAGCTGATCTACAGGGTTATTCTGTGAGTAGGTAAGTAGACCAGTTGTTATGGAAAGTTCTATTAAAGGCTCATTAAATGAATGAAATCCTTAGACTACAAATGTTTGGTGAGAATTGTTATTGTTATTATGTCGTGTTTTTTTATGATTTCTAATCGAGTCCAAAAAGTTTGTTAGAGCATATATACGAATAGCCTAAGTGTTTCACTTAGGCTACTCGCAGCCTCTGTTTCCTGTGTTCAAACATCTTGTTCTTTAATTACTTTGCTTATATTTGGACTGAGTTCATTAGGAAACACTTCGAGTGAGAACAAACAGAGATAACTGTGGGAGTGGTGATTGTGTAAATAGCAGAAAGGCTGAGATAAGTTAAAGAGCAGAACACAGAAAATGCCCTAACTGTACAATTTTATTAGATCTAAATGAAAAGCCTTGTTGCTTATTTATTTATTTATTTTGCAGTTTTAGCACTTAAACTGGCCTGTGGATTTGTATCGCTCACTTATTAGATTTCTAATAGATGGGTAGAAGAGACTGGACTGTAGCTGGACAAAAAAAGATGACAGACTGACGTAAACTCGTAAACAGTGAGCACCTGGAACTTCATCTGCTCGGCCTTCTGAGGGTCTACAGACTCGATGTGCTGGTAGTGACGCAGTGTGTGTCGCCGATCCTTCTGCTCGGCAGCCAAGTAACGCTTCAGAGCCTGCAGCACTCGCTCTGGCTATGTATGGGACACGTTTGCGTGTGTGTGAGAGAAAGTTAGAGATTAGTATGCAGTGGGTATGAAATATGTCATGTTAGAAAATATATTATCAGTATAACCATACATAGGAATAAGACATTCGATAAAAATCTAAAAAAAAAAAATCAAGTAATTTAGTAAGGTTATGATGTCCAAAACTATTGGCTATACAAGTCTACAGTGGCTTGCATAAGTATTCACCCCCAAAATTCACATTTTGGGTTACAACCTGAAACTGAGCTGCACTTAATTGGGATTTTATGTCATGAATCTATGCAAAACAGCCCATAATATTAAAGTGGGAGGAAAAACCAATATCATTTGCAAAATTATTCGCCATTATTGACAAATATACAGGTTGTAATTGCTAAAGTATTCACCCCCATTGCTGTGAGACCCCTACATTAGTTCTGGTTCAACCAGTTCCCATATGAAGTAACATCATTTTTTTTAAATTATGTCCACCTCTCTGGACATATAGCCTATAAGCTAAATATAAGCTATTTTGTGTAGCATCATGATATACAATCCTATTAAATCCACATCAGCTCCAGGTTGTACCACTATAAAAGTATACTTATGCAAGCCACTGTATATTTATGGTTTGAAAAGTGCTAAAACATAAAGCTTGAAGAGCACAATGAGAGAGAGTGTGTGTGTGTTAAATTTGATGTGTGTGTATGTGTGTGTTACCTGTGGTGGATCACTCTGCACAGCGCTCAGGTAACTCTCCAGTGCCAGACGACGGTTATTGTTCAGAGTGGCTACAACGCGGGCAAGATGAGTCTCCACCAGCCTCTGCCTCTCACCTGCTACTTGTTCTTCCAGAGTCTGTAACACGGCCTGGAAATGCTGAGGGACAGAGACACAGAGACATCATGTGAGTTTATTGACAAATTCATTGAGTGTCAGCTCTTTGTGCGTTTGTGTGAAGTCTTCTAGATCTGTCATTGTAAATGAATAGATCAGCCACAGCATTATAGCCATAGATTTTTACAAATATTTACCCAGCTTTTCCAACTTATTTACTGCCACTGTACACCTACATACTTTCTAGTTCTCCCCATTTTACGTGAAAACCACCAACTAAGGAGGGTGAAGGCTATCACACATTTCCTTCAATCCTTGAAATCCTTGAAACTGCTGCTCATGCAATATTATATGGCAGCTAAACATGTATGAGGGAAAAGGATACCCATGATTGGCTAGTGTAGCCCAGTTTGTAATTCTACACTTACTATATACAGTCAGGTCCAGAAGTATTTGGACAGAGTTTTTGGATTTTGCCTTTATACACCACCACAATGGATTTGAAATAAAACAATCAAGATGTGATTGAAGTGTAGACTTTCAGCTTCATTTTAAGAGGTTCCACAAAAATATGGCATTTACCATTTAGGAATTACAGCCATTTTCAGCAAAGTACTTCCATTTTCAGGGGCTCAAAGGTATTTGGACAATTGACAAGAAGTTAATTGACCAGGTGCAGTCCATTCTCTTGTTACTTCAAGACAAATGAAGCAGATAAAAGGTCTGGAGTTGATATCAGGTATTGAATTTGGTATTTGGCAGCTGTTCGACTGGAGCTACCAATATGATGTCCATGGAGATCTCAATGCAAGTGAGAAAGCAACTCATGACTTTTTGAAGGCAAAGAAATGGAATATTCTTCAATGGCCAAGTCAGTCGCCTGATCTCAACCCAATAGAGCTGCTTTTCACTTACTGAAGACAAGACTGAAGGCAGAAAGACCCAAAAACAAGCAGCAGCTGAAGGTGGCTGCAGTGAAGACCTCGCAAAGTATCTCCAGGGAGGAAACTCAGAATTTGAGTTTTGAGAACATGGGCTCCAGACTTCAGGCAGTCATTGACTGCAAAGGATTTTCATCCAAGCATTAAAATTATTGCTATATTTACAATTATGTCACTTCGTCCAAATACATTTGAGCCCCTGAAAATGGAGGTACTTTGTTGAAAATGGCTGTAATTCCTAACTGGTAAATGCCATATTTTTGTGGAACCTCTTAAAATGAAGCTGAAAGTCTACACTTCAATCACATCTTGATTGTTTTATTTCAAATCCATTGTGGTGGTATATAAAGGCAAAATCCTGACTTCTGCATACATATATAACACATATGTATATGTATATTTGACAAATAGTTTAATTTCATTTTCTTCCAGCATGTTCACATCTCTACTATAGTCTAAAACACATTTCCAGAATGTAAACAGTTTAAAACGTGGTAATATTAAGGCTTGGCCTACCTCGTTCAGTGCCTGACGGTCTGACTTCGGGAGGTTCTTGGACTGGTTATCTGCCTCGGCCCACTCCTTCATAATCTGATACAACACACAAACACCTTAGAGTCGTACAAATCGACACTGTTGTTAAATGAACCATAACCTAAACTACAAAACGCATTTTCACATGCTTCACCTCGTTGATGCGTTTCATCCGTCGCTCCTCCAGATCCATCTTGGCACGCAGGAAGTTGGCGTGTTCACTGTCATCACTGGGCATCTCGAAATAGACGTCCACTCCGTCTGTAGGGCGCACTGTGGGCACTGTCATCAGGAAAGAGTGGGAGAGAAGAGCATGATCAATCTGTCAGTCAATTAATGAATCATTTATGATTCAGAGTTAACTTAATTTGGCTAATTACAATAGTGTCCAGACTACTCCTTTTAATGAAACACTGCTGGAAAATAGAAAATGTGGACTAATAAAGCAGACTGTATGAGTGACAACTTAAGTGCAAAAATTTGCCTAATGTAATAAGGACATGGAATACTCAATTGAGGGTATAAAATCATAATGTGTGTGCCTCATGCTCTTAATTTGGATTTTTGTGTTGCTGAATTAATAAACTGTACCTACGTTTTGGTTAATTTGTGCTCTCGTTTATAAAAAACATGCCCAAATTCTATTGAATAAGCCATTTGTGCAGTAATCTGGCTCTGGTTACAGCTCGCTTTAAACAGGTGTAGTTCATAATTTTATCTTGCTAATTAACATGGCATATAAAATTCTGTCCTGGTGAAAGGTATTGTGTCTGATAATGTAAAGAAGGACAAAGAACCTGGGAGTGAAGAGTGAAAGAGTGAAAGTGGAGGCTAGGAGAAAGAGAATCAATACAGATATAATGTCAGACTACTCAGCATTATTGAGTTAGAGACGAAGCAGAGATGGAGGCACTGCATTTGCACTATCCAGTATACACTCTGGTGTGTGCGTGTGTGTGTTGTTATGAACAATAGAGTATGGGACACCCCCACAGCCCACAACCAGTCTCCACTGGGGAGTATGATCTAATGAAATTCTCCTATAAGAAATGTACAGCATCTGAAATTAGCGCCATGTAACATGACGTCCAAATTTGTACTATCTGTCAACTGATCTCATAAAACAATAAAGGCAATGTTGGGCAAATGCAGTTGGATAAATCAAACTTGTTTCACTACACTTTCCAGCAGCAAGGTAATGAGTGGCAGTGTAACTTTTTAAATGTACCTTGTAATTATTTTCATTTTTTGAGGACTGAGGATATTTAAGATGCTGGTGACAGACAATACTTTATTTAGCACACTAAATAGGATGCACTTTACTTAGAACGCTACAATACATCAGACTGTAACCACGTCGCTGTTTAATTCTCAAACCTGACTAGTCAGAAGGTGTTGATTAGTTCTCTAGTTAACAATAGCTCTGACTCCGGCTCTGACTCCAGCTGCATGGTAAATCACAGGATTATATTAATCCATTTGTTCTAATGCGTTTCTTTTTCCATAGTAACAACTCATTCATAGGGACTTGCATGGTGGGTTCGCCACAAAAAAAAAATCTTATAACAAACAGATTAAAAAAAATGTGTTATCATTTAACAAATAAAAATGTGTCATTGCTGAGATGGGGAAGCTTCTGTAAGGAGGTGTTTGTTTAACATTTAGGAAAGGAGTCTCTGTAGATAGACAATCATTTTAAGCAGCGTTTCAGCCTTGTAAAGTGCAAGCCCATGTAGCTGTACAGTGGAACATGCAGGACATTGAGGGGTCACTACGCTGGTTTGATGTGAATTCTAAAAGTAATCAGTCTAGCAGGAAAATGTTAAATAGTAGGCATTACAGGTTGTTTTGATATTATTTTTGGAAGTTTGTAAGAGCAAATGAAAGGTTTTCAGTTATTGTAAGTTGATCTTTCATCATCATACTCCTTCCTTGTGTTCATAGGTGTACACTTAATACTGTATGCCTACAAATACACACTTGGATGGCCCAATCTTACAATGGGTAGGAACAGCAATCATCAGACAAACTGACAGAGTAAAGATAATTTATATATATATATATATATATATATATATATATATATATATATATATATATACACACACTGCTGTCTAAACAAATTAGCATTCTGAGTTTTCTAATATGGCCACGTGGTGAATATGGCCACATGTCGATTAACTGACAAAGCAGAACATCTGCAATGAAGCAAAGCCCACCAGTTCTCTATGCATGACAGATTCACAGCATCTCAAAATGACTGCAATGAGAAACCGAGAAACCTTATAGAATCCTAAAATACGATTATAATTAGAAGGTAAAGCCTTTTCAATATCTTTTAAACGGGATTTATGACACATGTGTAAGCCTATAAAGCATCCATAAAGATGCCATGAAATTTCTAGAACACACAAGACTATCAGTGTATTGACTGATAATATTAGAGCATGTATTATAGTGTGATGTAAGAGCCACTCACCATCCCCACGTTGTTGAGGTTGTTGTGTTGGGGTCTTGGCACCCTGAGAGTTCTTCTCATAGTAGAAGTTCTCCAGATAATCAGAAGCCTGATAGGTGCCAGAGTCAATGGAGTACTCGTACTCCTCCGGATCCTTCGCCGTTGTGGGTGCTGCCTCTTCATCCTCTTCGTCATCTTCGTCTTCTTCAATGTCTTCCTCTTCCACGGCTTCCTCATCCTCCTCCATGTCGTCCTCCTCTATGTCTGTTTCAGGGGAGGGGCTGGGGGTGGAAGGGGTGACCTTCACGCTGCAGAGAAAAATCGCGTTATAAAAGATAGATAATTATATTCATTTCTATGTTGATCATAAAACTATTGTGGATCGTGTAATTCAGTAGTACATTTTTAGTACATTTTCTGTTGACCCATATATATATAATACAACTGTTAATTGTTAAGAAAGATAGGGTAAGATTATTCTGTAGTGAAACAATATTGAACAAAACACAATCCAGAGAAAATATTCTCAATTTGTGATCAACAAGGGATGTAACGCAACATGGAATGCTGTGTTAGGAAAATAAGCAATGGCAAAGTTTACCACGCCATAAAGTTGATTATTTACCTATAACAATGTCCTGGAGTGATTTATTCCTATTATAATACAGCAATTATCCAATACTTACAGTTTTTGTTTTTTTCATTTATTAAAGAATGACACATTCTATTTTTTCTGTCAATAGTTACGTTTAATGGTGTGGAATGTCCTTGAAACAAATTACTTATTGTTATTGCTTACGTTATAACAACTACAGTTACAGCAACAACAGTTGTTCCCTCACCAGCATTTTTTTCATAATAGAAAATTAATCAACACCTTCTGACCAATCAGAATTGAGAATTTAACAGCACTTTGGTACACAACCACGCAACCAATATTAAATATACAGTATAACATACTAATACAAATATTTCTTAAGTTGTTACTTATTGTTCAGTGTGATATGGCCATGGGACATTCTCTTTTTTTAATCTGCTCCAAAGCAAATGCCTTGGTCTTGATGAAGTGCAAATATGACAACAAACTTAAGCAACAGTTTACGCTCGACCTATATAAACTTTGCTATTGCCTTCCTTATCGCTTTGGTGTTCGTGTAAGTGAATAATACAACGTCTCCATTTCCTAACTGCTAGCAAATGGCCGTGCTTTTACTAAGATAATGGCCACTGAAGTGTCCTGATATCTGAAAATCAATCATGCTTTACGCCGTGGTGTTTTTCGCCTCCAGCTATTCTTCAGTTTTCTAACAGCTGTCTTATATACACTTTATTAGGCATTGTCTTTTTTTTTTTTTTTTTAATTTTCCTGTTCTCACACACGTATAAATTTTCTTCATACCATACCACATGTACATTCCTAACATACAGTGTTAAGCGGTCTCATGTTTTAATGACAAACACCTGATATGCTCCTCTACATGTTATACATTAAAACTGCTAAAGACACTAGTTCTTCCTGATATGAGCAAAAAATAACAAAATCTTGTTACTAGGCTAAATCTTTTGGATCCTACTTTACGCGTATGTATTAAAGTTAAAGTTGAATTTCAATGCACACTTCCTTTTCCTTTGAGAGTACTTTGATATTTTAGCAGGCATACTGTATGTGTAACCCTGCCTTTTTGTACATAGTAACATTTTTACTCCTTTCTTGAATAAGGAGGTGGCTCTTACCTGGTGGCCTCTTTTTCACCAGCCAGCGATACTAAAGGCGGAGTCGCTCCCTGTGCACTGTCCCCGCCCTCATATTCGCCACGCCCACTGGCCCCACCTCTTCCTGGACAGCAGACATACTCTACACCCCGGAAATGGTCGCCACATTGTAACAGCATCCCATAACTATGGAGCTCCAGATTGTCTGCTGTGCATGCCTACAGAGAGCCAAAGAATACAGAGCAGCCATGAAGGCCACATGTTCAAATATGTTACTATACTGACTAACGTTTCACACCGTTGCAAGCTGCATTCTGCAGTGAAAAGTCACATATTGCAATTTATCACACAGATTAATTAAAATTAACACATGTGGGGCAGTTGATCATATACATTTGTGGGAATTTTCCTTCCAAGGTACAAAGTACTGGTTTAATCGTAGCTATTAAGAGTTCTCAAGGTTTATAGCAATTACTGATTAACGCCTGTGAGCTTGGGTTTTTTAGTGCAAACATGACTAAATCATTAACAGGTACTGTGGCAGCACGTCGAAAATGAGAGTATTTTCAAAGATAAATTAGGTTTGATGACTGATGAAACCATCTGCAAATATCACCTTTCAAGGCAGGTTAATATTTATTTATCAAAATGATTTTAACCCTTAAAAGTCTGAGAGCACCTCATGCCATGACAGATCATTTCTTTTATACTGCTTAATAGTTTAGGAATTATTTGATGTCAAATCTGGAAAAAAAATAAATAAAAAAAATAATCACAATTGCAAATCCTCACAGTTTAGCAACAAAAAAAGATTTTTGTTGGACCAGCTCTCTGCAAAGATTTTGCTTTTTTATTTATTCATTGTGCGATTTTCAAGATTGAAGTTAGC
This sequence comes from Pangasius djambal, assembly GCA_022985145.1. NCBI lineage: Eukaryota > Metazoa > Chordata > Actinopteri > Siluriformes > Pangasiidae > Pangasius > Pangasius djambal. The sequence goes on from CM040988.1 coordinate 18,758,252, forward strand.
TGTACCATGAACAACAGGGCCACAGCTTTCAAACAAGACCTTTCGACCAATCATACATGTTGTTACGCAGCCCCTTCTCCATTCACAATCTGTGCTGATGAAAATTATATAGAACACAACATATTTATTTGAAATGGGCATTTGTATAGACTGAATTTTCACCTAGCTATCAAACACAGGCAAAAATAGGCATTCATCTCGGATTGTTAAACCCCAATATAAAAGAGACTCTTGGCCCCTCTTTTCATTTGAATCATATAAAATAATGTATTTTGCCACAAAATAGTTTTTTAAAAATATTGCATGTTTTCAAATGGACTTAAGTGGCCCTAAGTCTGCAGCAGAGGTCATTTCAGTCTTTCCTACAGTCTGGCCAATTAATAGCCCAGTGTAGGAGTAGAGTGAGAAAAAAAAAAATCTGAAATATGGGCCAGGGAAACGAACACCAGAGAGCAGGAGGGAGATCAGGGAGAAAGAGGAAATGACGGAATTAGGATAACAGAATGTTCCAGAACATGCCAAAGTAAATGTCATGACATTAAAACAACATTCCATTCCCTTGCTCTTAAACTGCTTTTTCCACATAAAACTGTCACAACTGACTACACTGCTTGAGCTTTTTATACAGGATTTAAGAGTACTGATATTTTAATGTGTATCCTGTTTGAATAACAGACTGTACAGATCTTTAATGGGTGAAGTCCTCTGGCCTCCACTAGGGTCCGTTTAGCTGGTTAATGTCATGTTATAAAGTAATGTCATTAACCAACTTTATATGTGGACTTTGGTCCACACTTTCAGATCTCCTGCTGTTCTCTTTAGTATTGTTCTTGTGTCTATGCCTCTTCCATTTCTGGTTGTCCTCATTGTTTATGGTCTCCCTAAACACTATTTATATCTATTCATATCCCCTTTTCAGTTTCTGTTTTATGGTCTGTGACTGCTGTTTTCTTGAAATATACAATTTATGGTGTATCTGCCTGAGAGTTAATTACAAGGAACTGTCTATGCAAATATATTCGTATATCAGCTGCGGTGTGATTTGCTGCAATTTGAAAGTCACTTCAGGAACGACAATTTTGTGTGTAAATTAATACTTCTGAAGGGAAGGTATTAAATTGCCATTTAATATCACACTGATGGTTTCAAAACGTTTATTTTATTACAAATCCTCAAATGTCGGTCTCAGTATCTCAAAATAATTAGAAAGTTATGGCTTAATATGATGGTGGTACAGTTTTAAATAAAAATTTCACATTAGATATTCTGAGCATGTCTTTGAGGTCCGTGAGTATTGATAATTCCTCTCCTTACATGTAACATAGTTCTTGCAATTATTCTTTGGAAATCACTCACTAACTGCCTAGACAATTTATCAGGCAATAGATGCAAATTAGCACTTTTTAATTTGGGATCTTTGAAAATCAGGCCTGAGTTTCCAGTTTATTAGTTACAGCTACCAGGTATACCATTTTATCAAGTAAGCAAACACATACTGGCTGCAGTTCTACGTACTGGATCTACATACAATATGTCAGGACCATTTGTATGATTTCATTTCTGAGGATGGTCCACCAACCAAATAATATCTGGTCAGTAGCCATCCCATGGTGGCCCCTTCCCATTGCACAGATGGGATAAAGTTTGGCCAACAAACAATTTTTTGATTGTATGGGCAATGTAGGTAATAAACTGGTAACTCTCTGCAGAATAAATAAAATAAACTGTTTTTATGAAAACTGCTCCCACCTCTTTAGCGATGTTATGCCAGTAGACATAGCTCTCACAGGAGTCCATCTGCTCCTGGTGCAAAAAACGACAGCGGTCTGGAACTAGAAGAGCCTCACTCACGTACTCACCTACTGTCGAGACAGAGCAAGAGTTAGACATTGTGAAGTGAATGGCAAAATGAGAGCGACGGCAGAAATATACAAATATAAAAGGATAGAAAAATGGAGGCATCAGTATGACAGGGGAAGAATGTAAAGCAAAATAGCAGTTGGCAGGTGGAACGACTGTCAAAAAGAAATTTCAATTTCAATTCATGTCAAATAATGGTAGAGTAAAAAAGAGTTTGCAATGCCCATCTGGGCTGATGCAGCACACCTATAACAGAAATTATTGTGTGTGTTGTGCAGAAATCAAGGACAAGGCCAACTACAGTGAAACAGCTGCGGGTGCAAATCCTGCTCATTCATCATAATTAGATTTGCACTGCAATCTACCAATCTGTTTTTGTATTGCAATCTCCATTTCCTCTAAGGGATAAGGGTTCAACCCTTAACTGCATATGGAATTTTACATATAATATGCGATTCAGCCTACATTGTCAGAATGCAGATGAAATGGATAGCGCTGGTGTAAGCAGCACTGGAACAGCTAGCGGTAGAGTAACTATGGGACGGAGTGAATGGAGTGGCTCTGGTTGTAGCAAAGAGGTGCGAAATGGCTACAGATTGGAGTGGCTAGGGGTGGAGTGACTAGGATTGGATTGGATTGGATTGGATTGGATATGAAGAGTGTCTACAAGGTGGCACAGCTAAAGATGACTACGGTTGGACTGGCCATGGGTAGAGCAGCTAGGTGTGGACTGCCATCAAGTTGACTAGACTAGAGGTGGAGCAGCTAGGAGCACATTTACTAGGGCTAGGTGTAGAGGGTAGATAGGTAGAAGAGGGAATATAGTAGCTAGAGGTGGAGCAGCTAGATGTGACTAGTCTTAGAGCAGCCAAATGTTCATATGAGCTGGACTGACTATGGCTGATGTAACCAGGGATCGGAACAGCTAGGTATGACGTGGCTACATGTTGGAGTGGCTATGGGTTTGAGCAGTTAGGAGTATAATGACTAGGATTGGAGTGACTATGTGTGGAGTGTCTGTGGGCTGGAGTCGATAGTTTGATTAGTGTTGGAGTTGCTACATGTGAAGTAGCTACAGACTGGCAGCAACTGGAGTGACAATGGATGCAACATTGTCTATGGGTTGGAATGACTGGCTAGAGTGGCTATGCTTAGAGTGATTAGGGGTGGAGTGGCTAGGTTTGGAGAGGCTAGATGTCAGGTGATTTGACTAGGAGTAAGTAGGTGAAGAATGAGTATGCTTGGAATGACTAGGAATGGAATGGGTATGGGTACAGTGTCTATAGGTTAGAGTGGCTAAAGCTTACTAGGGTTGGACTGATTATGAATAGTGGGGTTAAAGTGACTTGAGATGGAGCAAATAGGTGTAGAATGGCTATACATTAGACTGGGTAGGTGTCGAATGCCTAGGGTTGAAATGGATAAGAGTTAAAGTGACTAGGGCTAGTGTCACGTTAGAGTGCATGACGTTTGCATTAGCTTGAGCTGAGTTACTAGGGTAAACTGAGAAGGGCTGTAATGTCTTGAGATGAACCAACTGGGGTGGACTGAAGAGAGATGGAGTGGCTAAAGGCCACAGTTTGGGGCTGCTCTATGCAGAGTGCCTATAGGCTGCGCATTAATTATGGGTGGCGTGTCTTGGGATAGAGTGCTCAAGGTAGTAGTGCCTGATTTAGGACTTACCCAAACAGCGGTAAGGGACGACGATAAAAGGTCGAGTCTGGCAATGACCCCATCCCTTTTTACACCATGCTGGGATGGTAACAGGAGTGGACGCTTCTTCAACATGGGAAATCTGCAAACCTGGGTACATCTAAAACACACACACACAGACACACAGAGGGATGGGAGTCAGGTCCAGGACTGATATAAAAACAAAACTGAGATAGGAAAGATACGATAAAAAAAAAAAGGGAACGATAAAGGAGAAAAAAAGAGTGGGAGCAATAAAGAGTCCAAATGGTTTTCCTCTTGATGGTGTGCTTCCACTTTATGTGCAATGAAATATTGCCTGTCTTTTAATTATTTAGTGCAGTCCTAACCCTTTCTATTATCTTAATATCAAGTCATGAATTTAAACTTGGGTTCGAATACCTTACATTAAACCATTAAATCCTAGTAATAACCTTGCCGGAAGGTGTAGCATTTGCCATGGAAGCATATTAATCCTGTGTTAAGTCTGCTGCTTTTGTGGTATAGCTATTTTTAGAGCTCACAGGTTGGAGTAATAGAGATTGACCATGTAGTGAAAATATCATATTACTATATTTGAACACAGTTTCACATTAAGTAATATGCTATCATGATATTATTAACAAAATACTAGGGAAACATTAGTGCCAGATTAAAAAACAAATAAAAAATAATTGTTTATTATTCAAAATTACACTCTAATTACAATCAGATGAAACTGCAATCACAAATAATGGTTCCTGCTGTATATGGGGAAATGTCAACAGCACTCAGAAAATAAGAATAAACTGTTATGAGTTATGAATATTGCAAAAATAGGCCATTCATCTGGAATACTGCCATTCACATAATAAATATAACCCATCTGAACAAAGCGTGTGGTGTAATTTTATTGCAGTTTTGTTATCCTACTGCCTATGGAGTATCCGAGGTAGTCATAATGCGTTTTGCAGATAGAATGCGGATCTCATTCCTGTTTTAGCGCTTTCCTTAATTAATGTGGAGTGATGAGCACTCCTGATCTCAGCTCATCTGGGAATACACACCTCAAGCTTACACTGCACTGTTGCACTCGCATCGTGCATTTTTATATGCTTCAGCCAGCAGGACATGTTTTTCCCTTCTTTATAGATGCTTTACATACGCCCTCTGCAGCTCGCAGAATACAATCTAAGTACTTTGTATATGCAATGTTTCATTATTATAACCATTTTTTTCTTCAATACTTCAATATACTATTGACTGAGATAAAAACTGACATGTTTTAGGGACTGTAAAAAAAAAAAAAGAAAGAAAAAAATAAAAAAATTAATGGCCTTGTGCGGAAGAACGAGGTGATGGGAAGAGCTTGCTTCTTCAGGAAATACATTAGTGTATTTCCCCATGATGTCCATAACTCTAGCTAGGACAAAAATCAGGGAAAACCATAATAATATATTAATATCAGGACCTAATAAGGAGTAGGGACACCATTTGCTCACACATTTTCTTTGAATGAATGGTTTGGATCGGATCAAGCAAAGAAATCATTGGATCTATTGATTTCCACAAGATGGCTACCCATACCAAATGTAGGTAATACAGTGACATTTGACTCATATTATATTGCCCCTTTGCCAGGGGGTCCAGGATTTATGCTCCTTACAGTAAATTATGCACCCTTGTGCATTGACCTTTACTTCCAAAAGCCCAAAATTCCAAATGATACCCCAGCTATAAATCACAGCATTGTGAAGCATCATATAGTTTTTTGTTAAGAATAGGTTATAAAGGCGCTCATTCAATTCTATGGTTATTTTTGTGGCTGTACGTTTGGGACATTTAACAGCTATCCTACAAAGTGTCCATCTATCTTTGTCAATGACCTATGACCACTGGTCCTCGTTGCTCATGCTAATGCCATTTTTCTATGTTTGGCCTACAGTGGTCTGCCTTTTGAGACTGTTCCCCTTGAAAAATAGAAGAATTTTCCTTTTTTGTAACTGGAATTAAAAAAATTCCTCCTTTTTTGTAACAGATGCGCCTGCAGTTCAGGCACTCAGTATGTGGCCTCTTTGGAACGCTGTTAGTTCAAAGTTGCTAGAGTTTTTGCTTTGAAATCTCAAAGATCATGACAGGGCATGCTGTACTAGGAAAATAATTAGTGATGTGGTGATATGTGGCCTGACGCAATGCAGAGTTACTGCTACCACCCCAAAGTTGATTATTTTCCTATAACATAATGTAATGAAGTGTTTTATTAATCTTATACTACAGCAATGTGCCAAAGATTACAGTTTTTAACTTATTAATGAACAACACATTACACTTAATAACTGTATCTAGTTACATTTAATGTTGTGGAAAGTCCGTGAGACAAGTTAGTTCCTGTTATCAGCAGGAAAAAACAGTTGTTGCTACACCAGCTTCTGTTTTTTTCTCTCTCACTTAAAAAGAAAGAAGAAAAGCAGCAGTATAGTATGCTCCACTGAGATGAAACTAGATTTACCTTATTATGAGCTCTATTTGTATTAAGAATACAAAAAAGAGCCATGAGAAATTCCCTCAGTGTGAAGGCATATGGTGAGAGATTATTCCGCCGAATGCACAGTCTGGCTTTGCAAAAGCCCTCGGCTGGTGTGCTGCCTGCTACAGCGTCCAGCAAGGAAATGACATATTCTTTGGCTTCATCACTTCATTAAGTCTATAATGTGATAGGTCTCAGTGGGATGAGTGTTTATGCCAACCGTGTGTGTACAGTTTGGGGTACTGTGCCAGCACCAGACATGGCCAGCATCAGACATTAGCCCATTAGCATTGCTTGGTTAAGTATTTGAGCTTGGCTATGTAACAGTAGCTGGAGAAGCAGTGCTTCAGTAAAGGGATGCTCAAGAGGAGGCGTGCCTGTACTGCACAAAAAAAGCATGTGCCACATTTCATAACTCAATTTACACTTAAATCAAATAACATATAATAATAGTAAATTATAATATAATATAATAATAGTAAATTAGTATATAAAATAATAAAATAAAACAGTCTGGAACAAGTAACTGAAATGTAAAGTATGTTGTAAAATGAATAGATTTTAAAAGTGTATTAAATATGAATACATGAAAGTATATAAAATGTATATGACTCATATCAGGGGTGCACAGCTATATTGCCAAAGGCTAATGTGGCTGCAGCCGTTAAGATTTGACACCCTTGCCTTATATTAAAATACATTTAATTATTATTTGAACCTGTTTCTTTAATATTAAGTGAAATTCTGTTACATAACCTTGGTATACAGTGTAATAACAGAAAGTTGCCCTTCATATATTTTAACTTTTTAGAATGTGAAATCAACATGTAAGATAAAACGTTAACACCCTGGAGTCCAAATTAACAATACTGCTTCAACTGTTATCAACTTATCCTGCTAGCTTGCTTCTAGTGCCATGGAGGAATCTAATATTATCCCATGTCTTTGGTCTTTCATAATAAACACATATTTAAACACAACTGTAGTACCAATATTTTTCTCATTCTGTATAAATGACATTGCAACAATGCACCAGATAGGGTTTTGCAATGTGCACATTCCACAGAGACGTAAGGCAGGAAAAAAAAAAAAAAAGCAACCAAGCATCATCTTTCCACTATATGAGATCGGGGCAGAACACAAATCTTCTTAAGAGAGAGAAACTACTGTGGCTACGCAATATTCCTCCCCCTGAGGGGCATGCTGAAAATAAACCTCTCACTGATTGATGGTGAAAATCATCATCATTTTATTGCACATCTAATTCACCATCGCTTATTTGCACCAGACTGAAACACTGAATAAATGGGGCATTCTGCAATGCTAGATCATGTATTTTTTCTCAGCATAATAATAGAGTATGTTCATCATGTGACCAGGTTTTAATAGCACACTGCTTTGAAGCAATTTTGTGCAACAAAATGTTAGCTGGGTTTACTGACCTGACATTTTGCTGATAAACTGTCATTTAATTGATTAGCTGGGTTTAATTGACTACCTGGGGTTTAACCAGTTATGTACTCACACTAGGGTACTCATGGTTTAATTGGTTAACTAGGTTTGATAGATTACTTGGCATTTCACTTGCTAGCTGGGTTTGACTGACTAGATAGCGGGTTGATTGGTAAGCTGGGCTTGACTGGTGCATGATAGTGCAATTCTGTGTACCACAGTGGTGTACTATTGCCAAACCAGTGCGATGAGAAACAATTTCATCCCTTTGCTAAGTTTGCCTGGTTAGCTTTGGGTAGACTGGCTAGCTTGGGTTGCTTGGGTAGCTGGGGCTTGAGTGTTTGGCAAGGTTTGAGTTAATAACTAGGATCTGATTAGTTAAATTGGGTTTAAATGGGAAGGTAATTGATTATTTGGGTCTTTATTAGTTGTAAGGGTTTGATTGACTTGGATATCTTTACTTCAATATAAGTGTAATGACAAAAACTGCCAACCAGCTGATTTTGACAGACCACTTGGATTTGGTTGGTTAGCTGGCTTTAATCAACTGTTTGTCATTTGACTTATCATTAGTCGGGTTTTAACTGACAAGCTGCAGTTTTTGATTGATAGCTGGATTATAGCAATTTTGAGACTAACATCTTTCAATAACATCAGTGCAGTGTGATAAGGAAAATAGTCACACCTGGAATTAAAGTTCAGTATTAATATAGTTGTGACCGATTAGCTGGGTCTGATTGAATACTTCAGGTGTGTCCAGTTTACTAGGTTTGATTGTTTTTCTTTAGCTGCATTGACTATTTGGGGTTTGTTTAGTTAGCTTGGCTGAGAATGGTTAGTTTGTTTTATTTCTAACCTTTGTTGGATATAAAAGGTATAATTAAATAGGATAGGACTAAAAACTTGGGTATATTTTGTCTATGAAACACACTTTAGCAATTGATCATGTGGATAAATAACCTCACCACATTAAAGAAGTGTTGTAGCAAGGAAAATAATGCATGATGTTATATCTAAGAAGCCAATGATGATTGAAGATAGTGTGCGTTACTGTACCTCTTGACAGTAGGACAGGATCTTGCTGGGTTGGGTGAAGCAGCCCTGACGGCCCTGTGGGTCCGGCTCCCATTGACCTGTCGCGGTGTTCATGTGCAGAAGCTGACGGCCACAAAACATTGCAATCTGAGGCTCCATCACCAGGGGGCCTCCGACTGGTCCATTCACTTCAGTCATAGCCAGACCCTGACAGAGAGGGAGACATACATACAATTATCATTATGAGTGTCTGGACGTATTTGGATGTGAGCGTGTGCTGCTACTGTAAACAGATAAGACTCCACTGCAATAGAGATGTTCAATCTAAATAGTATATATATATATATATATATATATATATATATATATATATATATATATATATATATATATATATATATATATATATATATATATATATATATATATACATACACACACACACACACACACACACACACACACACACACATACATATATATACACACACATACACACTATAAATTAGCAATCAAACAAAAAGCAGGGCAAATTAAAGGGAGAGACAGGAAGGAAGAGTGCAGTCCTAACAGTAATACAGTATATCATAATTAAATGGGCTCATACTCTAAACCTTGTACCACAAGCCAACAAATATTCACAACTACTTGAGAATAGAGGCAATATCTTAAAATGGGTTAATCCACATGGTTTAATCCACTGCTTTTCGTTTCTGATCTTAGTGTACCCCTTCCCTGTTTTCCCTACTTGAATACGCCCAAGTGGACATGCATTCCTGGGGGTATTCCAGGACTAAGGTTGGGAACCACAGTCCTAATCACTCAGCAAGTCTTCCTTAATCTGGCCAATTTCCTCTTGTTCCATCTACATTCCTTAATCACTGCCTATTTCCTCCTGTTATCTCTGATCCACACACACCCTTCTCCCAAGATACATCTTAAGCCCTCAAAGAATTATTGTAGAATGGACTGATTATTAAGCTGAGATAATTTACCAAAACATGGTAAAAAATGTTTTTGTGGCAGCAGTAAGAGATTCAAAGATTAGCTGAGGAACTAGTAATCATCCAAGTACTGACAGTGATAGATACAGCTAGTGTCTTCATTTAATTCTGCTTCTTAACCTAAAAAGATATAGCCTTCTTTTGTACTCCTCAGTGGTTCCTCTAAATGTAATCCTTTGATAGAGTCCCTTGTTCTATTTATCCCTACTACCACCCACCATTTCTCCCCCATTTTGTATTTTTAAAATTTTCTCATTTGTCCCTTCCTTATCCTTTTAAAGTTTCTTCTCCCTCTCAGACTCTACTCCCATTTTGGCTGTAGCATGTTGGTATTGATCTGGGATGTGTTCTTGTTCCTGGGTGAGGGCCCATGGGACCAACATACAGCTGGAGTGAGCAGTAATCCAGAGCTACAGTCAGGTGTTAATACAAGCTCATCGACTATTAGGCCACTTAGGTACTTCAACATCACAGAAGGGATCAGAGAAAAGGAGCAGTGGAAACCAAAGATGTGTGGTTGATTGATTAGCTGAGCTTGATTGATTTGTTTGGTCTGACTGATTTGTTGGGTTTTATTTGTGAGGTGCTGTTTGATGAACTGGTTAGCTGGGGCTGATTGGGCAGCTGGGTTTGGCTGTGTTTTAGGGTGGAGCATTGAGCTGGATTCTAATGATTATTTGAGTTTGATTAGGAAGTTGTTATTCAATTGCTGGGCTTCACTGTGGTTGAGTGTGTTTACTTGATTATGTGGGTTTAGCAGGTTATGCAGGGTTGTGTGGTTAGAGGGTTTTACCTGGTTATCTGGTATTGACTGGTTAGATGGGTTTACCGGGTTATCGAAGTTTGATAATATCAGGGTATCTGGAGTTGATTGGTTAGTTGGATATGGCTGATTATTTGGGGTTGATTGGTTAGTTCGGTTTGGCTGGTTTCCTGAGGTTGATTGTTAATTTGGTTATCTGGTGTTGACTGACTAGATGAGCTAACCTGGTTATCTGGATTTGGCAGCTTATCTGGGGTTGATTGGTAAAGTAGATTTGACAGATTATCTGGTGCTGATTAGTTATATAGGTTTACCTGTTTATCTGGATTTGATAAGTTATCTCAGGTTGATTAGTTATTTAGATTTGGCTGTTTAACTGGACTTGGCTACCTGGGGTTGATTGGTTAGTTGGATTTGGCAAGGTATCTGGGGTTGACAAGTACGTTGAATTCAGCTGGTTATCTGGACTTGTCTGTCTGGTGTTGATTGGTTAGCTGGATTTGGCTAGTGTTTTTGGGGGGCAACATTAGAAGTCACATTGTTCAATGAGTTTACTGCAATCCATACTGCAGACAGCAAGCTAACAACATGATTGGCAGTGACAACCCATAACACTTTAATCTTTAATGTTAGGAAGAGGGACTGACAGAGAAGGGACACTGCATTCAAACCACCAATCAGAAAGAAGATGCTCCCAGGGGGAAAAGGGATATAAAAAAAAAATGGATGAATGAGAAAGTGATCAAAGGGAAAGTCCTGTCTCTGCTGCCCTGGGTGAAAATATTTGAAGTTCTAATTAAAATGTATGAGAAAAATAAATATATAAAGCACAGGGTATAAATATATAGTAAAGTAGATAAGGCCCGTAGGAGAAAACACATTAGCAGGGAGCTAAAAATATGGGACAAATGCACCATTAGGCCCGCTAGATAAAACATGGAGAGGGAAATACTGCATCTCCATGAAATTACCATAAACGTGTGTGTGTGTAAGTGTCTCCACAAAATAAATCTGTGCAGTTCAGATTGAAAATTGAAAGATAAAAATCCACAAATCCCCTTAAAGACAACTCTTTCCTGAACTGCTGAGTCGTTATTTGTATTGGATTGTTTCCCACGATGCAGTGCTGTTTGAAGGAACAAAAAGATCCAGCTAGGAATTCTCTAAAGGTATTAAGCTTATTTTCTATCTGTAAATTAAAGGCATGTCCTAACATAGCTCTTTACTTTCTGCTCTGCAGGGCTCATGTAAAACATAGTCTGATTATTAGAGCTGAATAATAACTGACCACTGATATACTCAGACCAAAGTGAATTACATCAGCACAGGGTTTCAGTCATCCTCCTAGGTCCGCTAGAGAAAGCTCATGGTCCTGAGATATATTTATATACATATTTAAACATAGTCATTGAAAATACCTGTTTCTGATTGGAGTTCATGTTTTTATTTAGGCTACTTTGTAACCTTGCCTTAGTTTTCTGCTTGCAAACGATGTTAGCATGCACAGAGTGAAGAGACGATGAAGAGGCTCATGTTTAAATTCCACGAGTGACTTTAGCTCAGGTGGTGAGACAGGGACTGATGTGGATAATGAGGATAATCAAACTCATTTCCCATTGAAACCATATAATTCTTTAAAATTTGGCAGGGATATTGTTTTCCATGAGTAGACTATGTTATAAATGTAAAGGTAGGCAGGGCTTCTTTCAGTTTTGTTAAAAAAACAAAAAAACAAATAAATAAAAAAAATCACTTTCGTGGGTAACCAGATGTTAAAATGCTAGAACTTAGAACTTTCATTAAGGTTGAAATACATGCAAAAAGAGTAACACATTTCAGTTCAGGAAAGTATTTTTTGTTCCATAACTATACTATATACTAGAGAATGTTTTCCCCAAGTTATCACACATATAGCATAAAACTCTAATAAACACTGTAATTTGAAACAAATTAAACTATAAATATTATATAAATAGTTCTATTACTATAAATATTAATGACACATTATTAGTTATAAATACCTATAATGCATTGTTCTAATGCAAATTACAAACACTTATGAGCACAGTCATAAATATTTATGAATACAAGCTTCATAGAAGGTTTTTTTATATATGTAAATGTATATATGCACACACTGAAATGTTTTACACCAGTAAAATCCCATTTTGAAGAAAAGCAAACACCCAGCTGCACAGAAAAATCATTTGTGCACTGTGTCAATGGCACTAATATGTTAATAACCCAAATGCCTTGAATGCATAAGGATTGGTTTGTTTTGGATAATGTGCTTCTGTGATCTCTGGAGAGCCAAGATAACGGCATGCTACTCTGGCTAATCAAGCATATCTGGTTGCTCAGCTAATGGCTAAATGGATGGCTTCTTTTTTTTCCTTCCTTTTCTTTTTTTATGCAGAAGGAAAGTCAATGCCACACAACTGACTTCCGGACATCTGAGAAGATAACTTGCTCCTCTGTTCACCTTCTGATCCAGAGTACCCCTCCTCATACACGTATGCACACGCACAAACACAAACACACACACACACACACACGCACCCAGAGTGCTTCAATACTTAGGCCTGCCGCTTTATGACAGCGTTCCTGTTATTGATCGCTACATCAGGAGCCCTGGGGTCTGCCTTAATGATTGCATACACACACATGCAACAGTAAACACACACACACACACACACACACACACACACACACATTAGGCCTGTTTAAAATCAAGGCTCAGATTACATCAGTCAAGGACAAGTACATGGTCCTATGATACAGAGTATATAATTCTTGTTAGTGTTGGCAAATCACTGTAGTATAAGAGGAATAAAACTCTTCAGGATGTGCTGTTATCAGAAAGTAATTATCTTCAGGGTGGTAGCAGTAACAGAGCTTCACTTTCGGCCACAGCACACGACCTAGTCGGTGATTATTTTCCCATAACGGCATGCCCCATTATGTTTTATTCCTTATTTATTTCATTTACCATTATTTGCAGACTATTATGCCACAACACACACACACACACACACACACACACACACACACTGTGATACAACACAGAATCTGGTTTTCTCTCCATGATCTCAGTTTGCATGTTTTAAACTAGATAGTTTATCTGCAATCAAATGTATTGTCGTCTGTCACATTTAGGAAGACAAAGAAAGCTAACTGTCTCATATGCATGCAACACAGCTATGTGCATTTAATTAGCATTAAAATCAGGATGGTTTGCCGTATTGAAAATTAAGCCCACTGACTCTGCATTTCATAATATTTAAACTAGGGAGAGCATTAGCAGTTAAAATGTCATCAGCCAGCCTCTTTTATAATCAAATAAGCAGCTAATTACACTTGCAGTGTTTCTCCAGACTTTAAAATACGGCCAAAATGAAATGAACACAGAACACGTAGCTGTCATTTTAGCATTACGCAAACTGGACAATTAAATCACAAACTTCACAAATTTGTCTTAACAAATCCTGACTTCAAGATGACTGCTTATGACTGCTTTAGCTCTGCTACATCGTTCTGTCCATTTTGTCGGTCAACACTCAATGCGATATATAATACAATACTATAAATTTATGTTTTTTGATAGCTACATTACTCATTTATTTAGTTGCCAAGTAAAATTGAATTGTTGGTCTGGTTTAAATTCAGTTTAAAAACAATAATAATATAAATTAGCCTTTGAAGAAGTAAAATGGAATTTAAAATATCCTGTTAGTAATTCTTAAAATAAATTAAGAAAATTTTCAAGTTTAAGGATAGAAAGCACTACTGAGACCAGTCCTGCTTTAATATGCCTTCATTGACTTCCTTCACTTCACCAGTCGGAAGTGTGTAACAGAATAAATTGCCAATTTGCAGTAGTGAATAGTGTGGACAAGTGGATTTTTCTCTTTTGTGGCCAATTTCTGTGTCAATTTGTACAGTCTACTTCTGGAATTATTGATAACTACTGATAAATATTCTGCATTGAAATCACCAAGCATGCTAATTATCTGGTTTGTTAGTTTAGCTAGCTTGTGTACTAGCTAGCAGAGTGAAGTTATGCCAGCTTTCAGGTACAGACGCACAGTCAGTTACGTAAAAACAAATTTGAAATCTACAAGTCTTATATAGCTCCTGTTTGTAATCTTAAATGGCTTCATCTACCATTTTTGCTAGTTTGGTAGTAATATGCTAGCATATCTTGGCTAAGCTTTGCTCCAGAAGACTACTGATGCTGACACGATCCCTCGCCCATCAACAAACAAACTTCACTAGAGTGAAAAAATAAATAAATAAATAATAGAACAGCTAAAACGTTTGCTGTCCAACAAGATGGAAATGGCAAGGCGATGTTAAAATAATGCTGGAAAAGAGCTAAGTACTGGTTAGATGTCATCAGTATATTGTTTGGCATTTTTAATAATTTCTTTCTGCTTTAATCTATATAGAAACAAATATTCCTTTTTTCTACTCAGTGTTCTGTTACATAAACGCTTCTAAAATTAATGAGTGGAGTGTAGGCTTTTGAGCCGTCCCTGCATGTTTAGACGTCGTGATCTTTTATTCCTTACACAGACTGACAAGAAAGAGAGAGAGAGAGAGAGAGAGAGAGAGAGAGGAGGACTGAGTGAGATGCTCAGCAATCTGTCCACCCACCCTTGTCCTGTTCTGTTCCCAAGAAGAGCTGCTTAATTTGACAGCTAGAACTTGTTGTATCTTTACCAACTACTGCACGAAAAGAAGTGTGATAATGACACACACACACACACACACACACACACACACACACACACACACACACACACGCCAATATGCTGAAAAACATCACTGCCAATATGTTGGAATACAAGCACATTCAGTCCATTAGGAGGCAGAACTGTACATTTCAGCTTAAATATTTGAAACTTCATATTAAACTCAGCAGAAGAGAAACAGCAGTCTTAGTGTATAATAAAAGGGATTTCCGGTAATACCGAGAAACTGTCAGTTAAGAAAAATGATTCAGTAATATTTACATAACCATTGGTATGGCCATTTTTGTTACATTTTTTCCCTGTTTTTAAATCATATTTTGACTGTTCAAACAACAGTAAACTCAATGCGCATGAATACATCACAAGCTATAGCAAAATTATATTAATGCTGACGGGAACTTCGTCCCAAGATAGCCACCCACCTGACATGTATACAAATACACTAGCGTTACTTCTAGCGTACTACACATGGCAAGACATAAAATAAGACATCAAAGTGAAATATTTCTTACCAACCAATAAGGATAAGACCAATGTGATATCAGGCTAAGTGTATTAGTAAAAAAAATGAGTACTAGACATTGAGCCAAATGTTTTAATTATAGTTGCTATGGTGATTTGAGCAAGTTCTCGTCATCCATTTGGTGCTTGTGCAAATTAAGCAATAGAAGTACTACAATCTGTCACAATATGGGCCGTGTAAAAAAGAAATCACAAAAAAATTACAAACATATGATCCGTTGATCTAAACTTTTATACCCTTATGTAAAAAAAAAACACATTAAAAATGACAATCATACAAACATATTAACTGTTGAGCTCAACTTCTGCCATTATGTTGCTGTTATTAAAAAAAAAAAGGATTAAAGGATAATTTAAAGAGGAACGAGCAAGCCTGAAATACTACAGTTCAGCTTCATCAGTAATGATGGCATGCCATTAATCAAATAGCACTACAAATAGCACATTCATTATTTCTCTCTACCACACTTCTTTGCTCGTTATTAAACTTGCTGAACTACAACACACTGAGATTTAGACATACAGACTGAAACTGAGCCTGATGCTTATCTCTGCGAATGGTAAATGCTTAAAATGATCACAGTACCACGACCAGTGTGTTACTGTCACTGCCTGGCCTCGTCGAGTTCCGCTTCATTAAGTATTCAGCACTTGAACTCACCCTCTTTGTAGCAGGATGACTTCATGCTTAGCGTTGACGTAATCGCGAATCCCTGCCGACTAAGCTAGTGTGGCGATGGGGGCTGACGTTATTCTGTCATGTGTCACAAATCTTTTAACTAATCCAGCCCATTTTAATCAATCAGGATGCCCTGCAGTAAATACACAGTGCATGTGTGTGTGTGTGTGTGTGTGTGTGTGTGTGTGTGTGTGTGTGTGTTGCAGGTCTATGTTGTTTTCACATGCATTCATCTCCATTTGGACACAAGCTCCTGAGATGATCTCATGGACCATGTGTCATTCTAGACAGCCACTGTCAACATGTTCAGCAGAAAAACACTTCAGTATAAAAAAAAAAAAAACGCTTGCTGTGACTGTGTGTGAGAATTTAGTTAGCTACATCAGCACTTCATACACACATCTACTCATCCTTGTTGCTAGTGAATAAACCGACCTGCCAGTATATACATTTACAATGATTTGTTCATGTGAGAGTGATCTACAGCTGAAGACTATTTTAAAGAATGGTGTTTATTAAGTACGGGTTAAAATGCATGGGGGCATGCTGTTACAGGAAAATAATCAACAATGCGTTGGTGTGATGTGGCTAGACGAAAAGCAGAATTATTTTTATCAATGAGAAAGTTGATCTTTTTGCAAGTACAGCATGTCTGGGACTTTATTATTCCTCTTATACAACAGCAATTTGCCAACAATTCAAATTATTTAGTATTAAAGGATAATAAATTGTGCATTTTATCAGTTATATTTAATGTTGTAGAATACACACAAGACAAGTTAATTCCTGTTAGAATGTACATTATGGTAGCTTTAAACAGCAGTGAGGCAGTTTCCTCACCAGCCTCTCTTTATTTCTCTCTCAAAGTTAATTAAAAAAAAAAAGTCATGAAACTGGAAAAAAAAAAAAAAAAAAAAGCACAAAATCCCCTGTCCTGAAGACTTGCCTGTGTTGCACTTTCCTGTGTTACTGACTATTACAATGCGGAGACTCCTTTCTTAAATGTTAAACAAACATCTCCTTCCAGGAAGCTCCATGATATCAACAAATACATATTTTTTCTTTGTTACATAACAATATCACTATGTAACAATATTACAATGAGTGCATTAATATAAACCTGTGGTTTGAATTACAGTTGACGATACTGTCAGAGCTGCTGTAATAGTAAATTAATTAACACCAATCAGAATTAAGCATAAATCACTGCTGAATGAGGTCAGGTCAATGGAGGAGCATTTTTATTACAACCTCTAACATACGCACATATGGCATCTCATGACCCCAGTGCAATACTGTCACACAATCCATCTTCATAACTGAAACAAGGCTGGAATAATTGTAGTATGTAGGTTGTAATCAGGCTTGTTTCACAGCTGAGCTATGAATATGTGGGTAAAGGTTCTGCCTTTGAGAGTTTAAACCCCTTCTGGCTGTCGGAATCTGGGTGAGTTCAGCTATTTTTAACCTCTACTACCAGCTCCATGACATTAGGGTCTCATACATTATGTTCAGCCTGTTCAGTAATACAAGTTATGGGCCATCAGCTCTACACATTACTCATCTTACTGCCATATGAGGAAAAAAAAACACAACGTATGTACATATAATTCGGAATAAACAGACACACAGACACACAAATAAATGTGCCTGTATGTGCTGTTTTTGCAGCACAGATGGCCTGATAGTGGGTGGCTGCCCAGTTCTCTTAACCCCTTATCCTTCCTACTCTCTCACTCGCTTTCTCTGTATTCCCCCGTCTTCTCTGCTCTCTTTCCATTTTTTTTTCTGCTAATCCCCACCTCCCCCCATCTGCACTCCTTATTTCCTTCCTCTTGTTCTCCCCATCCCCAACTGCTACTAGTGCTGCAAAAATTGGTGCATTCATCATTGTAATCACATTAATTAATTATTCAGCACTCAGCTTCTTTTGCCTGCCGGGCCTTGATTAGAAGAGCCGAGCTGCAGCAGAACCCGATAAAAGAGCTTGGAGCTTGGAGCTTGGGTTGGGTCAAAGCAAAGAGTCCTCTTAATACCAGTCGTTAATTACACACCATGTGCTAATTGCACATTGTAATTAGTGCTAGCTTAAAGTTCGGCCACCAAAACCCATCGGTGAGCTACTGGCTCTTGGGTGTGATGCTTTCCATATCACTAATTTGGGGTGGTGACCCCAGCTGAGGTGAAGAGGCTTTACAAAGGATTCCTGGAGCAGCAGCCCAGCCGCCTGCTCTCAGAACACATTATCATAGCGCATTAGCCGAGCCAGCTGGGTGGATGGGGCAGCAGATGGCAGATGATCTCCACATGGGTTGATTTGGGACAAAGTCTCCACCTCACACACAGCAGCACCTGTTGGACTTTCTTTTATAGCCAGGAGAGGTGCTCATGAAAACCAGTCATCATTAAACATCGTTAAGCTAAATATTATGGCGAATGCTGCTTACTTAAACGCAAACAATACTTGCTTTGCCCATTATTTTGGTTTCTTCCTGTACATTTATGCTAACTCGTATTAGGTTTGCATTATGCACACTACGTGCTTAATTGTCACACTTGCCTTAAACTATTGTTCAACACATGTATAATACAATGTCATCTATAAATATCAAACAAAAGATGCTGCAAAAGCTAAAAATCATTGTAGAAGCTTAGAAGAATCTTAAAACTGAAATTACATTCTTTTTCTGAAAATGGCACATTTTTTTAATGGGTTAATGGGTGTTAGTGAGCTGTGCATTCCTAATAACATCAGATAGCATTGACTGGCCGGAGAAAATCTTGCTCCAGGAGTAATGAAATATATTGATCCAAAAACACATCCAGCCATTTCTCCTAAAGAAAAGCAGACATAAAACACCCGATCAACAATTCAGTTGCTACTGTTGCTGGTAGCCGCTCGGGGCAATGAGAGACGCCAATACCTAAGTATGTAAGCTGTGTATACCATTTCACTTTATTCATGGGTAAAAGTGGTGGTTTACTTACGACCCTCATTGCCACAAGTGTTTTCTTCCCCAAGAAATGTGGTCATGTTTAAAGCTAAGAGGCTCTGAGTATGTGTTTACAAATGAACTATCTCGACATGTAGCTCCTAGATGTACAATATATCATGAGTAATTACAAATACACCCATAAAGAAATATGATATGACTATATGCTACTAGGCATATATTTCAACATGTATATCATGTTAACATAGAGAAGATGGATTAATTAAATTCAGTGTCTTGGTAAGGTGCTGGGCCACCATGAGCTGCCAGTACACTTTCAATGTGCACTGGCATTGATTCTCTGTATCTGTACTGGAGGAATGAACACTTCTAAAAGATACTCCCCCAGCTGGTGATTTGATACTAGTGGTGGAAAATGCTATCTAACACATCACCTGAAAATCACCCTTAGATGTTCAGTTGGGTTGAGATCTGGTGAGTGTGAAGGCCAAAGCATATGATTTTGCATCAGATGGGCTGGATTGAGTATTTCAGAAACTGCTGATCTGCTGGGATTTTAACACACATCAGTCTCTAGAATTTATACAAAATGGTGCAAAAAAAAAAAA
>CM040988.1:18784770-18814322 GCA_022985145.1 Pangasius djambal
CAGTCAGTAGTGTAATGGAATGACAGAACTTGCAAATCAAAACTAATATAATATCAGGTTGAAAAACCTTGTTTTAATTCTTGCTAACCTGCAGTGCCTCCAGAGATTTTTAGCCTCCTTCCATGCTAATCACACTGCCTAGCTTGCACTGTTAACTGCTCTTAGCCCTGAGGCTTGAAAAAGACTTTGCAGAAGAATTATAACATGTCTAACAATGACCAGACATGAGTCAGTCATGTTAGCATGACCACCTTAGCTAGTGGATTTCACACCCTGCTAGCTTTAATATTCAGTTAGCAATTTTAGCAATTTTTTGGCTGAGTGGGCACAGCAGCACTGGCATCACAGCTCCACTGATATTCCCTTCAGTCCTTTTAATTTTTATACGAGCGTCACAAATCACTGTCCCTCATCGCCCCTGAGCCCATATGCGTGGTTTGGCTCTCACTCTGCGTTGTCAAATCACTAATCCTGGAGTGGGTTCGCCTCCTGTTCCTTCCATGGTATTACAGATTAGTGCATTGCATGAGATTGGATTTGAGAAGATTAAATTCCTTCCTAAGCATTTTCCTTCCACTTTCTTTTCTTTTCTTTTCTATTTTGCCTTTTCTGTCATGCTAAACAAGCAGGTGTGTCAGATGGAATTTATGCATTTAGGATATGGATTTTATGGCATGTTATTTGATTAAACAGCTAAACACCCATCAAATTATTTCCCTTTATCCGAGTGTTAGATATGCAGTAAGTAATCAGTCTAGTCCCAGCTGCGCAGCTCGCCTGTACACCGCGTGTTTCTGCTCCATTGGCTTCAGTTTCCTTCTGAGATTTTGCAAGATGGTATCCGTCTGCAGCTCATATCTCCATGTTTGTTTCTTGTTTTCTGGCTGCACTCAGAGGCTCTGTTCCCATCTTTGACTTGTTTTCAGTGTTCATCAAAGTGACAGCTGCATTTCCTCATGAGAAGTTCCACATGTTCTCTTAAAAATGTAGTGATACACCATGTATCCCCCATTCCTACACTTTTTTAAATATATGTATTTGCTTCACTGTAGGCCCAATGCACATGTGATGCATTTTAATATTAGAACAGGTTTAATCTCTGTGGATGAAGCCACATTATAAGAATGGTGCATTTCTTTACTTCTCCAGTGCACAGACATGAACAGACATTTTGATAAACATATTTTAGAGGCAAATCTTTATGTACATCTGCTGTTTACCTTATATTCACCTTAGTCAGTAGGTACAATGCACAAGTATTTACCTAGTGGCAATTTAGCGTAGCTTTTGCGAAGTGGGAGGAAACCAGAGAACCCAGAGGAAACCCATGAGGACACTGAGAGAACACATGAAACTCTGCACAGACAGTAACCCGAGCTCAGGATCAGACCGGGGACCCTGGAGCTGTGAAGTGACAATGCAACCCACTGTACCACCCTGTGACATATTATAACTAATCAAAATTCAATTTAAAGGACTCTAAATTTATTTACAGCTATGATACAAATGACCCTTGTTTGTGAGATATACCCCAAGTTCATTACACTCAACTGTTGTTCCCACCTGAATTTAGGGGATTCTCCACTGGGTCATATGTCGCATGTTCAA
This sequence comes from Pangasius djambal, assembly GCA_022985145.1. NCBI lineage: Eukaryota > Metazoa > Chordata > Actinopteri > Siluriformes > Pangasiidae > Pangasius > Pangasius djambal. The sequence continues at coordinate 18,786,379 of CM040988.1, forward strand.
AAAATGCCAACAATCAGAGAGAAAAAAAAAAAGTAAATATTTCAGCAAAGAAAACAATGAATAAAAGGCATTGTTCCAATGTCTGTGTGGGTGTGTAGATGTATATATTTGTGTGGGGGTGTGGGCAAGTGGGTTTGCCCCTTGTTGTCTAGTGTGACACCCCTTGCTTTGTTCCCTCACACCTCCAGCACGCCTAATTAGCGTCAGTCTGCGTCACGACAGGCAAGATGACACACGTGCTTCTCGCCCAGTCAGCCTCCTCTCTCTGTCTCTCCCTGTCTCCTTCCCCTCTGCTTTCTCACTTTAAGTATTTATGCACACATATTATGCCCCTTCATCCCCCCCCCAACTAACATCACTCTACAGCAGCATCATTTGGCCACAGAGGCCAGTTGCTGTAGCAACGCCTCCCTCTGGAGATGGCTACCTTCCCTGTTGCCGTAGCAACCGGTTCTCTGTAGGATTCCAAATGAGCCATCTCTCTCTTCCTCTCTCTTTCATTTTCTAGCACTCTCTCTCTCACACTCTTATTTTTCCATCCTAGGAGTGAATGAGAATGAGCTTTTTTTGTCCCATTTTACATCCAGTCTGTGTTTTAGTCGTTAGTTGAGTATGTATATGGGTTTATTTGCATATTAAATCACTGACAACATCCGAGGCATGATTTATACCACCAAAGTCATGAGTCACGCTGTTTAAAAAATTTTTTTTTTTAAATTACTATGAGTTTTTTCTCTGCCTTACTTAGGCACTACATATAATTAGACTTTAGCATGTATCCCCATTAGTTGCTTATACAAACAGTGATAAAGGGTTTGAATTTCAGTTATAAAAAAATGCAATTGTAAACCCATTGTAAATAATACACGCTCTAATGAGGCTGGACCATCGTCACTGCCAATTCAGAATTAACCCAGGTGGAAACAGAGTTATTTTAATGCTTTAGTGATTATTGTAATATGGCTCATTTAAAATCAGCAGAGCTTTAAATGCAAGATATCAACAGCCATTCATTTATATTAAAAATTATTTTGACTCATGAGGTTGGATAATTGTACATGTGAAATGAAGCACTTTAATGTCTTTGTGCTGTGCTCACTTGTAAATCATGTTGTACAAAAATATGTGTCAAATGAATAAATGTCAGTTAAAATACCTGTAAATGTTTGTTATTAAACTAATAAAATCATCTATGTTGAATAGTAAATTACTTCATATATTTTTAAAGCCCCAAACCGTGGTTAAAATAGCCTAGGAAAATGGCCTCTCTCTCTCTCAGACTTATGCCACAAAAAATGCACACACAAGGGTTTACGATTATGCATGAATATGCAAACTGCAAATATGTAAATGTTCTTCTGCCAACCCAACCCCACTCTGTCCACTCACTACCCTGGTATGCTATGCTATTATCAACATATTCTACTAACCACTGTTCTGAATATTAAATTGCTCAAGCCCAAAGAAGAATCGTCAAAATTGTGCAATTGTGTACATTGTAAAAAAAAAAAAAAAGAACAAAAAAAAAAAAAGTAAATTTTACAGTAATTTATTGGCAATAGGCTTGTCAACAAAGTACTGTAAAAATGTATAATAAACAACTGTAAAACATATTTGCAGTAAAATACTGTAATATCTTACATAGTATAAAATAACACTTAATCCAGTACATTTACTCATTTGACAGATGTTTTTAAAAAAGCAAATTACAATTGATCCAGGATTAAACTGAAATGAAGGTTAAAGGTCTTGCTCAGCTGAATGAACTCACACTAAAAATCAATGTATTAAAGATAGTTTGAGCTAGTTTACTAGCTACACGTATGTAAGATATGTGGTTAATGTTGTCAAATGAACTGATGTGCGCGCACACACACACACACACACACACACACAAACACAAACACACGGTTAAAAAAAAAAAAAAAAAAAAAAAAGATTGTAAACTTTGCAATAATTTACTGGCAACAGCCAATAAACTGCTGTAAAAATTTACAATATAAACAACTGTAAACATAATACATACACATAGCAAGCCATCTATTTAATTAGAAATGAGCTCAAATTTTGCATGAATTAGTAAACGAGCTCAAATTTACAAAAGGTAGATACAAGTGTGATTTCTGTATTGGAGTCATTACATACTCAGCCATTTACATATATATAACAAAATCCAAACTTTTCTATAACATAGCAAGATTTTCTTCATTACTACGATTAGCTAAGTTAGCTAGCTAACAACACGTTCTGTAGGTAAAAGTTTCCAGTTATCATGCCATTCTCTAATAATTTTAAATTGTACCAAGATAGGTTCAAGCTACTGAGACTATCACTAGAGATCACAAGAGGTCATATGGTATGTAATGCTCTATGAGCCTTTTTTTAAACAACAACAACAACAACAACAAAAAAAAAACATGTATATTTAGAAAGGTGTTAACATTTTGGACCTTAATAACTAAGCATAAAAGCTGTATCGGCCATCCAAGGTCAGTTATCCATTTAAAAATGATGTGTTTTAGTACAATGTACAGCAACTTTAATGGGTTTCTCAAAAGTTCTAGTCGGTCTAATGAAAATGCAACAAATGTATTTAGTGAATGGCTGCAATTCAAGACCTGCAGCTTTGGCTGTTCTGATCAATATGCAGCTAATGGTACGGTGGCATCCTCACTCTGTCATGTAATGGGCATTTTTTTCAAAATCCTTTCCATTTTAAAATTCCACCAGAACCCCAGTCAGGATAAGCAATGCCTTCTGATTCACAAGCAAACATTTAAACAGCACCCAAAAACATCACCGCAAACCGCTTCATACGCTTCTTGATAAATCTTGAAAAACTTGATCTGACAGCTCTGTGCCTTGCTGAAAATATTGTAAATAAAAAATTTAACAAGAATCTTTGAACTCTTTGAATGCTACAATATCGCAACAAGGATAAACAACAGCTCCTTTGTTTAACCACAAGAGAAATAAAAGCAAACCAATCCTGCGCTTCCACAAAAAGCACAAGGTTTGCCTCCCTGAATTCGAGTGAAAATGTAATATGATACACAAGGTATGTCACCATGTGAATATGTTAATAATAAATGATAATTGATCATGTTAAATTTCAAAAGAAGAAACTGGAAGGTGGGATGCACCACAAGACAGTCAACAGTATATTCAATATTAGTTTTAATTCTTCTGTTGCCTGGGGCAGTGTAGTGATTCTCAGGCAGATTATAATGGATAGCACCATACTGAGCTTTCAAAAAACATTCACAAACAGAGAAGAAGCACGCACTTTGAAAGCATGAATGCAATCAATCTGTGATCAATGCAAGTCTGGAAGAAAATGTTTTATCCTGAATTGACAATGAAGAATAAGATGTAGGAACACATTTGTGATCAATGTGCTTGTTTGTTGGCATGGATGTTTGCTGGGAACAATTAGAGTCTATTGAATGTATCATTGCATTTTCCTGCCAATGGCATGGACACTGATGAGGTAAGACTGGCGTCTAGAAGCGACATGTGTAGAGAAGAATGAAATGTGAGGCAGAATAAACAATGAATGAACTGAGAGGCAAAAATGTCAGAACTGTAGACATCTGAGAAGGTGAAAAAAACAGTGGAATGTAAGGAGAGGTGCATTCAGTATGAAATAATCAACTATAACAACAGTGGCGTTGTCGGAGTATAATGTATGAGAACAGAAGCTTTACTGAGTCCTGTAAGGAAGATAGACAGATAGGACTGTCAGAAAGGCGAAGGACAGACAGATTGAACTATTTATGTTTCATAAGGAAACAAAGCAAGAGCATGAAAAATGGAAGAATGAAGTCGTAGAGAGTCGGAGGAAGACAAACCCCACACAAAGGCTGGAAAGGTGGAGGAGAAAGAAGGGTATGGGAAGAGCAAATAGGAGGAGCAGCTGTCAAAGAAAGATGATGGAACAGTGCAGAGGAGAAGGAGGGGGGGTTCAATGAAAGATGCTGGAATGAAGGAGAGGAGAGAGAGAGATCGATGAAAGAAGAATACTGGAAAGAAGGTTGAAAAATCGAGGGTGGAAAAAGAAGGGCTGGTGGAACAAGGGATGCTAGTAATAATGGATGGTAGAAAGAAGAGGATGGTCTAAAAATGGGTATTGGAAAAATGAAACAGTTGAAAGAGGGATGTTGAAGATCGGAGGTAGTCGAAAGAGAGATGGTAAAAAGATTGAGGACGGTTTAAAGAGGGATGTTGCAAAGATTGAGGATAGTTCAAAGAGGGATGTCACAAAGATTGAGGATGTTTGAAAGAAGGACGTTGGACGTTAGGGTGGTGGATAGAGATTCTGGAAAGAAAGAAGTTAAAAAGAAGGTTATCTGTATGGTTGGTAGAACAAAGGGTGCTAGCAAGAAGGGAAGGTAGAAACAAGAGGGGTGATGGAAAGATCAAACATGGTTGAAAGAGGGATGTTAGGGGATAGTTGGAGGTAGATAAGATGAAAATAGAGACACAGGAAACAAGGTGGTTGATAGAGAGATGTTGGAAAAAAATGAAAGAGGGATGTGGTAAAGAAGCTTAATAGAGAAAGGGATTAAAAAGGAATGCTGGCAAGAAGAAGGGGGTCTGAGGGAGTGATGTTGAAAATGTCATGGGTGATTGATAGTGATGCTGGATACAACAAAAAAAGAGGGATGGTGGAAAGATCAAGGGGAATCAAGATGAAAGTGAGATGTTGAAGGGAATGAAGTAAGTTGAAGGACAGATGTTGGCAAATGAAGAGGGTTGTGAAGCACTACTAGAAAGACTAATATGGTTGAAATAAGGGTGACTGAAAAGGAGATGCTGAAACAAAAGAGAGAGGGGAAAGGAAAATATGCTGATGCTAGTAGAGGATTTAGAAGGGGGATGCTGTAAAGAACAATGGTACTTGAAAGAGGGTTGCTCGAAAAGGCTGCTGATTGAAAAAAAAAAGAATACTGGCGACAAAGCGGAGTCTAGAAAGAAAAAGGTTGGAAGAGGAGAACATTAGTGGGTTGAATTGGGGTGCTGACAAGAAGGAGGGGGTCTGGAAAGATGATGCTGAAAAACTCAAGGGAGGTTGAAATGAGATGGAAAGAAGCAGTGGGTTTGCAAGAGATGCTGTAGAGAAAGAGAAGGCGATGGGTTGGAAAAGTGATACTGGCAAAAGGCGGAGGGGGGGGGGGTTGTCAGAGGGTTGTTGGAAAGTATGAGGGTGGTAGAACAGGAGATGCTGGTAAAAAGAGGGGGTTTGAAAGAGGAATGCTGCAGGAGGGGAGTGCATGACAAGAATACCCAAGATGTTCTGACAAGAGAGGCTCTGGCCCTTTCCAAGGCCCTACATAATTAATGTAGATGCAGCAGCCTGTCGTCTTTTTTAAGCATTCTGTCTGTGTGAGTCACACCCATAACTATGCCACACAGCTCTTCTGATGCTGATGAAGCGAGCCTTACTGACAGCAGAAGGAAGAGAAGAAGATCAGATCAGAATCTGTGCGCTGCAGGCAGAGCTACCTCATTTTCTTCCCAACACCTGGCTACCCAAGATACTCTGCAGGACCTCATCACCAGTCCAAGGACTCCAGACGCATATCCGGCAATGACACTGCATATCTAGCTGCCCAATTGTTCATTATTTAGGGTTGTCTGGTTGAATTTCACTGCTAATATGAAAATAATTATTGTAATTTATAATTTATACTCACAAACTCTGAGGAAATCTGAAATCTCTCTGAAATACTCTGAAATCTTTGTTTGCATGTTTAACATCCTCTGTTCTACACGTTGTCACACTGTTGGTCTGTTAGCCAAAAAGAATTTCATACACTGTTGCCAAACGTTCCTTGTCCCTTGGGGTTTATAAATTATATTTTATTTTCACATATTATTTAAATTATGTCTAAAAAATGTGTTCTAATTAAGTATTTACAAAGTATGTCTTCTAAAAAAATGAATATTATGAGTAAGTAGAACTCAAAAGCCATGTACAGAGTTGAGTTAGGACAATCTCAGAGGCATGTAAAGATATTGCGCAGGTAATCTGAATAATATGAATGGGCCATTTACGTACCTGCGTAACTCGACTCTGAACACAAGTAACTTTCCCTATGTAAATACACTTTGAACTGTTTTTATACACACACACACACACACACACACACACACACACACACATACATATATATATATATATATATATAAAGTATATATATTGCACTATGCGTCCAAGGAGTACTGTGCAAAAGTCTTAGGCACATGCAAAGAAATGCTGTAGTGCAAAGATGCCTTTAAAAGTAATGAAGTTAAATGAGTCTACATTTTAAAAATTCTATAAAGAGCAGTAAACAGTAATAAATTAAAAAAAGTCAATATTTGGTGTAACAACCCTATGCTTTAAAAATAAATTAGTAGTCTCAGGTACAGTGTGTGCAGTTTTATAAGGAAATGAGCTGTATGTTTTGCTGAGCATCTTGCAGAAGCAGCCACAGTTCTTCTGGAGACTTTGACTGTCACACTCGCAAAACCCAGCAGCCTTCATTATGTTTTTTTTTTGTCTGAAAAGTGTCTCTTATGTAATCTGCTGCTTTCTTTACTGACATAAACATTTTTCTGCAACATTTAATTTTGTGCTGGAAAACTAATGCTTGGAAATCTAAAAGGTTTTTTTTGTACTGACTTGATAATGCAGAAGTCATAAAATAATATAATATAATATAATATAAAATATAATTTTTCATTTTAAAAATTTGCACTAAAAAAAAATAGGGTGTCTAAGACTTTTGCACAGTACTGTATACGTATGGTGGATTTTTTTAAATTGTATTTTTATGTGCATCACAAGTAGCATAAGAGTAAAACTGGGCTATATACCGTATCACTGCCAAGAAAACATTGCTGTGATAAAAATATAACACTGCCTTTCATAATTTCATAAACGAAATTATACTGCCATACTACTCCTAATGTTTGTTCTGTCTACGGGAGTACAAAATAACAGACCTGTTGATATTCCATTGCTTTCGAATTCTAAATCTATTAAATAATTTCAATTTGGCTCATTTGTGAAGGAATTTAAAACCCCTACTTTGAACCCAGCCTTAACTCTCACATCCTCAACAGCAAACCTGGGCTTTGTCACTCTGTGAATTTCTAATGGCTTACACATCACTAAGGGAGCCACTGGGGGTTTGTGGGAAATTGACATGACAGTCAATGAAAGACATCAGGTATATAGACACCTTAGTCTACTCCATGTGACTGACTGAGAGCTGTACTTCTACTGGCAACCAAGAACATTAATTAAATAGTCATGAATAAAAAGTGACATGTTGTGGAAACTAGCAGCAGACTGTTTGTTCTGATATTTGGCTGAAGCAATTAGACTGCTCACTGGAGTCTACTGAGCATACCATTGAGGTTTCCTGCCTGTGGCACTGACACTGACTGGAGAGAATTTGCATACAACAGAACCGCATACAGAGAAGCATTAAATGAGAGACTGAAGCGACTGACCTGAGGTAAGAATTGAAAAGCTCTATTGTCTGCCTGAGAACAAAAACAATATAAAGGCACAGGAGATCCATAGAAAAGCTAGAGGAAGAGCACCAGAATAGTAATAAGTGGTAGGTTACAAGGAGTGATGATAGACAGACCAGTGTCTGGAACAGCAGCATAGAGGTTCCTGTAGGCGGAGCAGTTCATCTCTTTCTCAATAATCTGGAAAGATTTTGTGTTGCAGTTGAATAAATGAAGCAGATGAAGCATAAAGACAAAGATTTTGTTATCTAATCTAAAAACCAAAGTTAACTTGGAGAAGTACTGAAAATTGGCCCTTGTTTTGTTCCACCTGCAACCGTTGCCCTTTATTCAGGTCATACTTTGCCAGGTGATAACCAGATAAAATGCAAATAACCAAATTTCATTTGCATAGTTATGTGTGTCTTGCATAACCCACCTGAAGCTGGAGGGGGAATAAAAGCAAAACATTTCTTACACTCAAATTAGACTGATGATTCATATGAATGTGCTCAGTATAGCACTAATCAGCAGCAGCTCCTGGTAACTGTTTTTAAATCTCACAGGTCCAATATACACTTTTGTTAACTTAAGATGGAGGTTTTCATCTTACAACATTTACTGCAAAAGTGCTCTCATTCAGTCTACTGACTTCTTCAGACATCTTTCTGTAGCTGTAGTCAGGAGTCCTGCTCTATTTATTACCGACTCTGTGATGGATTTGCAGCCAAGGACTTAGTCTGTCTTGCCATATGTTAGGTCAGACAGGTAGCCATTTAATTATATGTATATTCATCTGTAAGGTAATTAACACCTGACACAGAAAAAATTATTTGCATAATATCTCCTGGTTTGCAGTATATACAGTACACAGCATGTGCAGTAGGTCCAGAAAGCACTGCGTAAACAGAATTGTAATGACATTGCATATCAAGGCTAACCACTTCCTTTAAAGACTATACTCTTATACTCTGGGGCTGTTAAATTCGTGACTCCACTTGGTCAGGAGGTGTTTTCTGTAACAGCTGCTATGACAGTAGTTCCAGCTGCAAGGAAAATTGCAGGTATATATTAACCCAATGCACTATTGTTTCTATAGTAGCCGTTAGGAAAGTTTCTATAGTAGCAGCCCATTCATAGTGGCTTGCATTGCGGACAAGATAAATGTCTAATCGTTGATATGGCGAAGTTTTCTGTAAAGAGACATTTATTTAACGTTTATGGAAGGAGTCTCCAGGATTAGTACTCTAATAGTAACATTAAGAGATAAGACCTAAGGGAAAGTCTGGTTTAAGGATGGTTTCTCAGTAACATGCTAATTTTTTTGTCTTATTAAGAAAAAGTGAGGAAACCACTGTTTATAGCTGCTATAATGTGATGGCAGGATCTAAAATGTTCCGCAGCATTAAATGTAACTATAAATGGATAAAAACTACATTGTGTCATTCGTTAACAAATAATAAAAAAAAAAATTGCAAAGAGAGCAATAACGACACATGCTTATATGTTGCATGTAAAATGAAATTGTGTTGCTTTCCTAAGCAAAGAAAATCACAAAGGGGAAATAACTTTAGACTTTAATGTCTTACATATTATACGCTTTTACTTATTTACTAAGTAATACCTTTTTTGTCATTGATATTTAGCTTGAGTTTATATTTCTTGACCCAGGATTCTTGTAAAAATCTGTAAAAAAGCAACTCAATAAATAGCTGAACAGAATAAAACAGTAGCAACAACAAATGATATCAAATAAATAAAAATATCTAAAATGGCAAACATGGACTCACATGCCATTTAATAATGATCCACATGTCATATGGAAACATACAATTGTTACTGTTAGGTGTGGGGTTATGAATAATTAAATGAAATTAAATGATATTGAACTAATATGAATTTGAAAATTCAAATGAAGCTGAAATCACAATCATGGCATGTCAGAACTTAGGAGCTTCAAACTTCAACATTTTGAATTTGTGACAGAAGGACCAAGCTGTGAAAGATCACGGTACGAAGATTACAAGAAATTCCTTTTTGACAGCCTTTGTGTAATTCAAGCCTGTGAGTAATTGGACTCTATTGTTCTTACAGATTACAAGTGTCAAGCGTGTATACTGCCGTATTCCAGAAGCAGAAATAATATTAGTGCCAAAAGGATTTGCACTGTTATCTGTTAGGGAACAGGGTCACAATGAACGATATACTGATTTTGGCAGCTGTATAAATAAAAAGAAGAGGTATTTCATAAAAATAAACAGATCGACTTGGATGAAAAAATGATAAACAGTTTAGTAGAGGTCCATTAGGATCCTTGCCACATACAGTATTCCAAATCATCTGTTAAACATCTATTATAGAAAGCCTATCTAATGTCTACTGACATGTAAATGTTCCACTCCTCTGTCATGAGTGCTGAGTGTAATGCTATCGCTGTGTAATCAATGTGTGCTGTACAGACAGCACATCTCCAGACGTTTCTTCCCTCAGGCCTGTTATCTCCCAGCAGCCCCCCTGTGAATGTACAGCGATCTCTGACAGTGATGAAATGGGCCACGTCCCCCGCCCAGGGCCTTGGGGTTTAGGATTTCTCTAATGCTCCTGCTTGCGCTTCTCTCTTTCCACCCTTCATTTTCTCGCTCACATCTCTTCTGGGCTCCATCTTTCATGTAAACTCCCAGAATCGGTACTTATTTGTAGGAAGATCCTAAAGATTAAGATTAGGATTAGCACCAGGCTTAGTGGTTATAGCTGTTCTTACAATGTTTGCACCAAATCTAATTTCACTTTTTATTATTTCTATGAATTCGTTCAAAAGATTGGCCTTGCTCTCTTGCCCCCTGTCTGAATCACGTCTCTATCAGCTTCTGTTCCATGAAATCTTATCTACCCATTGCAGAACTTCCAAAGGCTGTCTGACTGAGGCTTCCCATAGGGAAGAGGCAAACCTTTGATAGGCTCCTCGGTTTCACCCCCACGGCTTCACAAACCCAGAGCAAGAACAGCTGCCAATTAAGTTTAATCTGGCCCGGTGTGCAGGACTGAACCGTGCATTGTGTACAGAGCCTTGCCCCACCAAAAACTGTCTGCACCTGATAAACGCTGTACAGGAAAGATGAACGAAGACACACTCCGTCTGGAGCAGGAGCCTGCTGCTGGCCTGCACGCTTTCATTTACACAAGCCCTCAAATTTGACTGGTAAATCCTTTGTTCTGAATTTGAAATACCCACACAGAGCTTCAGTCTACCAAGGTCAGAGCTAAGCATGCGCACAGATTTATTTTTCATATCACAATATTTGCTTTTATTCCTGATCATCATTTGGGCAGAAAGACTCATTTGGTCACTATATTTTGCTATTTTTTTTCAGCTTAAAATAAATACATAAATACAATGATCATTCACACCTAGCTCCTGTATCGAAGACCTCAAATACTAGAAGTGGAGGATTTTTCATATCTCGTTACCAGTATTAAGAGCTGAGTTAAGCATGTATAGTGAGGACTTAATACTGAAATTGTGCATGCTGGTAGTCAGACTTTAGTGGTAACTACAGGCTTAAGCCGTATTTACAAGTTACTGTACATGAAAGTTGTGCATACAAGGTGGAGTTTGAGTAAAACAGAGGTGTGTCTCAGTTATATGCGATTCTGTACTTGAACATAAGACCATTTTTCTTGCATGACATCATGCCAAGTGGGGAGCAGTATTGATTCCAGCGCCACAGCCTAACAGGTGTAACCACAATATTTCATGCTAAAATGTATGTTTTGAGCTTTAAATGCACTCAATACTATGCAATGGCAATTGAAGCCAATATTAGATACACAAATATGGCACGATATATTAATTAATAGTATTGTCCATGAAAAGGTTTTAATTAATTACTTTATTTATTTTTCACAGAGGACATCAGAGGAGACAAAAACTTAATCTGAGATATTTTTTATCTCGAGGAATGCTTTTCTTAGTGGATAAATTCATGAACTACATTTAAAGTGAGCTGTAAGCATAGATGAGTGAGCTTGCTCAGCTTATCCTATAAACCGTCAGACATTTTTTCTTTTCCAGGAGAGCACATCGAGGAACAAAGACAATAACATTATAAGTTTGACAACTAGTGGATTAAAAGCATAATAAAATAGCCTACATCCCACACACACACATTACAGTTTCATGACCTCAATTTAGTATCTTGCTGTTTCATTCAGTGGAGCACACAATTAACTGATATATAATATACCATAAGCATGATATACTGGAAAAAGAAAAGCAAAATAATAAGATGTGCTGGATCAAGTGCTATTTTATAAGCTGCCGTATAACGAGGATGGAAGTAAATATTGACGTAACTTTTAGACTTAAGTCGAAGCTGAATACAGCCCACTGTCCATGTTTAAGATAAGATAGACTTTTATTAATTCCTCATAGGGAAATTAAAGTGTTAAAGTGACATAATTGTAAGAATAGTAAGAAAGAAAAATAACGAAATATAATTTTGACAACAGCAGCAGTGTCTTACTGTGATACATATGCAGACTTAAAAGTAGCAGCCTGACATGTACACGCATACAGAAATTAATATCACGAATCAGATTTAATACATATGACAATTGTTGGTCTTGGTCTCTTTGTTAACTCCTTGTTCAGTTATTGTTTTTAAAGCATACTATTCAGTAACTATGATGAATTCTTCAGTAGCTGCAGTAACAGTGGGGAAAAAGGTGCAAGATTGAGAGAATAGCAGAAACCCTGAGTTAATTAGTCCAGGCATTGCTTCTTTTTCCTAAATGTACACACATGAGCGCTGTCATGATGAGCAGCCTTGATTTTCCATGACTGCCTGAGAATGCAGGAGCAGGAAAGTGAGAGAGAAGGGAGGAGAGACAATGAGCCGAGTCGGCAGGTTTCATGCCCCGTGGCCCATGTGCATGGCAGAGCATAGTACACTGAAAAACATTAGCGAAAACTTGATTATCCCCCAGCGCAGAAATTAATTAAATGAGAAAGAGGAGATCTGGTGGGGCTCCTGCACTCCTATCTGTTTCAACAAATACTCTGCCCTCCAGCTACAGCTGCCAGGGACAGCAAACTGCTGAGAAAGTATTGCGCACACACAGGACAATTTAGCAATTTAACCCTTCAGCCACGTTTCTTCCTACTGCTGATTACCAAGGCATTACTCCAACACATCTTTCCAGCTACAGCGTCTAGACCTGAGCAAGCTTTCCTGTAAAGCCTCTGATTTGCTGATTCTTTCTCTGCTTAGTGCTTGGTGTGTCGATTAAGCTTTTTCAGCCGACAAGGTCACTGAATTGTGAGCTGGAAGTAAATAACAGCAACTGGATTTGAAGTATATAAAGACATTCCTAGTTGTAATGTTCAAATAATTCTAATAATTTGAACTGAAGCAGGCTTTCTGGAAAGATACGTTTCTCACCATCTAGGCTCTATTCATTTTAGAATTGCATGAGGCATTGAAAGTTTGATGCTTTGTTAATACTACAACGTGGCAAACTATTCGATTTTGTAACATTCACTGTGTTCAATACTGCATATAGCCCGAAGAACTGAATAACTATTCTGAGTAAGTGAATCAAATTGCGCATGCCAAGTTGAGTCAGATGAGCGACACGCGCAAGCCAGCTGGCTCGAGCAGCGCGAAGGCAGTAGCTAGCATGGCTACCTAGCTAGCATGACAATCATTACATTTCATGTGGGTTAATTTTAAAAGATAAAATATTGGTGTTTTAAAAGGGAGCAAAGGGTGTACAGCCTAACCTCAAACTACGAATGTGCTTCTCACTCACTGTTATTTTCCCTACTCAGAACTCAACTTCCACCACTCCTTCAAGTTCATCCAGTCAGGCTACCATTACGTCTGAGCAACACAGTAATTTTACTCGCCATATTTAGAAAGGTTTCATTAAAAAAAAATCAAAATCATCCTTTTGCAATCTGGTTTTTCTGAGCTCAATCCAATAAACATTTTACATTCAGACAATGGAAGGATTTTTTTCCAAAGTATCGTTTGGTATCGAGAATAGTCATACTACATTTGGTACTGTTATCGAAGTCAAAATTCTGGGATCGTGACTACCCTAATTCTCTAGATGAAAGTTTACTGAACGTACTAAATTCTGCATGAGAGCAGAATCACACAAATCATGCAAAAAAAAGAATAATAAATTCAATCTAGAAGCCTTAACAATGCCTTGGCATGTCCCTCTTGGAGAACCGTACAAGCAGGGACAGCTGGTATAAATATGCTCGGAGAACTAAGCACTTCCCTTTGTTTTAAAAGATAAAAAGATAGAATGTCTTAAAGAGGACTTTTGTGGAACCATGAGCACCAGCACCAGCAATGGTTGTTTAAACCTTCATCTAATATCACCGTTGTCCCTGGCTGTGTATATGGCTACTGTTTTCTTGTTACCCTCTTACTCTTGTGTGCTTCAGTAAATTTCCACACACTGCTCCTTTAAACCCTGCCAAGTCCTCTGTGTTACAGAACAAATGCTTGTTTCGCTAATGAAGCCTGCTCAGCTAATGAATGAATGCAGCTTTTGCAGAGAGAGAACAAATAGTACATGTCAACAAAACTCACCCACTCATTTGTTAAGTTCCAGTTTGTCATAATGAATGTTCTAGTTTAATGTTTCATACACTATAAAAAAAAAAGTGATTATGGCCTTATGCTGCTTCTATATATTCATAAATTGTCTATGTTACTTCAATAAATAAAGTAAGTAAATGTACATTTGTTTGATTCATCTGTTTAATGAGTTTAACATAAACCTGCCATTATTTACCTGTTTACATTTTTCTGATTTTACTTCATACATTGATCTATGAATTTTTTTTTTTTTTGTGCAACCATGTTAAACATATGACACTATTCACAATACTGACATTTTTCACACTTTTACTGTAGCGCCGATGACTCCCAGCCAGGTCAAATTGGCCAGGTATAGGGTTTTAGTCTTTAGTCTTTACTTTTATACTCAGTCTTTAAATGGAAAGTGTTTATAGTTCTAATCTTTTGGTAATTATTCGTTTTAGTCAAATAAAACTGATTTAGTCAATGAAATCTGAAGGGTTTTGTCTTTGTCCCCATCAACTTCCCTTAATTAAAATATTCTTTTTTTAGCTTCCAAAATGCAAATGCAGTAAGTTCTCCTGACTAACCATTTTACAAATATACATTCAAGGCCGACTGGTAATAAATATTCTCCCTCTCTTTCAAGATAAAAAAAATATACTATACTAATATTCTATACTAAATATTTTCATAATACAAAATAAGGCTTAATTTTTGTCATCCACATCATCTTAATTTCTGTTAACAAATCATTTGAAGTGGAATATTTTTTGACTTTTGTGGAATCAAAAACAACTAATGGTTGTAAGTCAAAATACACAGAGTGCTAAGAAGTAGAGGCTGGGCCTGATTTCTTTCTAGACCACTCTGTAGCCTGATGCAGCCTATCAGTGACCGTCATGTTATGGGAGTACAAATGGTGAAACAATCCTATATCTGGCATCCAAGGCGCATTTGAAATGCAATGAGCGATGTGGAATACTTTCCTGCTCACTGATGTTTTTTCAAAATGCCTTTGGTGGAGAAACTAGAAGTAATTAAACTAAGCAGATATCGTCCAGTCAAAGTACAAGTTCACGGCATACATTTAAAGTAAATTCATTCCAGTGACTTTGGTCATCAGATATTCTAGATCTAGTTAGTTAGTACTAAATTAGCCTAACAAGACAAACACCACAATAATCAGTTTTTCCTATGGGATAAATCACAAAATAGATTCACTATAATCGAAATTCTGCTCCTTCACCAAACAATTAAGGAGTGTGAGATCATCTATCTCCAAATAAGAAGCTTTAGCGTACATACACATACAACAGAACAGAGATCAGGAGTCAGTGTAACAGCACACACAACCACAGCGGTGTTCTCTCACCTCGCCTCGATGGAGAAATTACCTGTTATCAATATCATTTGTTAATCAGTATTATATCAATCATGCAATTATCTCTATGCAACAGTATTGAAAAGTGACCTTAAATCAACTCATGTATTAACTTTCAGAGCTTCATTTATATACTACACTGTACCATTTCTGGTGCATTTGGAAGGGTGACTCTAGGCCTG
Organism: Pangasius djambal; assembly: GCA_022985145.1. NCBI lineage: Eukaryota > Metazoa > Chordata > Actinopteri > Siluriformes > Pangasiidae > Pangasius > Pangasius djambal. Next base: position 18,802,050 of record CM040988.1, read on the forward strand.
TGATCCTGCAGGGATGTTTCTGTGAGAACGGACTGGTGTGACCTCGTAGATGGAGTTTTTTAAGGTGAAAGGCTAATGTTGTTTTCGAAAATATAAACTGACTGAACTCTCGCCACGGTTGGAACTAAGATAAGGGGACAGTGAAATAATTGGGACGAGAGGCAGATGTGTGATTAAAAGAGAAAACTCCATCCGATGAGATCATTGTTTTAGAACTGTATAAAAGCACGGGCCATGACTATGTAAATCAGATGCTCTGCAGACCATCTCGCCTTTGTTGTCTGATTCAGTAAAGTCTATAGATTTTTGGCATCCAGAACCCCTTGTCTTTGTAACTCATTTTTCTTATTCTGATTTGCAGAAGTATTTGCCACGACACCTCTTGCAGCATATCATGCAGTGTGTCTTTTTCATTAATTCCCTTGTATCACTGCACTTTCAAAGTGAGTGCACAAAAACTTTGTCCAATCATCGATTATTTCGTCTTGTTTAGATTCAGTCAGGAAAATGTTTTAAGCAAAAATGTCAATTATCATTAGTTATCATTTTGGTTTATTGTTTGGTCATTGATGAACATTGTTGATATTAAATTTGATCAACGATGGGTTGTGGTGTTTGTTAGGATGACTTTGTTTGGTGCAAATTAAATAGGTTATATAGCTATAGCTCTAACTAGCATGAGGATATGTTTCTCGACAGAGACTTCGGTGCACTATGGTAAGCCATTATAGCTAACAATGGCTACATTTACATGCTCATCAAATTCCGTTTAGGTCTATATTCAGGCTGCAGCCATTTTATGAATACGATGTTTATATGCATACAGGCATTGGAATATTCCTGTATACATGGTTCTTGTAAGAATGCCCGAGTTGCCATTCCTAAATGGCTAAGCATCTGTTAGCACCCACAATTCCTGACTGAGCATGTGCATGTGCATATCTCTCCTTTCAGAGGATTTTCTGAATAAGATGTTTACATGCAACAAATTTCTGATTAAAACGGGCATATTCCAGGGATGGAAATCAGAATTTGGGGAACCAGAATATTGTCTTAATCTGAACCGGGCAATCAGATTGACCCAATACTAATTAGAATATTGCCAAAGTCCAATTAATATCGGAATATTGACGTGTATGTAAACGTAGCCACTGTCTACTAAATGCTGAAAATGTAAATGTAAAGTTTTGTGCTAGCAACGGGTTGCAAATTCAAATACCTGGATTTGTAATTAGTAATAAGTAATTAGATTTAGATAAATTAATAAATGTAAACAACAAACATTAGAAAGAGTTCATAAAGCCTATACTTTGCGAAAAGTCTGAGAGCAATCCTTCTCTTTCTCTTCTGCAATAATTCCACCATTATACTGCAAGAGTGAAGGCACATATGAATGCAATACCATGGTAGAGTGAAGTAACGCAAGCTTAGAAATGACCTAAAGCACAGAGAAAATTACATGGAGCAAGGAAATTATGTGAGGATGACTTTTTTTTTCCCTACAGTGCATTACAGACTTATTCTGTATGTGTAATCTGGATGATAAACTCAGGCAGAATCCACTGTACACTTGAGTTCTTCCCTGTGACAGTAATCCATTAATGCTCTTACAACGAGGGAGTTATTCTACTACACTAACAGCAGGTTTATGGCTAATGCAACCAGACCTATCTGGTTTTAAAAAAAATAAAAAATTAAAATAAAATAATAATTCCAGTAAGCCTATTCAAATTGAACACAATGCCTGCCTACCCTTTCCACTGACAGCTGGAAACAGGATTTGTGCTTGATCCTGATTATGCAGACAGAGATCATGCGAACACTACAAGGTGACTTACTGAAATCTTTGCTTATTCTAAATCCCTCACAGCGTCAGGTTTTAAAGCGACAATACAGACACTGATCATCACATTTTCAGTATTAAATGAATCTTCAGAAAGACGTTTATAGTACTATTCAGTAGTTGTGCTTTGCGTTCTCTTCTTCTGTGCATCTTCTCACGATACTAACTGGTTTAAAAAAAAAAAAAAAAAATATATATATATATATATATATATATATATATATGTGTGTGTGTGTGTGTGTGTGTGTGTGTGTGTGTGCAGAAACCTTGAAAAATGTCTCCACTGCAGACACACTTCACTAACTGTGACTGTATACCAGCCCCATACCGCAGAGGAATGGCAGGATTTTATTGTTATCTCCCAGCTGAAGACCCAGCACCAGTATCACTATTCTCGCCCTTATCAAACTGCCACTCCTACAACGCTTCACTGACGAATCAGACGTACAGACACCAGGTGCTAGAGGCCAAGCTTAATGCCATCACCCAGCGGGAGTCAGGGCCGAGTCTGTCTCATGTTCACTCTCGTTATTGTCCATCTCTGTTTGACGTCTTCTCGCAGCTGTAAATGTACAATGCTGTCGCCTTGGGATGGCAGTATGAAAAACGTCTTTAGGCTATTGATTACATGCCAGTTATTCGGCACACACAGCTGCTGGTGTCGCTTTAAAATACAGGATAAATAGAGATTTCCATAAGATCACCTACACTGGTAATGATAAGTAGTTGTGGTGATGTTGGATCATTGCTTTATCATACTGAATGTAATGCACCATCTGGATAGCTATATCCTCTACTGGTGAATGATATGATTTTGATTGTGTTCAGTACATATCAAGGACAGGTCAATCACAGTATTGCGTGTAATACATTTAATTTTTTTTTATGTTCTTTTTCCATTTTCAGCTCTGTCCGTTGGATAATTTCTGAAACTCACTGAACAAGCTCAACCTAATAAGGCTGTGACGCAAACTAAATTAAACCTGCTGAGCTAAAGATGGCCATGATGCTAGCACCCAAGATAAGTACAAGAAGCAAGCTGAGCTAATGACTGTTATAAAAATAGGTTGGTCATTGAATTTTGCAATTAATTTGGACGTTGTTGGGCAAGTGCTAATATCAATATGTTTCCCATGAGTCTCATGTGACCATCTGAATGAAATAGATTTCATAGAGCATTTCTGCAACGAATAACATTTGCTAAAATGTAAATATACACAGATGATTTAAGAACAAAGTGCTCAAAACATTATCAGAAATTGGGTAATAATCTCCTCCAAATCTAAAACAATTCAAATATTTGTCTTTATGTATGAAATACTGTATGTTTTAATGTGTCAGTGTACTCCAAATTGTGGAAATTATTGAAGAAAACATCTCTGATATATCTATTGAGCTGCACTCAACCTATGATTCTAATGCAGCTAATGAGTAATGAGTCGACCTCGCCCAAAATTTTTCCAAGTCAAGTCAAGTGGCTTTTGTCGTAATTTCAACCATTTACAGCTAGTTAGTATGCAGCTAAACGACACAACGTTCCTCCAGGACCAAGGTGCTACATAAACACAGAACTACAGGAGACTACATATATTTACATAAAGTGCACATTGCAAACATGTGCAGATGGCACAAGACAGTATAAAACTACCAAAAACAGGACAGTTGGCCCTGTAAGTTACAGTGCAGCGCCGACAAGTACACGTTTCTGGTATAGAGTGAATCAGATGTCCGTAGTGCAAAAGAGTAACAACGTAAGTTGCTGTAAACGTAAACAGAAGGAGTAGCAGCTGAGTCGAGAGTATAAAGATAATATACAGTATATGATAAACATTTGTAGCAGCAGAAATTTAATATGGAGATGTGCAAAAATTGCAAGGAGGATGGGGTGATGTTCAGTTGTGCATGTGTGTGTGTTTTCAGTCCATTCTCTGAGTGTTGAGTCTGATGGCTTGGGGGAAGAAACTGTTTCACAGTCTGGCTGTGGGTGCCGAATGCTTCGGTACCGTTTGCCAGATGGCAGGAGGGTGAAGAGTTTGTGCAAGGGGTGTGTGGGGTCATCCACAATGCTGGTGGCTTTGGCGATGCAGCGTGTGGTTTAAGTGTCTGGTGATGGAAGGCAGAGAGACCCTGATGATCTCCTCAGCTTTCCTCACTATCCGCTGCAGGGTCTTGCGATCCGAGACGGTGCAATTCCCAAACCAGGCAGTAATGAAGCTGCACAGAATGCTCTCGATAGTCCCTCTGTAGAACATGGTGAGGATTGGTGTGAGAGATGGGCTTTCCTCAGCCTTTGCAGGAAGTAGAGATGCTGCTGGGCTTTCTTTGTTATGGAGCTGGTGTTGAGGGACCAGGTGAGGTCCTCCACCAGGTGAACAAGAAATTTGGTGCTCCTGACAATCTCCATGGAGGAGCCGCTGATGTTCAGCAGACACTGGTCACTCTGTGCTCTTCTGAAGCCAACAACCATCTCTTTAGTTTTGTCCACATTCAGAGACGGGTTGTTGGTTCTGCACCAGCCCGTTAGCCACTGCACCTCCTCTCTGTATGCTGACTCATCGTTCTTGCTGATGAGACTCACCACGGTCGTGTCAATGGCGAACCTGATGAGATTCGAGCCGTGCATTAGTACACAGTCGTGAGCCAGCAGGGTGAACAGCAGTGGACTGAGCACACAGCCCAGACAGGCCCCCGTGCTCAGTGTGTTGGTGTTGGAGATGCTGTTCCCCTTCCGGACTGACTGAGGTCTCCCAGTCAGGAAGTCCAGGATCCATTTGCAGAGGGAGGTGTTCAGGCCCAGCAGGTTCAGCAATCCAATCAGGTGCTGAGGAACGATCGTGCTGAATGCTGAACTGAAGTCTATGAACAGCATTCAAACATATGTGTCTTTTTTGTCCAGGTGGATGAGGGCCAGATGGAGGGTGGTGGTGATGGCATCATCCGTTGAGCAGTTGGGATGGTATGCGAATTGCAGGGGATCCAGTGAGGGGGGGCAGCAGAGTCTTGATGTGCCTCATGATGAGCCTCTTGAAGCACTTCATGATGATGGGTGTGAGTGCAACGGGACGGTAGTTGTAGTCAACACTGGAGACTTCGTTGGCACGGGGATGATGGTGGTGGCCTTGAAGCACGTTGGAATGACTGCGCTGCTCAGGGAGGTGTTGAAGATGTCCATGAAAACATCCACCAGCTGGTCTGCACATCCTCTGAGCACACTGCCAGGAATATGGTCTGGTCCTGCAGTCTTCCTTGGGTTAACTCTGTGTAGAGTCTTCCTCACCTCGGCCGTGGTTAGACACAGCACCTGGTCATTGGGAGGAGGGGTGGTCTTCCTTGCCACTGCGTTATTCTGCAACTCGGACCGAGCGTACGAGTTGTTCAGCACATCTGGAAGGGAGGCATCACTGTCACAGGAAGGTGATGATGTCCTGTAGTTGCTGATGGCCTGGATGCCCTGCCACATGCGCCGTGTGTCTCCACTGTCCTTGAAGTGGCTGTGGATTCTCACACTTTGCCCCTCTGACGGCCCGAGACAGTTTAGCCCTCATCGTTCTTAGGGGCACCTCGTAGCCTGCTCTGAAGGCGGAGTCTTGGGTCCTCAGCCACACACGCACCTCTGCAGTCATCTACCGCTTCTGATCTTGGAGACAATGACGTCATCAATACACTTGCTGATATGTCACTGATGATGAGTATTCCACCAAGTTGATGAAGTTGCCGTTTCCCTGAACAATGGCCACTCAGTGTGCTCAAAACAGTCCTGAAGAGCAGAGATGGCTCCTTCTGGCCAGGTTTTTACCTGCGTCAGAACCGGTTTGGAGCGTCTTTGGAGCGGTCTGTATGCTGGGACTAGCAGAACAGAGATGTGGTCTGAGTAGACGAGGAGGGGGCGGGGCTCCGCCTGGTACGCGCCGGGGATGTTTATGTAAACAAGATCCAGCGTGTTCTCCCCTCTCGTTGCAAAGTCCACGTACTGATGGAATTTAAGGAGCACTGACCTGAGATTTGCGTGGTTGAAAACTCCGGCAACAACAAACAGTCCGTCAGGGTGTGAAATCTGCAGCTGGCTAATAGCCCCATACAGCTCACAGAGCGCCTCTGTAGCATTAGCACTGAGGGATGTACACTCCGATTAAGGACGGTGGTAAATTTTATTTACGTGGTAAATAAAATGGTCTGCAGCTAACGGTCACAAACTCCACCAGCGATGAGCAGAAACTAGAAACTAGCACCGAGTTTCTGTCGGCACCAAACGAGGCTAGCCCGTCTAGCAGGCGTCGCTGAGCCACGTCTCCGTAAAAACAAAGACGCAGCAGTCTCTAAACACACGCCGGGTAGTTTGCTGGAGTCGGATGTAGTCTAATTTATTGTCCAGGGAGCAGACATTGGAGAGCAGGATAGACGGGAGAGCCGGCCGGCTAGGGTTTGTTTTTAGCCTAGCGCGGACCCCCGCCCTCTTGCCGCGCTTCTGCTTTCTCGCACACCTCTTACGACGTCTCCTCCGCCGGCCACCGGCATCAGGTGACGCCGAGGGCTGGAGGCCTGGTCCCCGCAGCAAGCCGAGATCGCGTAGCTTCTCCAGCAGATCATCGCACAGATCAGTTGTTGCATGATTTCTATAACTTACTAGTGTCTGAACGAACACCGGTTGCTCTGATGTCCATGTGCCGTTAAAAAGTCGGGCTAAGAACAGAAATAACACCATTTTGGATCCGGAGCCGCTCTCTCACACTCTGCTATTAAATGTGTGCCAAAACCATGTTTTGTGCTTTGTCATATTTAGTTTATCTTTTTACAGTATTCTGTGAAATAGTGCAGAAAGTACAGATTTGCACACTGAAGTTCAACGTGGAACAATATTTTCATCTCTCATTACAAATGTTAGTCCTGCTGATGCACCAGCACCACTCAGCCCGGCCTGCATGGCTGCTCTCCCATCCCACGCACTGCAGGGTTTTCAGTCTTCCCTGCTCTAAAACACCCAACTCCCCTCAGCACCTGATTCACCATTCGTGAAGGTATGGGAGAGGAAAGACAGCACTAACACTAAAATGGGGAGTGTGTGTGGAAGCTCCAGGACTGAAGCTGAAAACCAAAGTGCTATTTTCTCGCTTTATTTTATCACCCTGTTCTCAGGTTGGCCAAAAAAAAAAAAAAACTAATGAATTGCTCTGAGCCCATGCTGAAGCCTTGAACATCAGCCATATGCGTGCGTGCGTGTGTGTGTGTGTGTGTCAGGAGCTGCAGAGCATCAATCACTGGTGCAATAACAAACAGAGCCAAGGGCCAAAATTTCACACACACAGACACACAGGAAAAACGAAGGCCAAAATCTGTCAGTGTGTTTCTTCCAGCACTGCGGATGTGAGTCAGGTTCTCATATAGGTAGCTGCAGATGAATTTTGTTAGATGCACCAAGCCCTTCTCTCTCTCTCTCTCTCTCTCACACACACACACACACACACACACACACACACACACACACACACACACACACACTCTCTCTCTCTCTCACACACACACACACACACCTTATTGAAATGCAGATCAGCTTTGTATACTAAATGGAAATGTATGATTTATTATACACCAGACTCCTTAACTCAAAATGTTTCTACAAAATATATAGTATATTTATAAGTTTTATTGTATTGTTTTCTTTATTGTATTGTTTTTTATTGAATAAAAATGAAAACTATATGCCACTCATGTCACATACAGGCCACGCCCTATGGAATTAAAACGTCTATGCATTTTTAAGAGATCCCAAATGATAGCCTGTCTCTCCTCATTCTCTCTCTCATTCTCTGTCTCTCCCTCTTTCACTCACTCTCTCTCTCTCTCACACACACACACACACACACCCGTCTTGTCGTCCTGTACAACTCAAGATCACAGGAAACACATCATGCATCTTACCTGCACTCCTGTCCACGCGCACCACGGCAACAACGTCATTAATATGAACGCTCTTTTATTTCCCATCCTCGCCATCCTCCTCCTTATTTTTTTTTTTTTTAAATTCTGATTAGAATAACTATAATCTCTCCTTTCCTTTCTTTTTTGCTTCCTGTGTTATAATATACAAGCTATCGCTCCTTTCCCTGCAGTAGCTCTGCGTTCACCGTGATGCTGAATGATTTCTGTGTGCGCGCGCTCTCTCTCTCTCTCTAGACCGAGTGTCGCGCGCAACCTCGGATCTGTCGGTGCGATAATCACGGTGCGCGCGCCCCTCCCTGCCCGCCTCCGCTCCGTGTTGCCAGATAGCCTAAAATTCACCCTACTGACATTTTGTTGTGTGGGCAAAAACTTTCAGTGCGTTTGTCATGCTGATATGTTAGATAATAAATCTGGGTGTAGTCGCAAATATTTCTTCAATATGTTGAATTTTTTTTTTTTTATCAATTTATAACTACACACCCATCCTAAAAAAAAAAAAAACAGCCTCTAGTTTTTGTGAATCAGATTTGTCCAATCTTATCTACAAAGAGCCAGCGTGGGTGCAGCTGTTTAATCAGTTGATCTTGGCTTTCAGTAGACTCAGGTGTGGCTTCTGCCTGATTTGAATGGCCAAAAATAGAGGCACATGACTGAATTGATCTAGAATTTTTTATTTATTTTTTTTTGTATGCAGTAGCATTAGTGATTTTCCTTCACTGGAACCAAACCTGTTCCAGCATGACAATGCCCCTGTGCACAAAGTGAGACAGGGTTTGACAAGGTTGGAGTGGAAGAACTCGAGTGTCCCACACAGAGCCCTGATCTCAACCCCAGTGAATACTTTGTGCTTCATAACTGTGCTGAAGTGGAATGCTGACTGTGCACCAGGTCTTGTTGTTCAACATCAGGGCCTGAGCTCACTAATGCTCTTGTGGCCGAATGAGCAAATTCCCTCAGCCACACTCCAAACTCTAGTGGAAAGTCTTTCCAGAAGAGTGGTGACTGTTATAACAGAGGAGGAAAAAAAGGAGGGGTGCATGAGGGGGTAAAATAGGATGTCATGGTCAGGCGTCCACATACTTTTGGTCAAATAGTGAATGTATTACTACCATTTTATGCTGAGTGGTAGCATGTGTAATTTTCTGCATGCTAGTCTTGATGAATAATCCGGCTCATGCTCGGCATTTTGTTGCATGAGAGAGCCACCTATAGGAGTGTGTGTGTGTGAGAGAGAGAGAGGAGGGAACAGAGAGAAAAGCAGAGAAAGAAGGGATAGAGATTGTGAGTCTTGCATTTCATTTTTACTTCTTCCAAAAACAATAAACAAAATATGAATAGGAGTGTGTGCTCACTCATATTCACTCACTCATTCACTCACTCACTCACACACACTCACTTTCAGTTTTTCCTGGTCAGTGTCGTGGTGGATCTAGAGTCTATCCCGGGAACCCTGGGCGTGAGGCGGGAATACATCATGGATGGAATGCCAGTCCATCGCAGCATACCACGCACATACACATTCACACACTCACACACACCTACAGATTGTTCATCTTAGCCAATCCACCTACTGGCATGGTTGTGGGAGGTGGGAGGAACATGGAACACTCCACACGCACCCATCGAACCCATCGAACCCAGGACCATGGAGTTGTGAGTGGCAATAATTTGTAACTGGGCTTATGCAATACTTTTTAGCAGTTACTGTTGGTCCATTCAATGATGACATGATTTTCAATCATTAATACTATTAACAAATTATTTTATGGAGACATATTTTAAAGTCTACCACTGCAATCATAGTAATCTAAGATTAATTAATTAATTAACTAGTTAATTAATCAATCTTAGATTACTATGATTGCAGTGGTAGACTTTTAGAACCCTGAAAACCCGTTGTAATTTTGCAGAGCATTTATAAAAATTTCACTGAGACAGCAGCACAAATACAAAATTTGTCATTTTCTCGACCAGAGAGCGCCAAAAAACAAACAAATGACAAGAACTTTTTTTCATCAACAATATCAGTGCTTGGGTTTCTGACGGTTAATGTTAACCTGTGGCGGGCCGTGCAAATTTTGCTGTGAACCTACTAAGCAAGAAAAGTAAAGCAGAAATAAATGCCTGAAAAATGTACATAATTGTGTGTACAGTATATATGCATGCAGGTACAGTATGTATGTATGTAGAGTATGTATGAATGGAACGATAAAAACTAAAGAAAAATGTATAATACTATAATCTGGTGTAGAACAGAACCAATCTACTTATTACAAAGACAATGTAATGTATCCAGATCTCAGTGCATCCTATTCTTTTCAATTAATTTAAATCTAATTCAAGCAGGATGAAGAATAATGACCAGAAAAACACAGAGCCACAGGGGGGCAGTCAAGATATAAAAATGAGCTTTAGTGCACTTCACATGTGGTGTGTCTCTACAGGTTTACACCTCCAGTCTGTGCAGGTGAAACTGGGAGAGGAAGGAGGCGGTTTTCTGAAATGTAGTGACCTGACCATGAATCTGACCTTAACCCAATCAAACTGCTCTGAGAGGACAAAAAGTCTGGAGAAAGAGTGGCGTCCTATGAGCTTCACACACGTCTGTAACATCGTGCAAGAGGAACTCCTGGAAACACTGAATGTTTATTAAACACGTCTTACTCATCACAATTAAATATTAATAAATTGTGTAGCATGTCGTGTTTGATAATAATACATACAAATGGTAAACTCAGCTATCTAAAAAAATTCGCAAAGAGCCTTAAAGATATCTTAAAGAATCATAATTAAGGCAGGACGACATGAACAAGAGCAAATCACCGTTCCTTAATAGTCCATACAAATATGCATTAAGTTACTTCAAATACTTGCTCAGTGTCAGGTTTATTTATTTGTTTGTTTGTTTGTTTCACTAGTTATGATTGTACAATCAGAGGAATAGTAAACACAAAAATATTGGGTCAAATTGTTACACTAAATAGACATAAATTATACAGTGGTCACCCACATTCAAATAAGGAAACCATAAACAAACAAACGAATAAATATCAGCTAAAGTGCGCTGGGAAAAATCTCTTCATAGCAAATTAATATACACCGATCATAACATTAACACCACCTGCCTAATATTATGTAGGTCCCTTGTTCTTGCTCTGACCCGCCATCACAGTTTGGCCCTTGTCAAACTTGCTCAGATCCTAACGCTTGCCCATTTTTCCTGCTTCCAACACGTCAACTTCAAGAACTGACTGTTCATTTGCTGCCTAATATATCCCATCCCTTGACAGGTGCCCTTGTAACGAGGTACTCAGTGTTATTCACGTCACCTGACAGTGATTTTAATATTATGGCTGATCGGTGTACTTTTTTAGTTTTCTTTTTTTTCTTTTTTTTTTTTTTTAATTAAATTAACATATGAATTAATGATATGATCTATTATAAGGAAATATAGTAGCTTAGGGGTGCAGTAAATAAATCTGTGTTTGAGAATAAATGTTTCATTACCATGTCTATAAAAGGTACATGTCTCATCCATATCTAAGTAAGTACTAATGAGTTTACAGGGTAAACACTATGAAGAAGCTTACCGTTTGTTTTTCTTTCCAGTTTGTTTGATTAATAAAGGTGTTCCAGAAAAAAAAAACTTTCCCTTTGTTAGACTCCTCTTTTTCGAGATTTCCTGTATATATCTTGTATCTACAATGTTTACACCCAGTGCACTACCACATAGCACTCTCTCACTGTATTTGTTTCTTTCTTATTTGTTTCATTTATAATGTTAAATTAATTTTAGTAGACTTCTATCTCTCTGTGTTGCTGTAAGAGGTAAATTTCCCTCTGGGATGAATAAAGTCATTCTATCTATCTATCTATCTATCTATCTATCTATCTATCTATCTATCTATCTATCTATCTATCGTTACATTTTTTTTGTCTCTGACATCAATTTTTGCAATTTCTCCATGAGCCATGTAATTTTTTAATGAACTGAATCAGACCAATATACATTAAGTATGGCTTTAATAAGGTCAATATTTGGTCTGACGATCCTTCGCTTTAAAAAAAACAGTAGTCTCAGGTACAGTGTGTGCAGTTTTATAAGGAAATGAGCTGTAAGTGTTACTGAGCATCTTGCAGAAGCAGCCGCAGCTCTTCTGGAGACTTTGACTGTCACACTCGCTTCTTATTTTTGCAGCGAAACCCAGCAGCCTTCATTATGGCTTCATTTTTTTGTCTGAAAAGTGTCTCTTACGTAATCTGCTGCTTTCTTTACTGACATGCAAACATTTTTCTGTAACATTTAATTTTGTGCTGGAAAACTAATGCTTGGAAATCTAAAATGTTTTTGTACCGAATCAATAATGTAGAAGTCATAAAATAAAAATCTATAACAAAGTTTGTACTAAAAAATAGCCTGCCTAAGACTTTTGCACAGTACTGTATATATATATATATATATATATATGTGTGTGTGTGTGTGTGTGTGTGTT
>CM040988.1:18814422-18861847 GCA_022985145.1 Pangasius djambal
TAAAGATAGCAAATTAACAAGAAAACATGTTCACAAGAAAGGAAATGATCAAGTTAACAAGAGAAGAAGGATACCAGTAATAGGCTACAGTTTGTAGAAACACATTAAAACATGCATAACTACATAAACACAATCATGTGACATTCATAATAATCCTTATTTCCCAGTCTCAGATGTATATCCAAATGTGATTCATTGTGAATCAGTGTTAAATGCATGTCTTTCTGTCTATGTATAGAATATTTACCTGTTGGAGTCTCAGGCCTACCTGTCTGTTTCACTTCCAGTCTGATGACGCAAGCCGCGTCAACACCTTCCGAAGCGCGCGCTACTGTACTAAAGCCGGAGTAGTGCGCTAGTGCGCGTGCCTGGCGTTCCCTTTACGTGTGGAGAACGTGTGGTGGATCTTACTGTCCTCAGACTGCTGAGGAGACATATAGAGGTGTTCAAACTGCTGGGAGTCTACACAACAACACGCCTACAATGCCCAAACCTGCGCCGTACTTCTCGTACTTCTAAACCAGCTTGTTGTTGTTGTTGTTTTCAAGAGGACCTGCTGGATTACTGGCTGAGGAAATAAGCGCGAGGAGTTATTTACTGCTGCTGCTGCTTTATGTGGAGGAGAAACTTCACCTCATTCATACAGTCTCTGAACAGGACCCGACCATGAGTACGGCAGTATATGAAAATGTGAGTTCCTCCTATTCATTTCTTTACTTCTGAGCGTGATTTGGCTTTGTCTTTGTTCATTTACACTACATTTTCTTCCCCCTGTGTTCTGTTCATATTGTGGGTGGAGTGCACTCCCTCAGGCAACAGGTCAGTTGCTTCAACTGAACTCAGTAAACTCATGTGAATGAATAAGGTGCACTATTGCTTTTATTTTGCTGTGAATGAAACCATTATTTTGGCTTTTTTTTTTTTTTTTACACACACCCCCCTAAAAACTGTAGATGGATGATTTTTGAATTTGTGCTCTTTTTTTTTTTATACATGCTCGATGTCAAAAATGATTCCCAATTGATTGCCAAATGATTACCAATGAACTTCAATTTATCTAACAAACATTTAAATAATATGTTTAAAAGTATATCCCATCAGTATATTCATCCATCCATCCATTTATCCATTGAAGAATAAGAAGAAAAAATAAAGAAGAAAGTTATCTGTCTCATACTCTATAGCTAAAAAGTATGTAGCCACCTGACCATTACATGTATAGTGTTGGATGTCCCATTTCCACAGTGGCTTAATGGTTAGTAAGTTTGCCTCGCACCTCCAGGGTTTGGGGGTTGATTCCCGCTTCCGCCCTGTATGTGTGTGGAGTTTGCATGTTTTCCCCGTGCTTTGGGGGTTTCCTTCGGGTACTCCGGTTTCCTCGCCCAGTCCAAAAACGTGTTGTAGGCTGATTGGCTTCTCTAAATTGTTGGTAGTGAGTGAATGGGTGTGTGAGAGGGTGCGATTGGCACCCCATCCAGGGTGTACCCTGCCTTTGCCCTTAGTCCCCTGGGATAGGCTCCAGGCTCCCCGTGACCCTCTGCGGTGCAGAGGATGGCTGGGTGGGCGTCCCATTTCGAAACCATGGGCATTAATATGGAGTTGCCCCCTTTCCAGCTATTACAGCCTCCACTCTTCTGGAAAGGCTTTCTACAAGGTTTTAGAATGTGTCTATGGGAATCTGGTCCCACTATCTCTCAGGATACAAGGAAGGCAAGCATTGAGACTCTTCTCTGTTCTGACACCTAGGTGGTGGAATGAACGTCCCCTAGATGTCTGAACAACTGAGTCACTGGCAGTCTTCAAATGATGTCTAAAGACTTACCTCTTCCTAAAGTACTTAAATTAGCACTTATAAAAAACCCTTTGTATTGCTGAGCGCTTGTTACTATATTACCTCCCCAACAGAGTTTTTGGACTGATGATATTCTAAGTTTGTGACCTAGCGAACCAATATCAGAACGTATTTATTGATGGAGACTTCAAAGCACTTTTGTAAGTCACTCTGGATAAGGACGTCTGCCAAATGCCATAAATGTAAATGTAAATGTAGTGTTCTCCTGGCATTCCCCAAACCTATCCATCCATCAGACTGCTAGATAGTGAAGCATGATTCTTCACTCCAGGGAACACGTTCGACACAGAGTCCAGTGGCGGTGTGCTTTACACCACTTCAACCGACGCGTGCCATTGCGCATAGTGATATTAGGCCTGGGTGCAGATGCTCGGCCACGGAAACCCATTTCATGAAGCTCCCACCAAACTGACTACTACCACAGGTAACATCCTATGGCGGTGCCAAGTTTAAAGTGACTGAGCTCTTCAGTATGACCCATTCTATTGCAAATGCTTGTCTATAGAGATTGCATGGCTATGTGTTTTATTGATTTTATATACTGGTTAGCAATGGATGTGGCTAAAACACTTGAACTCAATAATTAGGAGGAGTGTCCACATACTTCTTGTCATATAGTGTACATTACAGTAGAGTGAAATTATTTCTTCACATTTTCCAGTATGTTAGGAAGCTGAGGTCAGGATGTAGCCATGATATAGCACCCTGGAACAGCGAGGGCCGAACAGTGGTCACCTTCTTATCATTAAATCAAAGCTTTAACCACTGAGCCACCACTGGGGTGGCATTTATCGGGAGCCTATACAGTGCGAGGTTGGGCCTGGCTAAGACGTCCATCATGGGGCACCATGCACACGTTCACAACTAGGGCCAATTTAACATCTAGCCAATCCACCTACTGGTATAATTTTGGGAGGTGGGAGGAAACTGGAGAACCTAGAGGAGACCCACGGGGACACGAGGAAAACGTGCACCTTTCCTGAAACTTTGTGGTAGAAATGTACCAAGTGCCCTAGTTCCTGTTTGGATTTAGTACCATGCAGCATCACTGTTGTCATCTTTGCATTCAATTATAGTCCCAGACTCTTCTCAGATCAGTCTGATCCACAAATTTGGCTTGTGTTGAACAGTGTTTATTAGTTTGCTGTTTTGGATTTTCTTGTTAAACTTTACTAATCATTACTTGCAAACTTTTTATATAATAAAATATTTTTATATATTTTATTACTTGATCTATATTGATTTTATATCTCTCATTAAAGTTCTTAAAGTTCATGGCATACATATATATATATATATATATATATATATACTGTATACTTATGTATGCCATGAACTTTAAGAACTTTAATGAGAGATATAAAATCAATATAGATCAAGAAATAAAATATAACAGGGTATGTTTTTATGGGAAAATAATCAGTGATTGTGTGGTGTGATGTGGCCTGAGGCAAAGTTGATTAGTTCACTATATCAGAACATTCCAAAATGTTTAATAATGTTTATTTATAGCAGCCATAAACAGTTGTTCCCTCTCCAGCTTTTCTTCTCTTGAAGTCAATAAGGCAAAAATTGATAGTCATGTTACTGCAGAACTGAAAAAATGCAAAGTTCTCCCTTTCCCATGGTGTCAAACGTCAGCTTTTGCAGCTTTACCTCTGACCGTTACAAGGCAATGACACTGGAGACTCCTTCCATACATGCCAAACAAGCATCTCCTCAGAGAAAACCACCATATCAACAAGTATGATGTTTTTTTTAATCAGTTTATATTGACAAGTCTGCCATGTGTAAATTGTTACTATAGAAATTGCAGCATATTAGAAGGGATAGCCAGTACTGCTGTCAGAGCTGCTGTTGTACAAAAATAATCAACACCTTTTGACCAATCCGATTTGAGAATTTATGTCAGTGTTGTAGTGTAAATTGCAAAAAATTAGCCTTTTAAAATACTGGTGATAAATGGTGCCTAATGAATATCAAGCTGTTTGGATAAACACTTGATCATTTTAAAACTTGATTTGGGACACAGGCTATTGTGCAGCATGAAAGATTTTATAGTCAGCTGTCAATCGCTGGAAGTGTAGACATGCTGTATCCTGCCTGTTTTGGTGCAAACAAAACACTAATAGTCTGTGTGAGAAGTTAAATACCTGAGTCAGCATGTTGTGTAAGACTGGATTGTGACATGCTCGGTAAGGTGTAAATAGGTGACACACCCAGTGACATGATTAATGAGGTATTTGAAAGCCAAAGCAGTAATAATGGAAGCAAAACAGTGAATGAATCGATGTGCATTGATATGTATTAACTGGTTATCGGTCTATGAGTGAAGTCTATGACGGAGAAAGAAGACAGATGTAATATGTTTGTTATACTTCTGTTTGCGCATATCTGTTGGTGTGAGTGTACGTGTATGTGTAAATTGTAAGGCCAGATTTTCTAGTCTGTACAGGAGAAAGCACGCAGTCATTTTGCAAATAACCAGTCAGGCTGAGTGATGCAACAGAACTGCAGCTACAGATGCGAGGATGTTCACTGGATTTTATAAGAATGAAGTTAAAAGAAAGGGTTAGTGTTAACACCGCCCTTTATCCCCTACTTCATCAATCCTAACTTTTCCTACTAGTTGTCTCATCTGAAGCCTTAAAGCTTGCGGTCATATTGCTTATGTTAGCTTTCAACTGTACTGCACAAACTGCACCCCAATATGGCAAGATAAGAGTATAATTTAAATATTATAAAATGTTAACAAAAAAAAGAAAGAAAGAAAGAAAGAAAAAAGAGGGGAGGGGGAAATCTGTATAAAACGTCAACATTTTACAGTTTTTTTTAAAACCCAATTTGTTTGTAATTGTTTTAAGGTTGCAGACAGTATATGTGATGTATCAGGAAAGTGTATTGTTGCATGATTTATCATGATATCAATATTATATTGTAATATTGCCCAACCATGTTTCATGGTTTGCAGGGCAGTCGTTGCCTAATGGTCCGAGAGTCAGACTTGTAACCCGGAGGTGAACCTGAAGGTCGTGGGTTCGAGTCTCGGGTCGGGCAGGGATTGTAGGTGGGGGAGTGAATGACCAGCGCTCTCTGCCACTCTCAATACCACGACTGAGGTGAGACCCTTGAGCAAGGCACCAAACCCCCAACTGCTCCCCAGGTGTGCAGTTTTTAGTCGCAGCTAAAAAGGCTGCCCACTGCTCCAGGTGTGTGTTCACTACTGTGTGTGTGCACTTGGATGGGTTAAATGCAGAGCACAAATTCCGAGTATGGGTCACCATACTTGGCCACAAGTCACGTCACTTCACTTCACTTCACATAGAGTGAATAATTGTTGGACTAACAATGTCTGCATATTCACTGCCATAATTTTTCCCTGTCATGTAAAGTAGGTGTTCTTTTCCTCCCACACAGCTTTTATCACACCTCAGCATTCATACTTACGGTCTGATCAAGTCTGAGTACCCTACCAAGCTAGCTTGCCAGTAAAAGCTACAGCTCTAGCACGTCCAGCCTGCTGTGATATCTCTGTAACTCAGTAGGTTGTATGGGAATAACGCAATGACATGGTCTGTAGTTATCAAATCCAGATATTTGTGCTCCAAATATCTGGATCTGTATTTGGATTTAAACCTGAAATGGGTGTGGCTTAAACCTTGGAGAGTTTTTTCCTTTTCTTTTCTTTCTTTTTTTTGAAGTCCTGCATGGACAGCTATTTTTTGTGTGTGCTCTTTTGAGCTGTGTCTTATTTCTGTCATTTATTTTTACTTTCAAATATTGTCACAGATAATACACAATAACCAGGAACAGAACAAAATAGAAGCTTTATAGCTACACATCACTGCTACAGCTTTACTACAAACCTACATACCCATTGCTAAAACAATATATGAATACAAAATATAACTAAACAATATTCAGTATTAAAACAGTATAAAACATAGACAATAGAAAGAGATGTAGAAATAGATTCTATTTTCTACTATTTAAAGATACTATTTTCCCTGTAAATATAATAATTAGCACAGGGTACATGTCACTCATTATTAAATATATAAGAAGTTAATAGTGCATTATGAATTATGGAGAACACAATTATAATCTACTAAGAAAGTCTAAGTAAATGAAGAAAGCACTATAAAGGGATGAAATGAGTCACTACAAATCTCACTATAACCATCTCCCTGTCTAGCTTGTATATTATTTTGTCTTGGATTCCGTTCAGTGCAATGTGTTGGACTTGACCATGCTCAGGTAGAGATACTGGTGCCACATAAACCTGTGCCTTTTATTGAAAGAATGAGTGTCATCTCACTCATGAAAAGAGACGCTCTGTAATCTTGTGCAACATGCTGAGATTCCTTGGCTATACTAAAAAGATTGGGCTTGTTGGAACCTGACCTCTGCCATTCTGTGCGCTTCACTGACAGGCAAACATTCTGTTCTTTGCATAGAGGAGAGCTTTTCTTTTGGAAAAAAAAGGTAGGTTTGTGCTAAATTTTGGTGAACCACTTTCTTTGGTGTTTGAAGTTTGTACTCCAGCTATGATGCTAATGTTGCTAACAATAAAGGTAAGGCTTTGTCACCGACAATAATTGAAATTTTCACTGTGGCATTGTTCTGAAATGGGGCTAATTCCTGTTGCATGATTTTTGAGTTGATGTAAATGATAGGGGACTACACTGTTTGCAGCACTTCACCTATTGCTGAACCGAGACTTCGCAGTCAATTCTACAAAATAGCAGTATATCTGCATCTATCGTTTAAGAAGACGTTTAAAAAAGATAGCTATTCTTAGCCATACTGCTAAGTACGGTAAAGTGCTTTCTACCACCCTACTAATGAGGTTGCAAGTTCGGGGGTGAGTGATTAAAAACAAACATGGAAGACAATGTTGCTGAAAAATGTCATCTTATTAGCGAGTGATGCTGCATTGAAAATATTGCAATTTTGCGATGTAACTATAAGTAACGACTTTGGGATATTCACCAGTACATGATGTGACTTTAACTGACAAACAACCTCATCATTGTCAGAGTTAAACTCTTTATTACTGATGCTTAATTATGTTTATTTTTTTTAATAGCCAGCCAATCCTGTTTCTGTTTAAAAAAAAAAAAAAAAAAAAAAAAATTTTACTTTTGCACTGCAGCTGTAGTGCTAATGTAACTGAAGAGTGAAAGGAGAACTGTCAGACTATCGCTGCTATTTAACACAGTTGGGTATTTTAAAAAAAGCTCCTACAGCTGAATGTTATTTGAAGTAAGTATACAAATTGTAAGCTACATTAGCCTTGTAGCTGCAGAATACTCTTTTAAGACAAGACTGATTAAAAGGCTACATTTGGACATATAGACATAACTCACCTATGTACTACATTGTTTTTTTTTTCTCTATATTCAGTTTGACATTCATAGGCACTCTGCTTCTTGTGGAACAGTTTGATATGCTGCAATGCCGCAATCTCTTTGGACATGAATGAATGAAGAACATGAGCTATGGTTTTGCAGGCAGAAATCACTGTGCTTTCACACATAAGACCAACATTAGTGTCCAATTATACGATTTATACTCCTTTTATTACGCCGCCTAAATGCAAGTGTTTGTCATTCATGACACATAGAACTCTTTCTGAGCTCTGGTTAATTGAAATAAATTTCACTTGGTGGAGTTTTAATTTCATTTCTAGTGCCATTTGAAGAAATGATCTGGACAGGCCACTTATCAGAAATAGTTTCAAGTGGAATTTGCATGTAGGAATAGACTGATGTTTCATTCAGGGCGTATTCCTGCCTTGTCCCCAGTGCTCCCGGGATAGGCTCCAGATCCATCTGACCAGGATCAAGCACTTACTGAAGATGAATGAATGAATGCAAGCGACATGATATGTGATGATACTCTGTTTTACAATTTTTTTTTTTTTTTTTTTTACAACTGCTTTCATTCATCTTTAGTAGCCACTTTACCCTGGTCAGGGATCCGGAGCCTATCCCAGGAGCACCGGAATGTAAGGTAAGAATATATCATAGATGAGATGCAATCCTGGGCCTGGGAAACAACAATGGTACCACCATGCCACCGTTTTTACTGATATATTTATTTAATTATTCTTTATTTAAGAATTAGATTAAATACTGCTTGCTGTAGGTGTGCTTGGAAAAGTTGAACCTATAGGAGAAGCAGGACATGACATGAAGTGGAGCTGGAGGAGGTGTATGCAATAATCTCACACAGATGTCAGATCGGTTTTTAGTAAGTCTCACTTCAGAACATTAGTTATTTATAGCTGTTCCTCTCGGGGGACATTTATATTACTGTTTACTGGTGGAAATCTCGCAGAACCTTAAGCTCAGGTACCACACCCTAATACTTCTTCCTCTGTCATTAATAGATTTAACTATCGGTATCCTACATTAAAACAATACTAGGCATTTCAGTGTATTAAAAATATGAAAATGAGGCAATACATCATTTAATATGTGCTAATTTGCATACCAAGTATCACTAAATTACAGTTTTCAACAATTTTATTGTGCTAATACTTATTGTGCTGTCAGACTTTTACTTAGTATTTATTAGTATTTCTTTACTTACTATTATATATTAAAATTCCATTGAATTTTTGTTAAAAATTCATATATGTGTATTTGGCATGTTTATATGAAACTTATTCCAGTGTTAAAGTTTTGCATTTTACATATGTAGCTCATTTAAATGTGAAGAAAAAGATTTGTCTTTCTGAAAGCTCATTAAATATTATTTACATGATGTAATCAGCAGAAAGCAGCTGTCCAGTTGCGGTGTACCTGTGCCCATTGTAGCCACAGATTCCTGTTCTTGGCTGAGAGAAGTGGAACCCATGTGGCCTTCTGCTGTTGTAGCCCATCTGACTCAAGGTTCAACGTGTTGTGTGATGCATTTCTGTTCACCACGGTTGTAAAGAGTTGTTGTTTGACTAACTACAGACTTCCTGTCTCTTATCAACAAGGCGTTTCCGCTAGCAGAACTGCTTCTTACTGGATGTTTATTGTTTTCGCACCATTCTCTGTAGACAGTTTTGTGTGTGTGTGTGTGCATAGACAAAGTCACTGACAGCACAATTTCCCCCATTCTGATGTTTGATATGAGCATTGACACTCCTGACCTGTATCTGCATGATCTTATGCATTGCACTGCTGCAACATGTTTAGATAATTGCATGATTGAGCAGGGGTACAAGTGTTTCTATTAAAGTGGCCAGTGAGTGTATAAACACTTCATAGTTTGTTGACTGTTGGCTCCTGCAATGCAGCTGTGACATCCTGCGTGAATTCAGGATAAGACTAGATTTTACTCATGGATTTTTTTAAATGTAGGATTTCATACCTGCATTTATTCATTGGCAAACACTTTTATCCAAAGTGACAAATGAGGTAGAATATAATTTAGGCAATTTAAGCATACTGAGGTTTAAAGGTAGGTACCCTGGCTTCAAGGGTTTAACAGTAGTGCTCTGTCCATTCTAGGAGTTCAACATCTGTTTTGGATGTAAACCCCAGGCTTCCATGTGATACGATACAATTTTAATTTACAGGGCAACTATTCGATATTTACCGTTACCATTGAATCTGTTACGATACAATATGAATTTCAATTCATAAGGCAGCAAGTTGATATTTGACGATACTTCTGAATCTGCTATGATCAATATGTGACCAACTCTGTTCAGAAGCCTGCATTTAATCTGTGAATGATAATGACAAAGAGAAGGACTATTTTAAATGTATCGGAGTTACGGGCAAATCAATGGCTAGCCTATGAAATTATTTACACATCAGTTCAAAAGTATGATTTTTTTTACACACCAATTGTTTGTCCTTTTCGATAATAACCGATTTTTAATCAATTATAATGGAATAATAATCGATTTATGGTTGTCGCCTCGATTCATTTCAATTGTTGCCTTATAAAACGATGCATCAATCCAAGCTGTCTGATTATTACAGCCCTGGACTCTATTTGTCAATAGACAAATACCATTCCTTTTTCAACACACTGGCAGGGAGGCATCAGTGATGCAGGTATTGGCTATCGGTCGGATACCGTTCCCAGATACTCATACTCCAATATCAACATCCAGAGCCATGCGATACCAAGTGGTCTGTGCTCTGTGAAAATATCAAGAGGAGGTACGACATTATTATCCTACTATACAACTAACCTGATAAAACATCTTAAAAGGCAAGCACAAATGGCTACAGACAACGCTAGGTCATGTTGGTCATGTTGATCTTGATGATCAGACTCCATCATTCATAAGCACTAGTACTATGAGTACACAAAAGTACACTTTTCTGAAGTGGAACAAAACCCACTGTGCACTTTATTAGAAATAAACTAGACAACAGTATAAAGAATGTGCCTACTAATAACCAAAAAACATATACGCATACATGAACTGAAAACATGATATCTTTGTATCATGGGGAAACTCTTGTTTAAACCTTTATAATGTCTTTTCTTATTTTTTATACGATCTGATCAGGGTTAATTATAGAAAGATCTTGATGATGTCATATCAGTGATGACATCATCAAGATCTTTCTATAATTAACCCTGATCAGATCGTATTTCAGGCACAGAGCTATGGTTTGACCCAAAACACAAACTTGATTTGTTTTGAAGTGTGTGATTTTTGTTCTGTTTAGCAGAACATAAACATGTCTACACCCGTGAACACACACTGGAGTCTGTGTTTAGCAGGAGTTCAGCCGGTGCTCCACTGGGGAAAGCTGGAAGCTTCTGCCTCTGTCTCTCTGTTAATGCTTCTCTCGCTCATCCTTTAAAGTTCAGCTTAACACTCACCTCTCAGGATTTTTCTAGTGGCTGTCTGGTTCTCAGTCTTGCAAAAGCAATATATGAATTATACTTATTTAGTCTCACAAGCATGTTAACATTTCTTGTGTTATTCTCTTGTTTAAATGATAATCGAAAGGGCTGCAGAATGAATAATATTTCAGGCTTTCTCAATTATTAAACATTATTGGCTGAAATACTGGTGAGCTTAGCTGAAGTTATCTGACTGGCTAATGTAAAATTTAGATTTTTATTGATTTGTCTTAGCATCTTGTGGTGGTGTAAACATTTGTTTATTTTGAGTATATTTAGCATTTATACTTTCACTTCATTATTGGCCCAGGTTCACTGTAATTGTTTTAATGATTGGTGAAAAAATTATTAAAATAAAATCAGGTAGGCAATGTCTTATTTTATTTTATTTTATTATTTTTATATTATTATTATTATTATTATTATTATTATTATTATTATTATTATTATTATTATTATATGCAATTATAATTGTTATTCTGTATAATAATAACAATAATAATTACAGCACAGTAATTTTTGGGCTATATTAAATCGGGTTTTTTCTGATCCAGCCAATCGGGTTTAATTTAACGTACTCATTTTAAGCATCAAATCATAAACACAAAGAAGTTTGCAATTTTCTGTCCATCAAGAATCCTGTAATCATAAACTAATCGACTGGTTCTCAGGCACAGGACGTGTTTGAAGGTCATTGAGTGTTTCTTACCAGAGGATTATAAGCACAGTTAGAAGAGCATTATCACACAGAGCAATGGTATGCATCTTCAGCTGTTTACTCCAGGCTTGTTGAAGTGTTGAAACAGAGATGACAGCAAGATGCCAATTTTTATAGTCAAACCAGATTTTCAGCTTGTATCAGTGCCTCGGGTGGGGCTGATACGTAGTGAAACTATCTAAGGCTGCACCCTATCATGATGCTAATACTATTTATGTCTGGGAGTCCAAGAGACTGTAGGGAAGTCCCTGCTGTGTTTGAAGCTAGCTTTGTTTGCTAGCTTTATACAGAACGGGTAGTTAGGACTTTTCTCCAAGTGTGTTCAACTGCAAACTCAAACAATAAGTTAATTCTAAGGTATACTTATATACATATTGTCGCATTAAAGGTACATGAGGTATGATTTGTCAGTATTAGGTCTCTGGAGGTTATGTAGGTGGAGGTGAATGAGATTTGAGTTAGCATTAGCTGTCATAAGCTTTAATGTTTGGTATTAGCACTGTTAGCATTATAAGCTACACAATAGGCTGATCAGCTGCTTGAAAGCCAAGTTATAAGTTTATAAACACACAAAATGTGGCTCGTACTGATTTATGAGAACGGTCAAGAGTGCCTTCGCTGTCCTGCTTGTCTTGAGCTCTCATAAACTTTAAGCGTTGGTGTCAGTGTTGTTAGCATTCTAAGCTACTCAGTGGGCTATTCAGCTCCGTTATAATATACCTATAAACACGAAAATGTCTCATGCTGATTTTTGAGTATGGCCAAGACTGCCTTCACTCCAATTTTTCTTTATAATAATAAAAAATGTATCTACTTGACTTACGTAACGCAAGCCATGCAAACAACTCAAAGTTTAATACTGATACATTTACATACCTGTCTAGAAGCAACATCG
Source organism: Pangasius djambal (assembly GCA_022985145.1). Classification (NCBI taxonomy): domain Eukaryota; kingdom Metazoa; phylum Chordata; class Actinopteri; order Siluriformes; family Pangasiidae; genus Pangasius; species Pangasius djambal. The sequence continues at coordinate 18,826,759 of CM040988.1, forward strand.
CTAATTCTTCATCCAGCTTCATCACCTTGAAAGTCCTAAATTGCTGCCAATTTTTATTCTAGTCCCTATAAAATGAATGAGAAATAAACACAAACTAGCATTCTGGACCGGACCACAGTTTTTCTAAAAGATTTTCTCAGCCACATAATACACTTGTGCCTTGTGCATCCATGTCCAGGGGCCAGTTATCTCATCATCCATCCCTGACTGTTACAACCCCATAGTTAATTCTTTTCCTATAACAGCATGGTCCAAAGTGTTTTAGTATGCCTCTGCCACTAAATGGTGAAGGCATTATGTTTTCAGATTGAAACAGGTTGTCTGTCTGAGATTCTCGTTAGTGCGATATGTCAAGAACATGTGGTTGAATGTTTGTTGGATTTATGTGGAACAATATTTGTAACCAGCAGATGAAGTGATTAGATTTTGCAGTTGTTACAGGATTAAGGTCACAGCAAAGTCAAATGTCTAAAATAGGTTTTATTTCTGGTACACAGATTAGTAACAAGAAGGATTTGGTGACAAGTCCTCTTATACCACAGCAATTTTACAATGCTATCAAAGAACCACACATCCTACTTTTTTTTTATCAGTTTATAGTTAAATTTAATGTTGCAGAATGTCTGTGAATCAAGTTAGTTCCTGGTATCATATGTGTTACAACAGCTATGGCCCCACCCTGCGTGCCCTGCGTGCCCTCCAGGGTGTATTCCTGCCTCACTCCCAGTGTTCCCTGCATAGGTCCTGGATCCATTCTGACCCTGACCAGGATAAAGTGATTATGAGGAACGAATGAAGGAATGAATCATATGAATATTAAAAATTCCACAGAATATTTGTATCCAGTAAACCATCTGTTTTTTTTGCAGCCTTACGCAATATCAATATTGCGCTAATCATCAGTAAGCAAAGTATGATGCAGCCTATTATTAAGACTGTGTTGATATGGATATATCTTGAATATGGGCATATTTATGTTTTTTTTTGTTAGAGATTATTATAAATCAGTAAATTTGTAGAAATTTAGAAATAGGTTTAATAATCACATATTTGGTTTGTTGTGATCTCACAGTAGGAAATACTAGATAAATTAGTCTAAATTCAAGATATTTTTACATATTACATATTTTTTTTTATTTTGTAGTTGCCAAACCTGTGTGTTCACCCCATTGGGAAATCAACCAGCATTGTAATACCTTATTTTTCACAAACCAATGTGTTAAGATATAAAACTGCTTTGTGTTAGTGAAAAGCACAGCATTTCTCCAGAGACACAAGCATTTCTGTGATGCCTTTAATCTGCATTTGGCAATTCAAGGCTCTTCCAGTAGAGATTACATTAGTGTGATGAAACTCGGCAGATGTAGCATAGGAGGCTTTTTTGTTTCTTGCAATTTTGTGATATATATTTCTGTGTGCGTGGGTATATATGTATGTATATGTATACACACACTCACTGTCCACTTTATTAGGAACACCTGTAAGTCTGCACATTCATGCATTTATGTAACCAGCAAATCATTTGGCAGCAGCACAATGCAAAAAATAATGCAGATACCAGTCAAGAGCTTCAGGTAATGTTCACATCAAACATCAGAATGAAGAAAAAGTGTGATCTTTGTGACTTTGATCATGGCATGGTTGTTGGTACCAGATGGACTGGTTTGAATATTTCAGAAATGGCTGATTTCCTGGGAATTTCACACAGAAGAGTTTACACTATAGAGTTTACATGGAATGGTGCAAAAAACAAAAACAACATCCTGTGTGCAGAGGGTCTGCAGGCTGAAACACCTTGTTGATGAGAGATCAGAGGAGAATGACCAGACTGACCTGAGCTGACAGGAAGTCTATAGTAACTCAAATAAGCGCTCTTTACAACTGTGGTGAGCAGAAAATCAAAATCATCTCAGAACGCACAACACATCAAGCGTGGATGGGCTTCAACAGCAGAAGACCACATCAGGTTCCACGCCTGTCCAGATTCTTCTTCTTGGCTGACTGGAGTGGAACCCAATATGGTCTTCTGCTGCTGTAGTCCATCCACCTCAATGTTCTTTGTTTTCTGCATGTTGAGAAGCTTTTCTGCCCAGTATGGTTGTAAAGAGTGATTCTTTGAGAGTATGTTGAAACCAATCTGGCCATTTTCCTCTGACCTCTATTATCAACAAGGCGTTTCCACCAATAGAACTATCGCTCACTCAATGTTCTGTGTAAACTCTAGAGGCTGTTGTGTGTGAAATTCCCAAGAGATCAACAGTTTCTGAAATACTCATACCAGCCCATCTGGCACCAACATCAATGCCACGATGAAAGTCACATATCACTTTTTTCTTCATCCTGATGTTTGATGTAAACATTACCAGAAGCTCTTGACCTGTAGCTGCATGATGTTTTGCATTGCACCGCTGCCATATGATTGGCTGATTAGATAACTGTGTGTGTGTGTGTGAGAGAGAGACCAAAATTTTTTTTAATTTCCCCTTTGTTGTTGCAGTCACTGAGGCCTCGTGAAAGATGATCCGTCACTGCTGTGTCATAGCAGTTTTCCACATGACTGGCCCTGTCAATGATTTCTATGCTATACAGCAATGGAGTATACCAGTGACCTGATCTCTCTCTCTGTCTCTCTCTCACACATTCACACACACTCACTCACACACACAAACACACCATGTGAGTGTCACTGCTGTGCTGAGAACAAACCACCACTCGAATAATATCTGCTCATCAGTACTTCAGTGGTGGCTGCATTCTGTTGATAGAGAAGGTAGAGCAAGGCTGATACATTATGCATAGCAACTGAGGGGCTACAGTGAGTATCTATCCTGTATAGCCAAAAGTTTGTGGACACCTCACCATCACACTCATATATACTTTTTGAACATCATATTCCAGATTTTGTCCCCACATTGCTGTTATAATATCCTCCAATCTTCTGGGAAGTCTTTCCATTAGATCTTGGAGTGTGGCTGTGGAGATTTGTGCTCATTCAGACACAAGAGCATTAGTGAGGTCAAACACTGATGTTGAGTTAGGAGGCCTGGGGTGCAGTCGGCGTTTCAGTTCATCCCAAAGGTGTCCAGTGGGGTTGAGGTCGGGGCTCTGTGCGCGACATTCGAGTGTTCTTCCACTCCAACCTTGTCAAACCATGTCTCCATTGACCTCATTTTGTGTATAGGGGCATTGTCATGCTGGAACGTGTTTGGGATAGGCCTCGTAGTTCAACTGAACATCTACAGCATACAAAGACATGCTATACAATTGTATGCTTCCAATCTTGTGGCAGCAGTTTGGGGAAGGAACACAGATAGGTGTGATGGTCAGGTGTCCACAAACTCTTGGCCATATAATGTATCTACAGTGTGACCTATATGGTAGTTTACTGACTAAATAAGCATTGGGTATAGCTACAGAGTACAGTTTGGTGTGGTAGTGTTTATTTTGGTATTTGATGGTGTTTTTGCAGCATGGGTACGGGTGTAAATCACTGGTTGGCTGCAAGCTGTGGTTTTGCTTCCTGCTGCTCTTGGGCCACCACTAAACCAGATTATGATAGTTACCATATGTTGAGGATTGATAACTGGCAGAATTCTCTTTTTGGCTATCGCTAACTACACACGTTTCCTCTTGGGTGTTTGGCAGGTTGACAGACAGGCCTTATCTCACTATGATTTTATGTTCTAAAAAACATAAATAAGCTGTCCGTCTGGGAAATGGAGGATGGAGGCACTATCAAAGTGCATCCGATTTGTGACCCTTGACTTGTTTCTCATTTCCTGAACAGATATTTTTCCTTATCTCACATCTGTCTGACCCAGTCCTGCTGCATTTTGGTGGTGCACTTGACTGAGCAGCTGGCCCTAGGAGGCCTCACCTGCACACGAACTGTGTTCAAGTGGGACATGACTGAAATGTCAGGTGTGAGATTAAGAAGGTAGACCCGGCGTTAGCACACAGCATTCTGTCACTCAGTGCAAAACACAAAAATACCTTCCTGTAATGTGTTTATACAAATAGAGCAACTGCCTAAGACAACTTTATCCTGGGTTGGTAGGATTGGTGTTTTCTTATAGGGGAAGTGGAAGGAAGGAATCAGTGATGGGAGGAAGGAAGGAATCAGTGAAGGAAGAAATTAATCAGTAGTGGAAAAGGAATGATTCAGTGAAGGAAGGAATGAAGCAATGAAGGAAAGAAAGAATGAATCACGTGAAGGAAGGAAGGAACCAAAGAAGGGCGGAAGGAATCAATGAAGGAAGGAAGGACTGAGTCAGTGAAGTGAGGAAAGAATGACTTAATTAATGGAGGAAAGAAGGAGTCAATGAAGGGGGGAAGGAAAGAGTCAACGAAGGGAGGAAGGAACAAGTAAACGAAGGGAGGAAGGAACGAGTAAACGAAGGGAGGAGGGAACGAGTCGATGGAGGGAGGAAGGAGAGTCAATGGAGGGAGGAAGGAGAGAGTCAATGGAGGGAGGAAGGAGAGAGTCAATGGAGGGAGGAAGGAGAGAGTCAATGGGGGGAGGAAGGAGAGCGTCAATGAGGAGAGGAAGGAGAGCGTCAATGAGGAGAGGAAGGAACGAGTCAAAGAAAGGAGGAAGGAATGAGTCAATGAAGGGAGGAAGGAATAAATCATTGAAGAGGGAAGAGAACGAGTCAATGAAGGCAGGAGGGAACGAGTCAATGAAGGGAGGACGTAATGAGTCAATGAAGATAAGAAGAAACGAATCAGTGAAGGGAGAAAGGAATGACTAAATGAAGGGAGCTGGAAGGAAGCAGTTTTGGAAGGACAGAGCAAACAGACGAATGAACAAATGAACAAACAATAAAGAAGCAAAGAAAAAAGGAATCAATCCAATCAACAAGCAGTGTCACACACAAGCCTATGTAAAGCAATGAAGGGACCATAAAATAGGCCTCCTTCCGAATTTATTTAATACACAAATTTAAAATGTAGATATGCATCTATTTTTACAAAATATACTTTAATTTTATTTATTTTTATTTTTATTTTAAAATAGGCTTGATTTTTCTTTTGTTTTTAAGCCAAGTGGGTGCAGTTTAATATATGAACGGTGGAATAAAACTTTTAGCACCCTCTGCTGACTGTGAATCAAACAGTGATTCCAATAAATCATTGACAAGCCGTTCCTTTTCCCATCGCCTAACGCCCACTTGGTTAAAAGTAGGGATTTCTTGCAAGTTCCCTTCTAGTGAAAAAGGGTGGAGCCAAGCAACACTGTTCAGGCAGTGTGTTCAGAGAAATGTCTGCTGCATGGTAACATATCTTTCAAATGATATGGTCATCAACGGTCCACAAACACTATAAACTGCGTCTTAATAGTTTTTTTCTTGTCATGACCACGTTGAAAAACATGATGACATTGAATAAGTGTCACCTTCAGTGGCAAAAAAAAAAAGATCAGTCTGATCCTGTGCCTCTAATATCATCTTCTAAAAAAACATACTATGCAAGTGTTCACCAATTCTCTTATTCACTCTTGGTCAATTTCGCTCTGACTGTGTTTTTCTAAAGCCTGTTGAACAGGATTATGTACACTTGGCTTAATTTCGACCTATGCCAAACTCAGTATGTGACAGCCACTCCCTCTGTACTCATTTACTGCCAGTTCCAGTTTTAGACAGTTACAATGTGGTGACAGTCACTTCTTAGTGCTGTTTTTTTAAAGAATTATTATTATTTTCCTGGAGGCTAGACCTCCAGGCTGTTATCTCAACCATGTGTTGTTCTTTTAACATTCTTTCACATGGAGATGCTATGGCTTATGCCTTATAACCCAGAAAGGCTATAAAGCGCTTCTGTCAATGCTGTAAATGTAAATGTCTGTTGATGGGTGTGTATTTTTCTTTCTGAGCTGATATGATGCGCAACTCGATATAATTTCAACAACCTGATGTATTAAGCAGCCACTTATTCTATGACACTATTTATAGATGTTTTGATATGATTCATTACACTGAAACTGGACTGTGTGATTCAGGCTCACTGAAACTGGACCGTCAAAGTTTGGAAAAACGCCACTTGGTTTGATGAGTCTTGATTTGTGCTGTAACATGCAGATGGTAGGATCAGAATTTGGCATCACCAACATGAATCCATGGATCCAACCTACCTTTCTGTAAGCAGTTCAGGCTGGTGGTGGTGGTATAATGGTGTGGGGAATGTTGTGAATCTGTTTACAGCCACAGTTCAGCCACATTATACTGTTACTTCCAGCATGATAATGTGCCAAGTCAAAGTCTCAAACTGGTTCCATGAACATGACAATGTGTTCAGTGGTTATTTGAGGAAGCATAGCTTTCCTGTCAGCTCGAACCAGGCTGGCCATTCTCCTCTGACCTCTCTCATCAAAACAAAGGAGGTTGTGTGCTGTTAATGAGAGAAACAGAAGCAAATGTGATAGATAAAATCTCCTGAAGAACTGTGGCACTCAGCGTCGCTAAGAAAAACAATTTTCTTATCAAACTGCATGGCAGTGTAGTTAAGAATGCACAGGCTTGCCACACCAAATATTGTACTGGTTTAGTTTATTACTAGTCTCAAATATTGCAATACAGTTGCGATCTCCCAGGTGTATTACAATATTGCTATGCGGGTAACTGCACTCTTGGTCATGAGATATTGCTTAAATATGAGCTCTAACTCTTCTTGCACACTAGGCGGCAGCACCAGAGGTAGCAGCTTACAGAGTATGAAGTTTGCAAGTGAGACCCTACCTGCCTCAAAGAATGATTACTTAATAGTCCAATAAGTTAAGCTAATCAAAAGAAAGCGTTATGGCACACGAGTGTGACACAAGGCCTGCAACCTTGTTTCATTTGGCCTGTGTGAACTTGGAAAAAATTATACTGAAATAGTCCATAGTACACTACTGCTCAACCTTTTCACACTACTTAGGATTCACCACATGTACATAGCATAGCCATCCATTACCGTAAACCACTGTATATACCTGCACTCAGGTTTCTATCGTGGCTGGCTTGACTGTGGTTTGAATACGGGTTAAAGTCAACTCCTGTATGCTGAGCTTGATGTAAGTCACACTCGCATCTAAAAATGTTGTGTTGTGCTGGTAGTGGCATAACCTGCAATTAATTTCGGAGGGATGAAGAAATAAGCAAAATAAAATAATGATTGATTTTGTCTTCTGTACAATTCAGTTGGTAGGTATGGCATGCTCATGCATTTGGATATCAGACATGAGTAAGTGCGGTGATGACACAAATTTGTTATTTCATCATTTAAGGCATAGTCTACCGTCAAACAGTCTCTCCATATTAATAACGTTGCCATAAAATACATTTATGACAGGGAAAAAGATTCAAATAACATGTTAATAATTGCCATGTTACAATGTATTGATATTGCTGTGGTTTGGTTTGTTGTCATTACAAAATAAGTGTATTCAAATTTGATATTTTATTTGTCTCAATAACGTTTTGTGTCAATATCTCGTGAAGCCTGTATCAGCCTGGATATGTTTCGTGTCGTGGCTTTAGTGTATCGTCAATTTATTACTGATGATTTTATAGACATTTCTAATATATTGGAATGCTCTATTCAGTTGTTTCTCTAAGCTTCTCCTTACTTTACAGAACCTTCTTTACAGTCTGCGTAACAGACTTTTGCACAGCACTGTACATTTGGAGATGTTGCTAAATAATTCTGCTAAACAACATGTTGCTTTTTGGAAAGTCATCAGTTATTCATTATTTGTACTGCATTCAAGAACAGCATTAGCCTTATTCAACACTAATGACACATTTTACTTCGCCGGGTGTTTAAAGCACTTTTTGTAGAGTCATCTGTTTACTTTATGTGCGAGTGTATGAAAGAGAGACAGAAGTAGAGGTGGGTGTCATAAAACCCTGAAAGGCTTGCAGAAGATGTGACCTGCAGTATGATTCATGGTTTGTTGCTTTTCCCCCAAACATTCCCTCTTGGCTCAACACTGCAGTCGACAGTGACAGAACAGAACTCATCTCAGCGAAATTAGAACGCAAGAAATTCCACTCCGATTTCCATAGCTGATAACATTCTTTCAAAAAAGTGTGTATGTGGGTTTTATGATCCCAGAAAAACAGGTTGAACGGTTAACCACTTAACCATGTCGCAGCTTGCTCCCACAGTAAAAGTGACAACACTTCATTGTAGACAGACTGGGTTTGTTCTTTATCTCAGAATTTTGGATAATGAAAGTAAAAATTTAGAAAAAAAAGTCAAGAAAGTAAAAAATGAATTAGACTTTGTTACTGAACATCTTTGGTCAAATGCCAATAAAACTTTTAAACGTGGACTTATCTCTCTCCTTCTGTCTCCCTCTCTCTCTCTATCTTTTTTTTAGTGTCGAAACGGCAATGAAAGCATCACCTTCCTAACAAAGGAACAGAAGATGGCAACGAAGCGGAAGAAGACAGGTCTGGTGGTGGGAAGTGTGGTGTTGCTGCTGGTGCTGGCGGCTGTGGCTGGCTTTCTCATATGGTGGTTCGCTGGTACGAATCTTTCCAGATCTTGTGGCCTAATTCAGTCCAACGACCCTCTAACCCTGAATATTTAAACACAAGTGATTTAATCTATTATGGGTCTAAGCTAAGAATTAGCTAAGCCTAAGAAAGACTGTGTAAGAAGAATGGGGTCATTCTAAGATTCGGTGCTTGATTAATGATCTGACTGATTTATAGAAGATACCCTTATGGCAGCCAGTATATTATGATTCAGTATATTATTTAGAGCTGTTACAGTGCAATACAATGTGAAGTTTGAGTTAAAAAATGTGTCATCATTAATAAAACAGGTACAGAGGCAGTGTCTCCTTCACTGAGATTCACAATCACATAAGCCATGCCCCATTCTCTCAGACTGATCGGTACAAAGGAGATGTCTACATCACAAACACCAACAGGCACAGAGGCCACACCTCCTTCACTAATACTGTCAGATGCAGGCCTCCTTCACTAAAATTGCTGTGGTGTAAGTGGAATAAAACGCTTCGAGATGTGCTGGTATAGAAGCGTAATCAACTTCGGGATGGTAACAGTAACTCTGTTTCACATCCGTTCGTGTCATACCGCCCCATCGTTGTTTATTATCCTAATAGCATATTTTATTCCTTACTGGTCAGGTTAACAATTTGCATCTTTCGCAGTGCAAAATTCACCCCATTTACAGGAAAGTGCTTCTTCTCTTCCTCCAGTCAGGCCCAGCACGCTCCAGCAGCAACTGGCGCCTAAACTGGGACTCCAGCAAAATTTGGGTACGCGAGTCTTCAGCGGAGAGATGAAGCTGATAGATGCCGTGTACAAGCCTGAATATGAGGACCCCAAAAGCAGGGAGTTCGGAGAGACAGCCGATGCACTGCAGGACATTGTGAGTTTCTGTAATATCACCCCTGTGCTTGACCATGATGAACTCTCGAGTACACGCTGAAGCCTCTCTCTGACTAAAACTGAGTAGAGTAAACCCAGAGTACACAGAAAAAAGTATACAGAAATACAGAATAGACCAAAATTTAAATAAATTGGGGGGTTGATAAATTGTGCATAAAGTCAATAACTCTACTGCTATGTAGTGACCTATGTGATAGATTAACTAGGCTGTGGATACATTTATATGAAGTAAACCTGCCATCTGTGTGTCAGAATTAAAATCAGTGTCTATTTAATTCCAGCAGAGGGTGCTACAGATATTACTTAGGATATGTGGCATCCCTCCTTTTTTATTACATATTTTATTCTGCATCACAAGCCATATGGGTCAAAGAAGAAAAGGGTAATATATTTTTGCATATTAATACTTTTCTGTAATATGAACAGCCTTTGGAAGCAAAAAAGATATGTCTTTGACCCATATGCACACAAATGGGTAGAATATTATTATTATTATTATTATTATTATTATTAATTGTACTACTAAAATACTATTAGTAATAAAGTACTAATTATTTACTACTAATAAAATGAAATAGTTATAATATCTATGACAAATCCCAATCTTATAGTCAGGAGATTGAAACAAAACAAAATGTTTTAATCACAAGTTGACTCTGCCATGATAATTTAGGATGTGTACTAATGTTTCACATCACAGCACACCGCACTTTGCGTCTATAATAAGATGATAGGTGGAGGAGCTACTCTTCTGCTCTTTTACCTCATTGCCTGAAGGGTTTCATTTCTCAAGGCGAACACATATAAATACTGGGCAAAGATTATTTTAATGACCAACCTCTTCTGATTTTCCAGGTCTGATGTAAATGGCTGACTCTGTGGCACTATGCTCTATTTAACACCCGTATAAACCTGGTGTTATTTTTAGTGACTGCAGTATCAATCATGGCTACAAAGACAAATTGGTTCAAAAAAAGAGAGTTTTACAAATACGATTTATTTTTGTTCAAAGACTGATGAAATCATTTTGTGAAAATGTACCCAAGTCGCATTATGAATTCATTGGAAGGAATAAAAAAAACCCTTATTTGCATCTCCAAGGCAAAAGGTGTCATGCAATCCCTGCATTTCACCTCAGGTCTGTTTCAGAGTAGTACAACCTCAGCCCTGTTGGAATATCTGTTGGTGTACCATATCATATCATCACACTCATCAAGTGATGCAGAGTTAATTGTAATGAAATAAACGATGAACTTGCATGAACCTTTCAGCATTGGACAGTTTGCAAATGTACTCGGAGTGATAGACACAACCCTTATTCATGTAAAACCGGCTGAAAATAACATTTTGAAGCAGAAAGATCACGCACTTCTTCAGCATTCAGCATGTGAGGGATTCATGCTTTGTATCCTGACAGGAAGACAGTTAATATTGGTAATATTGCACTGCTTGTGTACTTAGTTGCATAATGGCTGTCAAGTTCCTGTAAAAATCGCATTTGAATTATTTAAACAATTTTGTGTTTCAGTGCATTAATTAGCCTAACATTTTTACTGCTGTAGACAGACTGAACATTGGCAGTGCACTCTTCGAAAAAGGGTTCTTCAAGGTTTTCTTTGTATACGTAGTTGTATAGTTTGCAAACCGTACTGATGTAGAGTTGTTCTGTTTTAGAGTTTAACCTTTAAGAGGAGAACCTTTAAGCATTCCCATGATCTTTCACAACTAAAGAACCATTAAGAGCTCATGGTTTGATATGTAATGCTACACAATGCATTCACAGTGCATAAGGTGAAAACTGATACTATGTTAACCAAATTTCACAAGGACAGTAGCTTCATTTATAAAACCTTTGAATTGATTGATTTTTTTAAATTTCTGCTGATATTCTAAGATGTTGGAATTATAAGGATATGTGAGATTTTCTTTTCCCCTCAGGAGGGGTGGAAGGTTTGATGCTGATGCTAATGAATTAATGTTATAAATGTGTTACTTGCATGCAACTATTTTGTAAACTGAACTGAAGATAGTCTGCAAGACATTTTATACCAGAAACCTCATTTAGGGTCAAAACTAAAGACCTTAAAATTACAGAATTATTATTTATATACAGAACCTTATTTCTAAGGTCTGTATTTTCTTAGACTGTTCTGGATCACCATGAAAGTCAGTGAAATAACAGCTCATTAAATGTGCATAAATTTGCAGAACAAAACAGTGGCAACTACAAAAAACTGGCAGTTAAGGATATTAACCACTTTCTGGAGATTTAGTAGGGGCTATGACGCTGAAAAGAAAGAAAGATCATGGTAAGAAGACTGTTTCCCAAAGCAGTTCTCAATCGATAACACTGAATACTTGGTAGAGGTGTGTGGGATGCTGGAACAGAGAAACTGTATATGAAACACTGACCTAGTACTAACCCCTAATGATTTTCAAATAGCACTTGAAATTAATTCTGACAGCACTAAATTGCATGCACATTGTTAGCTGATCACCTAAATTAGCCACCCTTCCCAGCACAAATGATCAGTAAAATAGCAGTAATTAGCATTTCTCTTAGTAATTATTTCCTCTAGTCAGAGGGACGCTAAGGAGACACCATGTTTTTTCTAAAGCTCTATTTAGCTAAATTCCAAGAAGTGCACTTCTCAGCCCATGGTGACTTGAGAGTAATCTGACCCCCTCCCCTTAACATGTCAGCGTCTTCAATGTTGACAAGTAAAGTGTGTATGCAACAGGTATCGTGCATATCTGTTTTGCTCAGTGATCTACTAGCTGACACACACAGATGGATGTGCAACGTGAACAGGCTCGATAATGGTATCCATTATGCTGATGTTCCATTTTCACGGCCATCTGTGATTGCTTAAAATCTCGAAGTGCTCTTGAAGTGTCTCTGGGTTCGAATTCTCATTGAATGCAGGACCTTGTTAGGAATATGCGAGGTGTTTCTCTATTTAAAGTATAACTAGTTTGTAATGGTTAATCTTTAAAAGGATTCCAAAGATGAGATTTGGAAGACTTTAAATGGCCATTTTACAATCAAGCATATTTTGGTACCTGCAATTTCTGTGGAAGCGTTTTTTTTGTTTTTTTTTAATTCGATGACATCACAGTCCCAGTCCTGAAGGGCCAGAGTCAAGGAGAGCACATACTCACTAAATCCAGTAATTAGCTGCTGAGGTGAAGCAGGTGCCTTTGAGCTGGGAAATAAATCATCAGACTGTGCTAGAGTCTGCGCTAGTACTTCAGCACTTGATTTAATGACCCCACCTATAGAGGCTGCTATCATTTGGCTACATATTCTGGATTATGAATTAAATGTTAAATTGTTGTACTATAAGACTTGTCTTGTTCACCTGGTTTTCATGTAGGCGTGCGTTTTATCTTGTTGTTATAGAGAGCACAGACTGGTGCGTGTCTGAGTGAAAATGTCAGGTTAGCTCATGTTAGCCAGCTATCTTTTATATAGCAGTGAAGATTCTGTACATTTATGACTTACAAATCTTCTCGGAACTCCTGTCAGGGTGGCCCATGTTAGCCAGATGGCTAGTGATAGCAATGAAAATTATGCCCATGTATTAATATAACTTAAATTCTTCTCAGAAATCCTTTCAGATTAGCTAATGTTAGCCAGCTAGCTAGTGTTAGCAGTTTATGTCATAAATATTTATAAGTATGCATTAAAATCTTCTCAAAATTCTAGTCAGCTTAGCTCATCTTAGACAAAGTGTAGTGAAGAATATGAAAATTTATTAACATGGCTTAAAATCTTCTCAGAAATCCTTTCAGATTAGCGAATGCTAGCCAGCTAGCTAGTGTTAGTGGTCTATATTATAAATGTTTATGAATATGGCTTAAAAATCTTCTCAGGAATCCTGTCAGGTTAGCTCACTGTAGCTACATGGCATAATTTTGTTTCATTACTGGAATTATTCATTCATTTTGCGGTGGCACATAAATCTATGAAAACTATGAAAACTAAGAATCCCCTCCTCTCTCTCTCCCCCCTCTCTCTATCTCTGTCTCTCTTGTTTCATGGCTTCTCCATCATGGTTTATGCCCAAGCATGGGAATGTATATGATGACTGATTTGAATCAGCATGTCATATTTTAAAATGGTTAGTTAATTATGCCATTAGCTCAAATTATGTTCCCAGTATGATGGAGACTTGAAGCAGTGCTCAGGCCCGCGTGCCAGTGAGCAAACCCCACAGAAATCATACACTAATTACTCTCTTCAGTTTCTGGAGCACAACAAAATGCGGAACTACTTAATCAGCCCTCAACATGAAAAATTTCTAAAGTGTGTATGGTAATTTTTCTTATAATTCAGTGCTGCCGAAGTGTCAATTCTGATTGGTCAGAAGGTGTTGATTAAATTTCTATAATGCCAGCTCTGACAGTAGTGTGTGTTGTAAGTCACGGGTTTATATTAATGCACTCATTCTAATACTACATAGTAACAACTTGCACAGGGATTTGTGTGGCAGACGCTCCAAACAAACGATTTTACAAAACATGTGTGATTGTTGATATGGCGAAGTTTCTATGAGGAGATGTTTACTTAGGATATTTGGAAGGAGTCTCCAGTGTCTGTGCTTTGTTTTTAACAGTCAGAGTTAACTCTAAGTTTGAAACAAAGAAAGTCAGTATTCAATATCTTGAATATTTAATATTCAAGATTCTGCATTATTTCTAGGTCCCTGTTTAAATGTAAGCATATTTGTGATATTGACCATGTTAACTGCTTTGCACAAAAGGTCAAGTTTTCCTTGAGTCTTATCCATTCCATTAAAGCACATGTTCAGTTTACACTCCAATGCATTTGATATACTGTCAATCATCAGGTTTTACAAACTAGTGGAGTCCATGCCAGCTGAAATGTGCTCCCATTATAGCAAAAGGGGGGAATGAAACAAATATTAAGAAATGTAAACATTTCTAAATCAGATTACTGCTGTTAATAGAATTCAATTAAATTATTAAATTATTACATTTTCTAAATTAAATTAAAAAAAGGAATGCATAATAGAAGCATTTTCACTAGTGGTCTCAGACTTTTCTTCCTAGCTGTAGGTCTAATCAATATAATTTGTTATCAGACACAGACAAGAGCGATACCCATTCTGATAGGGTGAAGATCATTTATGTCTGTTATAATGTAATTCTTGCTTGTTCATGGACATTCCACAACATTAAATGCAACTATAAATGGATAAAAATGCAATGTCTCATTCATTTATGAAGAAAATTGTAACTGTTGGCAAATTGTTGTGATATAAGAGGAGCAAAACACATCAGGATGTGCTAGTATTGGAAAATCATTAACTTCTGGATGGTAACAGTAACAATCATTTATTATTTTTCTATAACAGCATGGCCAGAAGTGTTTTATTCCTTACATATTGGACACTGATCTGGTAGATCTGTCTGTTAAGTAGGCTTTTCAGAGATGTACTATTGTACATCAGTATGGCCACTGACAGCAGCAGTGTGGTTTAGGTATTCTTTTTAGTGGCTTTATTGAAGAGTGATAAATCTATTGGTCACTAGTGCATTTTAGAATTAAAGAATCTAAGTATGATATCGGCTCACCAGAATTTGACATACGTTGCTTGTTTCAACATCATTGCCTTCCCAGTGATGTGCCCAGATTTGCTGTTAAAGTTTTATGGCTAGATGATCCTGCTTTCATTACATGCTGCTTTTGTGCTGCTTCAGTTTGCTCTCTTTAACATGGACTCTTTCATCTTAAAAAGGCTGAGCTTCAAACAGACTGCGCTGTAATCTGATGTGCGCTGACGTGTATTTGGGGGGGAAAAAAAACTATAAGTAGGATTGCATTAAACCTGTCAGTGGAGATCTGATGGCTTATGTAAAATTTAAATCAGGTCTTGAAATCCATCAGCATCAGGTTGTTTTTTTCCTTCTGTTTTTAAATGAGGCGAAGGCAGTAGAGTGGTGAAGCATTGGGGTGTAAGTGGATGTGGGGGTGAGCACTTGGACTTACATCTTCATATCCTTGAGCTGAGCCTTGAGTTTCAGAGCTTACAGAACCTACATGGTAAATATCATGAATCATGAATTATGGATTAGGAGTAATGCTAAGCTGATAAGCCAACAACATGATGTATTTCTGTGTTTAGCCTTTTCTGCAACTTAAACGTAGTCTACATTGTTATTTAGAAAATGTATTTTATGTAAATTCCGGAACTCGTTGCGGATTTCCTCACACAGTGAATTTCAAATTTTGATCAAGTTGCTGGATAGATACATATTGTGTGTTCCATAGTGAAATGCTCATACACTCACTGAAAACTTTATTAGGAACACCTATACACCTATTCATTCAGGCAATTATCTAATCAACCAATCATGTGGCAGCAGTGAAATTCCTAAAATCATGCAGCTACGGGCCAGCAGCTTCGGGTAATGTTCACATCAACCATCAGAATGGGGGGAAAGCGATCTCTGTGATTTTGACTGTGGCATGATTGTTGGTGCCAGACAGGCTGGTTTGAGTATTTCTATAATTGCTGATCTCCTGGAATTTTCATGGACAGCAGTCTCTAGAGTTTACTCAGAATGGTGAAATAAAGAAAAAACATCCAGTGAGCGGCAGTTCTGCGAACAGAAATGCATTGTTGATGAGAGAGGTCAACAGAGAATGGCTAGACTGGTTCGAGCTGACAGAAAGGCTACAGTAACTCAGAGAACCATTCCGTACAATTGTAGTGAGCAGAAAAACATCTCAGAATGAACAACACGTCAAACCTTGAGGCGGATGAGCTACAACAGCAGAAGACCACGTCGGGTTCCACTTCTCTCAGCCAAGAACAGAAAGCTGAAGCTGCAATGGGCACAGACTCACCAAAACTGGACAGTTGAACACTGTGATAATGTAGCCTGGCCTGATGAATCTCAATTTGTGAGGCACACAGATGGTAGAGTCAGAATTTGGCACCAACAGCATGAATCCACAGACCCAACCTGCCTTGTGTCAACAGTCCAGGCTGGTGGAGGTGGTGTAATGGTGTCTGGAGTGTTTTCTTGGCACACTTTGGGCCTGTTAATACCAATCAATCATCACTTGAAGGCCACAGCCTATTTGGGTATTGTTGATGACCATGTGCATCCCTTCACGGCCACAATTTACCCATCTTCTAATGGCTACATCCAGCATGATCATGCACAATGTCACAAAGCAAAGTCATCTCAAACTGGTTTCATGAACATGACAGTGAGACCGTGTTCTTCGGTGGCCTTCCCAGTCCCTGGATCTGAATCCAATAGAACACCTTTTAGGATGTGGTAGAACGGGAGATTCGCAGCATGAAAGTGGACCTGAAAAATCTGCAGGAATTGCGTGATGCAGTCATGACAACATGAACCGGAACCTCAAAGGAATGTTTCCAACATTTTGTTGAATCCATGCCACAAAGAATTGAGGCTGTTTTGAGAGCAAAGGGAGGCCCTACCCAGGATTAGTATAGCGTTCCTAATAAGGTCTGTAGTTTATCAGACGTACTAATATACAGTAGAAAATGTCCAATTTTCACCAGGTGTAGAAGTGATCTGCTCTGATCTGAGCATTGTTTTTTTGCACATAGTCTGGATGTTTCAAATTTCACAGTGGCAGGGAATGATATGTGCTGAGGAAACATCTGAGGAAAGAGACTGAATGATCTGAGGAAAGAGATTGAATGTCTTCTGGATTTATGGAGTGAAAACGTCTTTCAGCTGCAACTGACTCATTAAAAAAAGACTCATAAAAACAGAAAAACGTTTATACACAAGCAGACAGAAAGGCTTCACCCAAACAGTTAACCAAAGTTAAGTAAAAGTAAAGAAACACGACTTAGATAAATAATTAAATGAACACACACACACACACACACACACACACACACACACACACACACACACACACACACGAAGCAGAGCACTGATTTGATTCAGGCCAAGTGTAATAAAGAAACCCAGCAATGTGTCTTATGGTCCAGAAACTACAATATCTAAGCAGAGAAGTTAGTGAATAAAAAAAATGATAAAATATAAATCACATGAACTGTGAGTTTTAATACAATATTAGCAAAATAAATTAGCAATCATAATGTAAGCCTTGATAAAAATGTTAAGCAATTCTGATGATTAGAAAGTTTTCTACTGACACCTGGCTAAGACATCCAAACTCATTACTGTGACCGTGTTTGTGTCCTTTCTTTAACTGTTTTATGCGTTTTAACTTCATCCACAGTGTGTCGTCTCTTCCCTTGAGGCATGTTGCATGAAACGTGTGCAATCTGTTTTCGATAATACGGAGCGTTCTATAGGTCACATACGACCAGATTATGCATTTCCATATAAACCCAGTCTGAGACTTATAGTCCAGCCTTTTTATCACTTTATCACTTTAAGCGAGTCATCACTTCAAAACCACACTCAGATCGTATTATACAGCCAGGGAAAACAGCCAATGTCAGCGAAACCATTTTGATTTCATTGCTGTGTGTGTGTGTGTGTGTGTGTGTGTGTTTGTCACTGATTTCATTTAGGACTGGGTCTTACTAGCACCCTACATTGAAATGGAAACCGTGAATAAAATGGTTCATATCAAGGTTTATGAATTTTAACCATCGCCGCCGCTAGGGTGTCTGATATAATCATTCATATCACTCACAAATCGATAATGTCTTTTTCCTCTGTTTTCAGCTGAACAAGACAATCTCCAATGACGCTTTTTTGTTCAAGTACTACAATCACTCTGTCATCTCTGCCTTCAGGTAAGACCGGTGTGTGAGCAGAGCTGCCCAAGAGCCACTGACTCCTGTTATAATTCATGAGATCATCAGTGCTAAATCCTGATGTGTATTCATCAAAGCAGATTCACTGTACTTCAATCACAGATACATTATTGGTGCCAATATGTCTATGGAACTTTAATCTTAGCCTTAATAAATGGTTAATTAATAAATGGTTAAAAAGCATGACCTGTTGTTCATTAATCAATGAAAAATTGTAACTGTTGGCTGTGGTATAAGAGGAATAGAACATTCGTGTTGTGCTGTTACAGGAAAAGAATCCACTTCAGGGTGATAACATCCCACCATCCCGTGGATTATTTTCCTGTGACAGCACGTCCTAAAGTGTTTTATCCTTTACATACAATATATCAGTATACACTATATGACCAAAAGTATGTGGCCACCTGAACAATCACATCCATGTCCTTGTTGATGATCTCATTCCAGACTTAGTCCCCTTTTGCTGTTATACTGGCTTCCACTCTTCAGGGAAGGCTTCAAACTAGATTTTAAAGCGTGGCAGTGAGGATTTGTTGTATATGTTTTGGCCCCTTAATTCCAGTGAAGGGAAATCTTAATTCCACATACTTTTAGCATCTTAAAGCATGTTATGTTTACTGATCTAGAGCTGTATATAGAGTTGAGTTACACACTGTGAGGATTTAATACTGAAATTGTAAGATTAGTGATTAGGTCTCTAATGGTTAAGTGGGTTCAACATTTGAAGGATTCCTGCCCATGTTCACAAAACTCTGCCCCCAGGACCCAGGGTGGCCTGTAAAGTCTCTATAAAGTGACTGACAGTAGGCACATCCAAACACAAACAAGCACTCCGGACCAGAAGTCCATTTTCCAAACGGGATTCTCAGCAACTTAATACACTTTTGCTAAGCCCACAACTTAATCCATTATTTCTATTTTTGTCATGTTCTACATATCTTCCAGGTTATTTGTACAAGTAAGGAATAAAATAAAATCGATTATCGCACCTTTAATCGCTATTCAGAATGTGATATGGAAGTTGCGAGAACGGGTGGAGTTCGAAAACAGAGGTGTCTCAGTTATGCATGATTCTGACGTTGGACTTGATTTGATTTTTCTTGTGTGATCTGGGCATGAGTGAGGAGCAGTGCTAAGTTCATCACCACCAATATGTCATTGTGAATTTTATTTTTATTAAATATATAATTATGACAAAATTTATTATTAGAATTTTTTCCCCTCCCTCCTCACAGAGGACATCGGCAGAGACAGCATCTTGCTTATCTCAAGGACCAAACTTTCTATGTGTAAAATTATGAATTCTTAAAATGAATTTTGAACTTAAAACTTCAACTCAGAATGTGGTCTATTGTGACAAGTAAAGTGCTAAATATATGGTACAAATTAATCAGTGTGTAGTTGTGATTCTGACACAGCTAAAAGTCTCTCCACATGTGTGCAGCGATGGTGTGATCGCATACCACTGGATACGCTTCGATGTTCCTCCAGAGGACGTGGAGCTGCTGCCCAAGCTGACACCAGATCGGGTGCTGGAGACCCTTCGCCGAGGAGTCCGTCAGGAGGGCAAGCGCAGCATGCAGGCCTTCACCATTACCGACATCACCGCCTCGGGTAACACACACACTCACACGCACACGACTGCCACTAAGCATCAAACACTCCCTGAATATTTTACTGAGCTTTTATTATAGCTCACATTTTATAGTCATAACAGTGTGTATAGCCTCATACACACCTTCTATTTTTAAACACAGATTAAAACTGTATTTACTAAGGCTTTTATTAGCCTTAAGTGCTTTTTTTTTATTAAAAAAAGATTTTATGAATGTTTTTATTCCATGCCTTATTTTGAATAATTAAATTTTTCATCTAATTAGTTGATTTATCAGGCTTTATACAAGGTGCACGGAATTAACGTTTGGAATTTAAGCAGCCCTTTTTGTGGGGAAGTGCGTGAAACATTTTTGAATTAAAGAAAGACATTTAATATGTAAAAGGATTTTTTTTTCATCCATTAATTGCTAGATTTTGTGAAAATCCATTATTTGATGCAGAGATGACTTTGAGATGTGAGACCTGCAGCATCCCCTCTGCCTACTATCAGTGGATAAAATGCCAAAAATATTTGATCACAATAGTAGAGTATATTTTCATAATACGCAATATATTTTTAATTTTGCTGAGGTTTTGCTAGAATATATATCTATCCTTTTGAGCATTATATTACATATAGTTACCCTGAGTTATTTTTTTAGTGTTTATAAAATAAAACAATTTAACCAAGAACATTTTATTATAAACTTTAATATGAATATAAGCATTGGCAATTTTCTGTGGTATACAATAATCAACATTGGTGTTTGAGTAACTCCGCTTTGCACGGGGCTGCATTACAGCACGTGCCGTCACTGATTATTTTCCAATAACAGCACAGCCTTGTCATATTTTATTCCTTGCATGCTATATAAAAGTCTTAAATACATAGCCTTGCGAAACCTATATTATTTCAACAGTGATAAGTAGATTAACTAACACTGTACCTAACTTTGGCTCATCTCATAATCATATTTAAAGTTGCTTTGTACAGTTCAGGGAATTATCCAAGACAACATCCTGACACTTTCTGATTGGCTGCTGTAGGATCTTCTTGGAAGTTTTGTGTGCCTTCTCGAAACCTCTTCTAATATAAGGTTTCCTTTTTTTGTTAAACCTGTATCAACTGCACATGAATCATTGCAACATAGGAAGAAAAGTTCCTCTCCTTGGCCTATGCCCCATAAAGTTGTTCTTTTTTTATAACAGAAGAGTTACAAGTTGCTTAGATTTGAGAGCGCTGGGGCTTTTGGTGTAGAGCTGCAATGATTAATCATCTTAGCGAGGTCAGCATTTTCATTTAACACAGCTGACCGTCATCTGTCAGCTTCCAGCGTGGACTGAATTATAAAATGATTTGTGATACGGAAAATGCAAATGTAATCCAGCCTGAAGGGAAAATACCAGTAATATTGTGTCTGTAATCACTGAATGAAAATCTTATAAAAGAAATAGCGCTTGAAAAGTCTTGAACAGTCCTGGAGTTTTATCACTAAGCATCTGAATAAAGCACTAAATTATGTAGAGCACCTTGTATTGGAAATGAAAGTAGCTATTGACATAAAGTTCATGTTTAATATTAGTGTTATTAAATGGAATAGAAATAGACTAAAGAGGTCAGACTTTGGCCTTTAAAAGTGCAGGGACATGCACATCAGTGTAAATACAATACAGTGTGGATAATAAGAACATGATGAACGCATGATTGAGCTGTCGACTTCTGCAATTTACAAACGACTATAAATCTGTGTAATGAAAAGGTCAGAACGTATTTTCATTTCCCTGTGCCAGAATGCCTTTTTTCCCCTCTAGTGAGGTGAAGTGAAGAAATGTTTCATCAGCACATAATTCATACACTAGAACTGTACTGCTATTTGTGAGAAATCATCTGGTGCCGTGAAGCTTTATTCTTGTGGTGTGAGTGTGTGAAGTGGGTGTTTTAATGAGATTGTGGTGATAATTGTATTTATGGGTGTTTATAAGGGCTTCGTTTTATTATTTTTCTTTTCTCCCGCATTGGCCAACAATTCAGTACCAAATGGTTATGAGGGCTTGGGAACCTGCTCACTACTGGATCCATTGGGAACTAATAGTACATGTGGGTGTGGCTAGCAGCACCATTTGTTGCTGATTGGTTACGCAGAGCACATCATAGCAAGTGTAATATACACTGAATAAAACACTGAACAAACACTGAATGAAAATCACAGCATATGAAAGGAGGGAATTAGGATGGAGCATGCTGTTATTGGACAATGATCAACGATGAGGCGATGTGATGCAGACTGAAGCGAAGAGGAGTTACTGTTACCACCCTGAATTTGATTATTTTCCAATAACAGCAAATCCCAAAGTGTTTTATTCCTCTTATAAAATTCTTCTTCTTTTTTTTTAATGACACATTGTACTATTTATCATATTGTAGTTACCTTTAATGTTGTAAACCATCCACGAAACACGCTGTTTCCTGTTTCTGCCAAATAAGGTTTTGGTATACATTCAGTATGTCTCCATTTTGAGTAATTTTCCAAACGCCACATTGCAGTGTGTCACAGGGTCGTGGCCTGCTTACATTATATTTGCTGTGGGTGATGTTTTTTACTGTCAATGCCAACCAGGATTTGTATGTTGTATGTTTGTGTGTGTGCGTGTGTGTGCACTTGTGTGTGTGCCTGTGTGCGCGTGCGTGTGTGCGCGCACCAAGGTGAGATGAGATATTAAAGTATCTGCAGTATTTTGGACCAGCATATAGGAAATGTTGGGAAATTGGACAGAATGAGTGCAGAGCTCCACTTATGCATCACATTCTCTCTCTCTCCCTCTCTCACACTCTCTCTCTCTCTCTCACTCTGTAGTTACAGACCCCCGGATGGCCAGGAACCCAAGAGCCCGTGAGTAAAGCATGTCCTATTTCAGTTACTGCTGCTCTGCAATTTTCCACCTGGCTTGGCAGCTTCTCTCCTGCTAGTCACTGAAAAATGGCTGCCCTTTTCCATTCTTCTACTGTTTTCCTGCATGAACACGTAAAACACGATGCACACGTTCAGCCCCAGCGCTTCTTCCTGCATGCATTACTTTTTACCTGCACCGAGGACAAAGAGAACCAATCACCAGGTTTTAGACACACCTACACTCTTCAACGCGGGATTCCTTCAAGGTTTCTTCAAGGATTCTGTGGATAGTTAAGAGTTTCAGGGTGCTTTCGTATATGCCGTGTGAAGTCCGCTTGAATAGAAGATTTTTTTCATCATTGGTTCGGTTCGTTTGTGCACAGCACTCACACTCAGATGCGGACCTAAACAAGCAGTCCGAGACCATGTGCATGACGTACGGTTCCACTCGAACTCTAGAGCAGTACAATTGCAGAAAGAATTAACAGAATTAACCCAAAAAAGGAAGTGAACCAAAAGTGCCGTGTGCTTGGCTTGTGGATGACATTATTCTGTAGATGTGAGGTGCTTAAATCGCAAACTGGGCCAAAGGACAGAGCTAGTACTGTGAAATGTGATGTGTTCTGGAGAATTGGACGGAGAAAAAGAGAAAATTAACAAACAGAGAAAATGAACAGTGAATACAATACACAAAATGTTTTAAATTAGCAGTTTCTTTATCTAGTGATATATTGAGCGCGGCTCCATGTTCTCTATGTTCGGGTGATTTTTATGATTTCTACGTGCACCCTTTTGTTGTCGGGTTTCAGATAGAACCTTTAAGAGTTCCCCTAGATGGAAACCCTCCCCAAGGGTTCTAGGTCTAAATATTTTTTTTTTTTGAAAGACTAAACTCATAGAAGTGGTTTCCTTCTTTTTGACAACTTTTAGATTGATACAAAATACATGAACTATAAAACTAACGAAGGAAGGATGACAGGAAGGAAGGAAGGAAGCAAAGAAGGGATATGCACAGAAGCACCTGCACTTTCACTCTCATTAAAAAAAAATCCAAATTTTATGATTATGCAAATTGAAACTGATTTAATAACTGATCAGATTTGCATAGTGAAACCTGATTGGCTTTTGCATTTTCTGAGGCAATAATACGTACCTGTCTCATGTTTAACACTACCTCAAACTTGCCAATGAGTATATTAGCTCCTGTTTCTTTAAAAAAAAAAATAAATTAGGCAAAACTGGTGCATCTTCACACTTTCACCAAATCTGCACACTCAGATTATTTCCCTGGAAAGGATTTAACAATATAAAGACAGTTGAGGATGTTTTAACTTAACTTGCCTTGACCTGCTGACTGATCACTGTCTTCAAGATCATCTGAATAATGCCCAAGTCTGACTGCAGTTAAACTCAGAGTGTACGTTTCTATCCGGGGTTAGTGTTTTCAGTTAAAGCCATGGTGAGGTGTCCTCTTAGCATGCAGTTACTCAGAGTGAGAAATGTTTTTCTCTCCAGCAACGGAGTGTTTCTTCCATCTGGAGGCTACTTCCAGCATCAAGAAGTTCCAGTCTCCTGGTTACCCAGTCATGTATCCAGCCCAGACACGCTGCCAGTGGCAAATCCGCGCTCCTGAAGACAAAGCCATCCTGGTCAAGTTCCCTTTTTTCTACGTTCAGGACTCATGCTCCAGTGACTATGTGTTTATCTTCGACTCTCTCAGCACCGATACGTCTCACGCCATCACGCAGTGAGTAGACATTCCTCAAAATGAGTTTTGCAGCCGAATATGGAAACAGAATGGCCTTTTTTGTAGCATTACTAAACCCCCTGTCTATTGTCTTAGAATTCAGAATCATGTTATTGGTTTGGTGAAGCCTTTATTGGCTCAGCAGGATAACAGGTCACTGAATATACGTCTGATAAAATAACATGTACAGTACTGTGCAAAAGTCTTAGGCAGGCTATTTTTTTTTAGTACAAATTTTATTATAGATTTTTATTTTATGACTTCTACATTATTGATTTGCTACAAAAACCTTTTAGATTTCCAAGCATTAGTTTTCCAGCACAAAATTAAATGTTACAGAAAAATGTTTGTATGTCAGTAAAGAAAGCAGCAGATTACATAAGAGACACTTTTCAGACAAAAATACATAATGAAGGCTGCTGGGTTTCGCTGCAAAAATAAGAAGCGAGTGTGACAGTCAAAGTCTCCAGAAGAGCTGTGGCTGCTTCTGCAAGATGCTCAGTAACACTTACAGCTCATTTCCTTATAAAACTGCACACACTGCACCTGAGACTACTGTTTTTTTTAAAGCGAAGGATCGTCAGACCAAATGTTGACTTTGCTTCATTTATTACTGTTTACTGCTCTTTATAGTATTTTTTTTTAAATGTAGAAACATTTAATTTCGTTATTTTTGAAGGCATCTTTGCTCTACAGCACAGTACTGTGTGTGTGTGTGTGTATATATGTATATATATATATAATGTCTTTGTGTGTGTGTGTGTGTGTGTATATGTGTATATATATATATATATATAACAGCAGTAGTGCCAGCTGATGGGCAAATCACAGTTTTTGTATTAATGCACACATACTGTAGTATGTACAGTATATGTATAGTTTCCATAGTAATGCAGAGACTTAATCTGAATAAGCAGATTAAATTGTTTATGATATTTTGATTATATTTTCTGTAAGAAGATGTTTATTTAACCTTTTGGAAGTAGTCTCCAATGTCAGCACTTTGTTACAATCAGTGGTAACTAACTTCAAGTTTCCCTACACTGAAAACCTTCCAAGATGGAAGGCAACAGTTTACAGCTGTTATTATGTAAGCGATAACAGGAATGAACATATTCAGCAGACAGTAACAGTAAGAAACAGTAACTGTCTGTGATATTAGGATGCACCAGCTTGGTTCAATGGGCCACCACAGTCACCGCATTATAAACACATGCCAAATTCTTCATGTACTTGCTTTAAGTATGTTGTCAGGCAATGTCGTGTCATTTTTAGGTTTAAAGTGCAGCTGTAATATTCTCATACTATTATAATAACAAAGTTTAAGGGTGGAATTGTACTAGAGAAATGTTAAGTAAATGATAGTATAGATTCCCTGCTATTTTGAAAATGAGATTATATTGCTTAACACTATATCTCGAAGCAAATATATGAAGATTTACAGCATGGGTGAATGATATGGCAAAAAAATTCATATCACAAGTCGTTATGAACTTTCTACGATGCACGACATATAACGTGATGTATAACTGCCAGTAATACAGTAGAGTCTTTAACTCAGTTTTTTCTGCACTGACAGGTATTGTGGTCACCGCCCCCCGACTAACCCCCTGGAAGTGATCTCCTCTGGCAACCTTATGCTCATCAACCTTATCACTGAAAATACGATTCAGAGACCAGGATTTGAAGCACATTACAGCGCCATCCCCCCCATCACAGGTATTATTAGTACATCACCACACATTATACTTCATGTCCTCATTTTCTTTCTAAAACATTTAAAGAATAAAGTGGATGAAAATGCCGCCTGGAACACTGGATAAAAAAACTTGGAGGTAGAATGCCTGCACTGTCAGCATAGTGTGTGAGTTCTGACTCTGACAGCTCCTCAAATTCCGCTGCATCACTCCAGTTCATAACTGGTCATGTGGGGCTCATTTTTTAAAAAGACTTTTTTTGTTGTATCTTGCTGGATCTCACACATACCGTATACTAGGATTGGGGTCTGAACCTGGAGGTGATCGTTGTATTAATATTCGAATGTTTTTATACAACCGTATGGTCTCTAGAGTATCTAAACATGTAACATCCATAAAGATAAGATGGCCTGTCCATAATGTTCAATTTATCAAAACTGCTGAACAACTAACTATGTTAATTCAGGTCTTTCATATCACAATATTTGTTGTAAATGTGTTAAAAAACAATATGAGGTCAAATGTTACATCCATAAAGCTGGAATTGCCCTGTACTGTTTGTACCTACGCTTTCTATATATAATATAAGTTATATTCTCTACAATGGTTTGCATGTTTGCTGCTAATAGATTGTAATACAGTATGTTAACAATTCACCATGAAAAATATATTTTTTTCAAACACATTTGAATGTGAGAAAGGTGTAATAGAGACAAAGAAAAATTTCATTATTGTAATTATTATTATACAACATTTAGTTCCGGTTCACTTATTTGATTGAACGAGCAGCATTCCAAGACGCTTATATTTATTATAAATAGGCGATGAAACCGGGACGTTTCATGGTTTGTATCACTCCGCTCGTCTGTGTTCCCACGTAAAATTCCAATTCTAGCATCAGTCCTACTGAAACCGTTACTACAGTAGAAATCATCAGCGGCGTGGAAAACAATACATACTTTACGAATATAACTTCTGACCAGCTAGCTTATGGGCTATCAGTGAGTGTGGCTTCTTTGGGATTTATTTCCATTCACCGAGCAAAAATAAACAAATTATTTGGCCATATTGTGTCCGAAATGTCAGTTACTCGATATTAATATCTTATTTATAAAGCTGTCGTATAAAAGCAACATTGCACTCACAATCGTTCTGTTAAACTGAATATCGGCACAGCTATTCGATCAGCATGGCTATGCTGATGTTCAGTATAACCGCACTCTTGCTAGTGTGATACTTCTCAATTCTGAAAATTAATGCAGGAATTTTTTTGGATGTATTTTTCTTATCTCTGCACTGCTGTAGTGTTAAGCTAATGTGGTATGATTTGTTCTGTCTGATTCTCATCACTGTCTCATTCTGTAGCTAAGACATGCGGAGGCCTTCTGACCAACCTGTCCGGAATCTTCACCAGCCCGCACTACCCGAGCTTCTACCCCCCCATGGTGAACTGCAACTGGACCATCACTGTAACTATACTTACTATTCTACCATAGCTTCTGCGTCTGTATCTCACTTTATTTGAAGACACTCGGCTGAGGTGTTGATGTCTGAAATCATTTTCCACTTTATCTGGTGAGTGAAACAAGTTACAAAGATATAGGAACACGTCTAGCTGGTTTACTTTTAAATACTTTAAATGTGCTTTTGTGGTATTACTCAAGCAATCACTAACGCCATAATTTAGAACAAAACGAGCGTAATGGAGTGCATGGAAATGTGCCGCTATGAATTGTGTAATTAGGGAGTAGTTGGAAAAACTATTCTAATTTACACCTTTGGCCCTTTCCTCTAAATGTAGTCCATCAGCCAAGACTGGTTTATTGTCCAAAGTGTAATTAGTTTTGCACTTTGCAATGATAAGACTAATGATGCTGGAAATAAAGGAAGATTCTAGCCTTTAGTTTAGCATCATACATATAAATCATCGATATAAATTAATCTCCAGCCATGTTCAGTATCTCAAACAGATGCTCTATGGCACATTATCTATAAAAACTGGGATTAAACATCATCACACTGTTAATAACTCATCTTTTTTTTAATATGGATATATATTCTGCTACTTATAAAAATCGGTTTACTACGAATGGGGTTACTGAGCCAGAAGATTTCTTTGTGATTAGACACAATGCTAAGCTAGCAGCTATAAGTGTACGTTACTTGTTAGCTGCATTCGCTTCAGTACGTTTGAGGTATAAGACAATTGGATATATTCATACTTTTTGGCTACATTCTTCTTTTAAAGGTTAAAATTTTAAAGTCTGTCCTCTACTACACCTTCAGTGCTGACACTGCGCTTATGATGTGCTCAGGTCCCCGAAGGCATGAAAATCCGGGTGAAGTTCACCATGTTCCGTCTGAAGGAACCGGGCGTGAACATCCGCATTTGCAGCAAAGACTATGTGCTGATCAATGGCACAAAGTAAGATTTACTCTTAATATCTTTTAATTATTATGAAAAAACCCCTTTCAGGCTGAGCTATTAAACATAATTTTAGTGCAATATATTTATGATTTCTTATAGTAGAGACGTCAGTGTATATTACAGGCAGACAATCTAGAATTTTTTATCATTTTGGCCAAAACTTGATTTTTCTAGAATTCATCCACAGTGACATCTGAGATTTTCACACACTGCCACACATTTTATTTCAAGTGTATTATTTGCTATCCCAATTTTTAGTCCAATAACAGCAACATTGTAATGATGTAGATCTATTCTGACACTGTAGTTAAATATATTTTTGGGAATATTCCTACTTCTAATAAAGTATGAATGTTCTTGTTAACTTCGTCGTTTAATTCACTTTATTGCAAAAGGAAATGTCCTGTTTTACTCTGACATTTACAGACACCTTAGTTACATTATGTCACCTCGAGAATTATCCAGCTAAATTTAGGCACTACTTATGCACTGCACACTGATCTAGGTTAAAGATCATTACTATGGCAATGACCATGTCACACTTGGCACCATTTTAGTCCTAAATGTTTGACAAGTTTGGTGTGTTGTTTTTGTCTTTTTTAGCGACAATTGAGCAACTGTATTAGCTGTAATAGCTAAATACAATTTAGTTTATATTTTTCAAACACAATTCCGTGAGTCCAATAAATGTGTGTTCCTGTTGACTGGCTAATCATAACACATAACAGATGGGGTCAGGGTGAGCCAAGTTCTTGAAGTCACCCAAAACCCATTTCGAAGGCCATACTATGCGGTGGCATTGATGCGATGGGTTATTTATTTATTTTTTTCCAGAAAGCAGTTATTAGCTTTATGTCTATGTGTTAAGAGTGTACATGTGTGTCCAAACAGCTAGGAAATTTCCATACTGCAAACCAGAATAAAGAAGGTGGTGTTTCTTTCTGCTTGTGTGTAAGGTACTGTGGTGAAAGATCTGCTCTGACTCTGAAAAGCAACACCAACACCATGGTGATAACCTTTCATTCGGACAGCTCGTACACGGATAAAGGCTTCAGTGCCCAGTACAATGCATACGACCCACAGAACCGTAAGCCGCTTTGGATTTCCTGATCATCCTGCTCTATTATTATTATTATTATTATTATTATTATTTCTGTATTACATTCAGTAGGTGCAAAACCATTACAAGTGAACTGTTGAAGATTTTTAGTGGTTGGTGCTGCCTGTGTGTCAAAAATGCTGAACATTTCCATTTCGATTATTTAATATCCATGTCCCTTTGTGTGATCTCTGTCTGTGTGTCTGTCTCTGTGTGTGAAGCATGTCCCGGTCAGTTCACCTGTACCACAGGATTCTGCATTTCCAAAGAGCTGCAGTGTGATGGCTGGAACGACTGTGGAGACATGAGCGATGAGAAAAAGTGCCGTAAGTGCTAGGTGAATGGAGCAGTGACAGTCGGTCCCTGTTCTCAGAAATACAGTAACGCTTTTCTGTTTGTTTTGTCAACATTCAGATTTGATCAGTCATGCGTGCGCCAGTATGATAGTGATAGCAGACCTGTCGATGTTTTCGAATTTTTGCAGTCTATGCAGTTTGGGAGTAACAACCTTCTTTATTTCTCCCAATTAAAAAGCCAACAACAAATGAATCTGGAATGATTAACAATTATGCAGGTGTTTTGAACTCTCTGATATTACTTGACACACTGGAAGCCCCGCCCCTTTCCCACATCTCAATTTAGTAACGTTTTGACCAGTTTTGATTTCCCCATTAGAAGGACGTATCGACACTGCACCCTTGTTTCTGGCATGCTAAAGGGAGAATGCTCGACATAGTTATTTTTATTACAGGTGCCACCGAACATTCTCAGTCAAAAATGGCACCTTTTCGGCAGAAAGAGGGAAAAAAAAACAGCCTAAAGCGAAGTGTTCAAACTTAATTTTTTGGCAGTCAGCAGCACAGATGTGTTAAATAGTTCTGCAGTGATAAATGTGGGCCATGTGGACATTAGACAACCGTAGAAGGATTATATTAAAAATGTACTTTGTTTTTAGTGTTTTCACTTGAAAGTTACAGCTCAAAGGCTTTATTTAAAATCTTGTTCAGTAAACGGAATTATGAGGTTGCTGTCTCCTAGAAGGATACAGGCATGACAAAATAATAATTTGTCCAAAATGAGAAACTAAAAGAAGGCTGTCATTAAACTGCCATCCATAAACATAGCATAAAAATTCTGCCAACTTAGGTAACCATCTGAATGGGTATCTCAGTATTTTTTGTCTATGCTAATGACGTTGTGTGTGTTGTAGTTTAGGATATATAATAGAAATAATATACTGTATTTTAGCACATTGGTAGTGCAAACATTTCAGCATTTAGGTCTCTCGGTTAAGAAATAGTGACCACTGAATGTTCACTGAATATGTCTTT
Organism: Pangasius djambal; assembly: GCA_022985145.1. Classification (NCBI taxonomy): domain Eukaryota; kingdom Metazoa; phylum Chordata; class Actinopteri; order Siluriformes; family Pangasiidae; genus Pangasius; species Pangasius djambal. Next base: position 18,857,762 of record CM040988.1, read on the forward strand.
ATATATTAAGAATCTGAGTTTATATGTGTCCTCCCCCCCCCAGAATGTGAGGAAGACCACTTTGTATGTGACAATGGCATGTGTAAACCTAGGTACTGGGTGTGTGACCAAGTGAACGACTGCGGAGACAGCAGTGATGAACGAGACTGCAGTGAGTATTTGTTTCACCTTAAAGAACAAAATATTCAAATACTATTTTTATTTCATACTTAATTTCCTTTCTGAACAACCAGGATGCCGATTATTTACCTTGATAACTGTCTTGCCATCCTCTGACTAGTACGTACTACATGATTAGCCGACTGATTGAGCAAAGGTGGCCAGTCACTGCAACCCTCTCCGACCCATCCATCACACAAAGAGGCAAACGCTACCTTTACTTAAAACCTGACCCGTGGAGTCTGCTTGAAGAGCTTTCCACTGCTCTTAAGCCTTTTGAATGTGCCACTGTGTTTATGAGTGGACAAGAATATATCGCAATCTCTTCAGTGCCTGCACTTGTGAAAGGGCTGTTGAGGTCCACTGAGGGTGCAGCCTTTGATTCAGCTCCACTGAAGTCCTTCCAGGCCATTGCAAAAGAGCAGCTTCAAACTAGATGGATGGACATTATTTTTAAGCAAGTACCAAACACAGTAATTCTCTCCTCTGCCCTGGATCCAAGGTTCCGAAGGATGAAATTTCTAACACCAGAACAAATGAAAATTGTGCAGGCAAAACTGCAAACAGAGGCGCTTGCCATAAGAAGGGAGATGGTGCAGCAGAAACCATCCACTTCAACTGTGACTGCAGCTGATGAACCCTCAACATCTGGCTCTTACCTTGACTCACTCCTGGAGTCTGGAGGCAGCAGTGAGGAAGAGAATAAAGAGGAGCAAGCTGAAGAGAACATCACCAGCCAAGTCAGAAATGAGGTCCAGGCTTACTTTGCTGAGAGGCCAATTGCCAAGGAGAGTTAATCACGCAAAATATCCCACCTTGGCAAAGCTTGCAAAATCCTTCCTATGCATCCCAGGCACCTCAACTCCATCCGAGCGCCTCTTCTCTGCTGCAGGCAACATAGCTTGCAAAAAGCGAGCCAGCCTCAGCCAGGAGCATGTGGACATGTTGACTTTTTTGCATTTCAGTTCAAAGTTTATGGAAGATTGACTGTTTAAACAAACAGTGATTGTCTAGCACTTTGTAGTTCTACCTAGTTTTGTTCATTTATATAAAAAAAAGTTCTGCTGCTAAAATAACTAGACACAATGTTGTGATAATGTGAAGTTTTACTTTAATTTATATTTGTAACACCCAGTGTGTGAATTTAATTTAAAATAAACATAAAAGGTATTTTAAAAATTGTTTTTTTTAAAAATCCGATTAATCGAAAAATTAATCGTCCGATTAATCGATTATGAAAATAATCATTAGTTGCAGCCCTAAAATTATTAACATTTTGCAGATTCTGCAAGGCATATGAAAACTTATGACCCCAACTGTGTATATACACATACACACACTGATCAGCCATAACATTAAAATGACTGACAGGTGAAGTGGGTTTCCTCTCACTGTCTGACAGGTAGGCTATGCTAAACTGGCCCTAGGTGCAAATATGTGTGTGAATGTGTGTGTGTGCATGGTGCTCTGTGATGGACTGGCATTCCATCCAGGGCAAATCCTCCCACCGTATGCCTAGTGTTACTGAGATAAGCTCTGGATCCATGGTAGTTACCAATGATGAATAATTGAATATTGACAATCTCTCTCTTTCTCTCTCTCTCTCTCTCTCTCTCTCGCTCACTCTCATTCTGTAGCCTGTGGGAAGAATCAATTCCGTTGTGGTGATGGCACTTGTTTGCCTCAGACTGTAATGTGTAATGGGAAGAAAGACTGTGCAGATGGCAGCGATGAGGCCTCCTGTAAAGAGTGTAAGTGTACTTCCAGACATCCATCTGTCTCTTTAACATCATTGCAATACTTTCTAATGCTAAAACATGACTCTCCAAATATTCACTTAGATGCATTCAGGGTGTTCAGAACACATTTTGCACAAAACAGCGTTTTAAATGATTTTTACTGATGACAGGACAGATATGAAGGTATGAAGACTTAATGCGAGCATCCGAGCATGCAGTCAGAAGAATAAATCTAACATGTCACTCCACAATCTCCTACAGATGTCCAATTGGGTTGAGATGTGACTGTGAAGGCCATATCATATTCACCCGCATTAAACCATGCCAACACTGGACAGCAAAACAAGCCAGCAAAATTCCCCCACAGCATAACAGAGCCACTCATTTGTGTGTGAATTGTTTAGCCATTTTGGGTGGAAGAAGGTTTTTGATATATCTGCATTTTTGGGAATATGTTTACTTTTCATCTATTGGCTGCTATTCATTTTAAAGCACAAACAGGAAGCACTAGTGGCCAGATGGCTGTATGTTGCTCATTTCAGAATGATCTCATGAGCTATTTCTGCTGGTAGGCGTAGACCTGCTGCCAGTTTGAAGTTCCACTGAATACTGACTCAGCTATGTACAGCACGAACAGACAGGTGGCAAAAGTTTGTGGCTTGCTTGCTGTTTACCGAACTGAATCGTCGCCATCCTTCAGCTTGTGTCTCTCTTGCACACTTGTTTGGTGTATGTGCATAATTTAAAGCTGATATGTTGCCTCGCCCTCTGTTGACCAGTAGTTCTGATTGATAACGTATCTCTGGCTAGGCTGCACGAGAGAAGCATCCAGCCTCCAGCTCTCTGTTTAAACCCACACTTTATTTTAACTGGTGGCCTGGGGGACAGATGTGGCTCTGTACAGTGTTTTAAGTTGCTTATATCCGATGGATAATTAGCACAGGGTTACTACAATCTCCATCAGCAGACAGTATGTCACTTGTGCTTTGACTGTTACAATTGAAATAAAAAGTATTAAAGCAGTGAGTAAAAAAGTATTAAAGCATTAGAGATTTTAATCACTGCTCTGTTTTTCCTTGGTTCTGTTAGGTAAGCTGACTAGGCTATTTATATGACAAAAGAAATATTTCAAGGCATTTTCTGAATGAGTTCAAGATTTTTGGAAAGGAAGGAAAAGCGGAAAGGAAGGAAGCAAGTACAGACAGGAAGGAAAAGCAGAGAGCAAGCAAGGAAAGGCAGAAAGGAAGGAAGAAAATAAAGAAGGAAAGAATGAAGGAAGGGCAGAAAGGAAAGGAAGGAAAGAAAGGAAAAAAGAAAGAAAGAAAGAAAGAAAGAAAGAAAGAAAGGCAAAAAGGAAGGAATGAAAAGGCAGAAAGGAAATTGGGAAAGAAAAAGAAAAAAAGAGGGAAGGAAGGAAATAAAGGAGGAAAGACGGAATGAAGAAGCAGAAAGGAAGGAATGATATGGAAGGAAGGAAGATATAGTAAAAAGGAAGGCAGGAAATAAGGACAAGCAAAAAAGGAAAGGAAGGAACTGCAATATCCTGGTGCCAGACTTTAGTTTCTTCCTCTACATTTATCCTCACATCTGTTTCTCTTCCAGCTGCAGGAATGTGCACAGATTTCACCTTCACCTGTGGAAATGGCCAGTGTGTGAACAAACTCAACGCTGAGTGTGATAAAGTCAGCGACTGCTCGGATGGTTCTGATGAGCAGGGCTGCAGTGAGTCACTGTCCATCTCGGCTCCCGTTAGCCTCAGCATCACCTTTTAATGATGTTTTCTGCTCTAATAGACACACTGACCTCAGCAAGAGATCATTAATGAGCTGATGATTTTATTCACGTGCATTAGTGCATTTTAGACATATTAGTGATATTAGTGTTATAACCACATGTTCTAGAGATTTTGACAACAATGGCATATTTGTCACATCTGACATGACTACATTACTTTATTCTGGTAGCTAATTAACATTTTTTTGTTGTAAACAAGCCAGCTAGTTGTGCTAGCTAATTAGCAAGTCCTTGTTCAAAGTTTCAAGGAAATAGAGCTATAACAACAACAACAACAACAGTACTGAATCAGTGGGGCAAGTATGAGCTCATTATTTTATTTACCTGAACCCCAGTTAATTTTGTCCTGAATATTATGTGGTGTGTTTTTTTTTTTTTTTTTTTTTTTTTTTTT
>CM040988.1:18861947-18875640 GCA_022985145.1 Pangasius djambal
TGCTGCTCATTGCTTTATGACCGGAGACCCTCTGTAAGTACAACCAACAGAAAAATCTATATTAGTCAAATTTCCACATACCCCAAAGACAGGCAGTTAACCAAAACATGTGGTGTCTGATATAATGGAGGTCTGTGTCAGTAAAGAAAAAATAAATCTTTAACTATAATTTTCATACCTTAACTCTACTGTAAGGTATAACACACTTGGGTGCATCCTGTTATAGGAAAGTAATCAGCAATGTAATGCTCACAATTACTCATAACACCCCAAGGTTAATTTTCCAATAACAGCACAGTTCTTTTTTTTTTAATTCATTAAAGAATGACACATTGTATTTTTTTTTTATCCATTTATAGTTATGGTTTAATGTCTGCAAAACTGTTAGAACTAAATGTTAAAACAGCAATCAATTAAAAACTCTTTCCCTCTCTTGTAGTTATAAGATAGTAATAAGACAAATAATCCAACTTGCACAAAAGGATAGATGTTACATTCTGCAGCTTCTCTGTATCTTTCCTGTGGAGGAAAACTTTACCGTTATGGTTTTACTGTTACAAAGTGCTGACACCGGAGACTCCTTCCAAAAAAAAATGTTAAATAAACGTCTCCTCACAACAGTCGTCACCATATCAGTAGTTATGGGTTTTTCTTTGTTAAATAACAGTGCATTTTATTCTGTTAATTATCAGGCTTAGACTATGTGGTGTCCAGTTTACAAGTCCATGTGAGTAAGCTGTGAATGAGCATGATATGTGGATTATTAGGTATTTTACTGCAAAGTAGGTAGTTGTCTTTGTAAAAAAAAAAAAAGCACTGTCTTGTAACGATATATACTGCCAGGTTTGAACATACGGTTGCAAATTATCCCATACTGAAATCATCCTGAAGCTTGTAATTCAGAAGACTCACCAGCAGGTGGAGCACTAAAGCTGTTTTTCCCCAGGCCTTCAGACTTCACTATTATTTACCTGCTCCCAGTGCTACTTTTCAGCTCATTACCATGCAGTGTCACAAGAGTTTTAGAGCAGAGAAATACAGACATGTGCAGTGTAGGGGGACTCGAAAACCAGGATGGAGAAAACAATGCGCTAAAGTGTGACAGTGTGAAGCGGTGTGCTAAAGTGTGAAATGCACTAAAGTGTTTCGCTTTGTTCCTGCATGGGCCTTGGAGGAAAAAAAATGCCATGCTACAGTCTCCTGAAAAAAGGTCTCAAAGGGATTTTAGCAGGAAAAGTTTAAAATTAGCTCAAGAAAACATGTAGATTTGGATTTAGAAGGGTTCTTAGATATCAAAGATATTAAAGACATTAAATATCCAAAATCAAAGAAGTTAAAATCAAATATACTAAAATATCAAAAATCAAAAACCATTTCAGTTCAATTTCACTTTCTTTTTTTCCATATCTGACAACTGTCTTTAAGGCTAACCTCTCCACACTCCATCCATAGCTACCGTGAGCCATCGAGCTGGACGACGTACAGCGGTATGAACGATCAGGAAAAGGAGGAAAGAGGAGTGCAGATGCGAGAGGTGAAGACCATCATCACGCATGCAGACTACAACCAGATGACATTCGATAACGACATTGCAGTACTGGAACTGAAGGAGCCACTGGTGTTCTCCAGCACTGTTAATCCAGTGTGTCTCCCCTCCAGCTCGCATGTGTTCCCGCCTGGGATGCCCTGCTGGGTAACAGGCTGGGGGGCACTCAGGGAGGGAGGTGAGTAATGGGATGATCAAGGAAGGAGGTGATTGAGTGAAGGGAGGTGCTCAGGGAGGGAAGTGAGTAAGTAAAGAGAGTAAGGTGAGTAAAGGAAGGTGCTCAGGCAGTTGATGAGTGAAGGGAGTTGATCAGTGAAGGAGGTGAGAGATCAACGCTGTGTGTGTGTGTGTGTGTGTGTGTGTGTGTGTGTGTGTGTGTGTGTGTGTGTTCATTCTAGGACGAACCTCATCGGTTCTGCAGAAAGCAGAGGTGAAAATCATTAATGACACAGTGTGTGATTTAGTAACGGAGGGTCAGGTGACCTCACGCATGTTGTGCAGTGGCTTCCTTGCTGGAGGTGTGGACGCTTGTCAGGTAAACACACACACATACACACACACACACACACACAAAACTCTGCTAAAGTATATATGCATATACTGTACATATACATACATTTTTCTTCTTTTTCTCACTTCTCTTCACTTAAGCTTTATTGGCATGACCATATTTATTTTACAATATTCAAAGAATCATTGAAATGATAAGAGCCGTTATTAAAGTTGATAAGAAACCTTCTTCTCTGCTGCACTGCTGACACAGTCTCTTCTCTTCCCCTCTTTTTCTCTCATTATCTCTGTAACTAAACACATCTTTTAGCTATTTTTTTCCTTTCTTTCTCCCTCTGTGTTAAACTAAATGGACATAACTATAAATTTGAATAGTTGTACATGGACATTTCTGGTATACACCGCCTGATGTGGCATTTAAAAATTTATTTTATCATAAATGCATTATGAAATCATGTGAGAAAATCTTATAGAGGTGCATGTCTCTCTTTCTGAGCTTTTGGGCATTAAGGGCATCTTAATAAAAGATCAGTGATAAATTAAAATGTATGAAAGAGTAACTGAAATCAGACATGATCTGATTTAGAGCTGTTTTAACTGGATGCACTGTGATAAAGTAAGTGTTTTAAAAAGATGTCAGTAAAGGCCACGTCTCCATCACTGACACTGACTGACACTCAGAGAGACTACGCCTCCATTGCTGAGATTGACAGATTCAGAAACCACACCTTCTCCACTGTGACTGACAGACAGAAGCTGACAGATAGACAGATGCCACCACTGTGATTGATAGGCACATAGGCCACACCTCCTCCATTGTGACTGATAGAAACGTAAGACAAGCATCCTTCAGTGGAACTGATAGACACAGAAGCCACGCCTTCTCCATTGTGACTGACAGACAGAGAAGCCATGGCCCTTTCCTCTGTAACTGACTAACACAGAAGTCAGAGAAGTTATGCCCCTCCCACCTCGACTGACCAACAGAAAAGCTATGCCCCTTCCATTGCGACTGACAAACACAGAATCCACACAACCTCCATTGTGAATGATGAACACGGAAGCCACGCCTCCTTCACTGTGACTGATGAATACAGAAGCCACGCCTCCACTGTACATTATCAGCATTATCCTGGCTTTTAGGCAAGCAGCTAATCAGTTATTTCTTTGGAAGCCCTCAAATGTAAATATGACCTGGGCTTTGTACCTCTGTCTCCTGCAGTGTGTGTGTGTGTGTGTGTGTGTGTGTGCTTGTTCGCACTCATGCAACAGGAGTATAATTGTTGTCCTCTGCACCCTGATATGAAAATCGGCCTGATTTCCATAATTTCTTCTCTGCTCTGTTGTTATTCATCCTTTCTTCCTCATACTCGCCTGCTCTTTCCACCCCTAATCTCCTTATTTTACTCGGCTTCCCTCAGACAGGCCCTTGCTGCCTTCCTCTGTCTCTTTCTGTCTTCCTCTATCTCCCCAGTCTCTCTCTTCCACTAATTCACTCTCATGTGCTGGCTCGTCCTCTCACGTTCTCTCATTTCAGTTTCCAATCCAAACAGGGTTTATTGCCTGCGCTGTTTACGCAGCGATATTGGCAAAGTAATTAACAGCAAAATTGTATTACGTCTAAAACTAATCATTCCGGGGTAATGGCGACGAAATGAAATGGAACAATAAATAATATGGCTAAATTAGAAGTACGATATGATGGATGACAAGTGATCATCATAATAATAATTAAATTCCCTATCTGTGCCTCACCCACCTACAGCTCTTCTCACTCACTATTATATCTCCCTTTTGTCTTTTCTTTCATTTTCAGTTCATTTTTTTCATCTGTTTTTTTTCTCACATTTCCTCTTTTGTTCATTTGTCTTTATCCTTCTATGTTTTATTTCAGTTAAAGCAACGGCTCAGCAAAAAAATCTAATATCCACAATGTCCACGACTATACTTGATCAGCTAGTACACCGTTAGTTCTTTAATTATGCTCTGGATCTGTAGGGCTAAAGTAAAGTACTAACCTGCTCACATAAAGTGTTTTACCATAATGTGTTTCAAACTATTTTTTCCCGTAAAGATCTGCCTCAAACCGCATCCATTTCTTCAGTGATTTCACACAGACAGGACACAATATGACTTAGCGTAATATGTGACTTGCTGTAATAAACATAAACGAAAAAGCCACTGCTTGGTGGAATGCAGTAACCGTTTGAGGCGGCCATCTTGGACCACTGGAGTCAGGTTTTCCTGTAGCGCAGATTGTCATTCCAATCAAGACAGTAAGATATAGAGCGGTTCATATATAACCCGTTACTCTAGTTTACGTCATTCACCATTACCAGGAAACTGAATGGACGCTGAATGAATGTTCGTATTCTTCTGTTGCATGAAGGAATCCAATTCTTCATTATGGGACATTTATTGATTGATGATTTAAAAAAGTAATGCGAGTATGATTATTTATCACTATCACTGAAGTGTTTTATTCCTCTTCTACCACCGCAGTGTGCCAATGATTACAGTTTTTATTTAGTGCAGAATGAAACACGGCGCTTTTGTCCATTTATAGTTACATTTAATGCTGTGGAGCGTCCGTGAAACAAGTTAGTCCTTTTAAACATGTTAACATTTTTCAGTTAAATAACAAAATGTTTCTAAAAATGAATGTAGTGTTATTCTTAGATCATGTGGAAGTTGTTACTATAGAAACGATGATGTAATAAGACATGGGAATTAATTTAAACCTATTGTCATAGCTGCTGTTATAGAAAAAGAAAAGCTTTATTAAAAAGACATCCTGATGCAAGTATTTGAAAATATGAGGATATTATTACAGAAAAAAGGGTCTGGGTGATGTAGACTTCCAGCAAGTCTTTGTAACTCTAGCACAAAACTAAAGAAGCAGCTACATTTAAGGTCAATAGAAAATTTTATACTTATTTGCCAAACTGTTCCTTTAACAAAGTCTCCTTCTCCTTTTGCCCCCTTTCTCTCTTTTATCTCTTAAATTAATATTGTTTTTTATCTCCTTTTCCATTTCTTTCTTCATTTCAGCTTTTTCTGTGCCTCATTTTTCTTTTCCTTCTTCTGGCTCTCTCTTCTTGCATATTAATTTTCTAATCTACTTCCTCTCTTTTCCTCTATTAATCTTTTTCCTATATACTTGTTTACTGCTCTTTCTCTTTCTCATACCTTTATCTATTCTTTCTTTTATCTTTTCTATTAATATTTATCCATATACTTTGTTTTTGCTCTCACTTCCTACTGTCTTCTATTAATCTTTCCAGTCTCCTTTTTATTTATCTTTTCCACCTGTTTTTTTTTTTTTTTTTTTTTCTTTTTTTTTTTTTTTTTTTTTTTTTTTTTTTTTTTCTTTTTTTTTTTTTTTTTTTTTTTTTTCTTTTTTTTTTTTTTTTTTTTTTTTTTTTTTTTTTTTTTTTTTTTTTTCTTTTTTTTTTTTTTTTTTTTTGTTACACATTATCTAGTGTTCTTGACTTTCTTCTCTTATATTATTTCCTTTTCTTGTTAATTAGAATATATATCTCAAATCCTCTCATGTGTGTGTGTGTGTGTGTGTGTGTGTGTGTGTGTGTGTGTGTGTGTGTGTGTGTGAAGATCTCAAATATTTGCCGAATGATCCTTATGGACACTTCTATTTTTTTATACTGCTGAGCCTAAAGCTTGATCCAGCACTGAAGACAAATCTAGTTCTCAGGTCTAAATATTATGAGGAATTTTTAAATATAGAACTTTAATAAGAAGAAAAAAGAAATAAAGTACTAAATAATAGTGGACACCAATGGTTTTCTCTTGATTAGACTGAAAACCTTTGTGAGTTCCGTAAAACAATTTATTTTTGACATTGTATGATATTCTAAAATTTTTATAAGCATGTGGGCGATTTTTTTTTTTTTTTTTTTTTTTTTTTTTTTTTTCTTGCATTGTATCACTGTGTTTCCTTCAACTGGACTCCTGACCTTCTGGCATCAAGACTGTTACATCTGAGCAGAATTCAAAGATACAGCCTTTACATCCTGCCCAGAATCAGTTTGGAATTTATAAATGTGTTTTTGAACTCCTTTTCTATCACTGGGGACAAAAAGCTTCTGTGCAATCTAGACATTTCTACAGCTCTCCTGTAAAGCTGCCCCCACCCTTTTTTTTTGTAACCACTTTGAAACTGTTCGCTCTCAGGATGCTTGGCCAGTAGAATGCAGGATTAGACAAAATGGGCTATTTCATTCATCCTTTTGCCCAAACACTCAAGGCCAGGTTGGGTCATCTGGCTCTCCGCATGCTAACGGCCTGACTAGCTCAGCTGGAGGTGTTCTGTAAGCAAAGCGAACGTACGGTTGAATCTGCATCTCTCATTGCATGAGGACCAAGAGTGCTTCACAAGACTTCCCTACACTGTTTAACATCTTGGAAATGTTTTTCTAATGGTTATATTTTGGAACAGCATAGCACTACTGTTCATATTTGCAGCTCTTTTGCATTTTCAGTTGTGGTGATTGATGGACATTTTGACTGTAGGCTATTATGACTCTTATTATGTTCTGTGCTGGTTTTTTTATGTCTGCTTATAAGTGATATATATATATATATATATATATATATATATAAAGTTTATCTGTCCAATATCAGTCCACTAGTTTTATATCTAATGAATATTACAAGACATTTAAAATTCCTGAATCTATTAACCAACCTTACTGTTATAGTACTAGCTGATGAGACGCCATAATATATAATTTTATCCACTGTTTAATTTTTTTAATGGTGGGAAAGTATAAATGAAACCATAGTTTTTTCCCCTTTATTTGTTTTAAATCACCATTACTATTAATAATATAATATAATTATGGTATTATGCTTTCCATGTCGATTCACTCTACCCAGTGCTTTTAATCTGTCGTTCATGCAGAAATTTTCACCTGAAGACACCACCGACAATTTTGTTCTTTAATTAATATGATTCATGTTAAATGTCCAGCAAGGTTTGAATAAAGAGGTAAAACGCATGAGAGAGTGCTGTTATTAGAAAATGATCAGTGTTGTCAATGATGAAGTGGTGCGATGCATGCCTACATGAAGTGGAGTTACTGTTACCATCCAAATGCTGATTATTTCCCCATAACAGCACATCCTGAAGTGTGCTTATTCCTCTCATACCACAGCAATTTCCCAAAGATTGAAACTTTCAGTAAATTACATTGTTCTCTCTCCATCCTGAAGACTTTCCGTTGTTGGAAAACATAGTTACAAAGCTCTGACATTGGAGACTCCTTCCAGAAATTTGAAATCAACATATTCTTATAGAAAACTTCACCATTTCCCCAATTAATCATGTATTTTTACGTTTACATTAATGTTGATTTGGAGCATCCACCGTGTAAGTCCCTGTGAATGAGTTATTGCTATAGAATCGATAATGTAATAGCCTTGCAGCCGGCACTACTGTCAGAGCTGCAGTTATAGAAAATTAATCAACACCTCCTGACCAATCAGATTTGAGAATTCAGCAGCACTGTGATATAAGATAGAAATATGATGCTGGTCAGACTAATCTGAGAAATGTCTGAGTGGAAGAGGCCTAATATTCAAATTATACACTTGCTTGACATCCCTCTCTCTCAGAGTGCTGAACTAAACCCAACAATACCCAAGAATAAGGATCAGGAGAAGAATTATGACATCCTAGTTAGCTTTCAACTAGTAAGTTATGCTTTCCCTTACGAGGTTACTCGGATGATTCCTGTGATTGCAGACTGAAGCTTACGCAAGCTTTGAACCAGATTAGCCCCACCCACTTTTTTCAGGTGATACATCAGTTTTGGATAACATTAACCAAATTAAAAAGCAATCACTGAATTAGGTTCCCAGGCCATTGATCACAAAAAAAAAAAAAAAATCACATCATGCTCACTTGCTATTGTTAATGAAGTAATATTCACTGTCAAATAGATCAGGATTTCAGTCTGATGACTTTCAGGCTCTTTCAGTTTTTAATTACAGAAGAATACACAAACCCTGGTTTTACCTCACTCCTATTCTTTTGGAATCATTACCTTTTCAGGCCTGACATAATGTTAATAGTGTAGCTATTTTGGATTTCCTTATCACGCCATACAATCATACACCATCAATACACTGTCTAACACCTCGTGCAAAAAAAAAAAAATAGATGGCATCCAGAATAGTAGAGCTCGTTCCCTTTCAGTTTGTACTCACTGCTGAATTATCCTTCTGCTGTCGCAAATTGTCCGATTCGTCAGGCTGTCAGAGTATCTCTTTGTTTTGCTGCGTAGAAAAGCCTTTTAAATATTACTGTTCTACAAATATTTCATGGAGATCTGTCTTGCTCAGAAGTCATCTCTGAATGATGAAAATGTATTGAAATTAGATCTGATAAAGTATTTTTCCCCTGTTGAAACAAATCTCTGCTTCTGCCTGATTCAGAGCGTTGGAGAAGAAATCATCAGGCTTCATGTTATTTAGTAGCAAATGTTCTGTCTTGAAAAACAACAGTGGAATTGGTGGTTAAAGGGAAGCATGATGCATGTGGTGGTAACTCAGGTAGGTTCTGCATTATTAACCAGAAAGTTTTGCTTAATAATGGGAGCCACAGTTGTTGTTTTTTTTTTTGTTTTTTTTTTTTGGTCCGTTATCTATTCAGTTTTGACTGTATTTTTCCTCGGGTGCACCAGAAGTTTCTTTGGATAAAACTACATAAATGTAAATGTAAAAAAAAAAAAAAATCCACCTTAGTCTAACCAGCTACAAAACTGGTAGACCATCTTTGCCAGCTGGTTTGTGTTGGTAGAAAGGAAACAGCTTCTGAATTAGCGCTACTAATGCTACATTGTAGATATGTTATCCTTAAGGAAATAACATAACAGTAAGACAATATGAAAATCTCAAACTTATATTGATCAGTTTACTGAAGTAATAAGCACGCTGGAAAATAGCTCATCAGACCAAGCTGGATTTAAAGCAGCAGTACATAACTTTGAGACCTCTCTGGCAGAAATGTCTTTGCAAGCAATTCACAGTGGAAGAATATTTTATATACAGTGTGCAGATTAAATTGATGGTAGCAAATGGCAAGTCAATATACACTCAAGATTCAGTAGGATTTAAGACTTGCTGAATAAAATGTCTGCTGAGGAAATAATTATCTGATGCAAGTCACGAAAATAACTTAGATGATTAACAAGAAAAAAAAGCCACATTATTCTTTAATCCCATTAAATTCTGGAGCTGTGATCACTTCTGGAGAGCTAAGCCAGTGTTTATTTATCATCTTTTTTTTTTTTTTTTGCTCAGGCTCTGTCGCACTTTATTTTTGCATGCCAGCTCTCTATGAGTTCTGTGGGGTTTGGCTTTTTGGGAGTATTGTCATTAATCAATGTCTCAATGACTGAGGGAATAACTGCTTGAGGTTCAAACTGCTTTCACAACATTAGCTACAATACTAGTGAGACTTTTATACCTCAGACGTTCACTTGATTACGTATAATGCGAGTTGTACATTGAGTCAATAAACACCAAATCCAACCCAAACCCAACTTCTTTGACTTCTCTGTCCCTGGGCAAGAGCCAGTGGCTTTTTCCCCTTTATACTCCTGACCTCATAATGGCACTTTTTAAACCATTAAGAAATGTTACATACTGCAGCTTTAAACTCCTGACCTGAGAGTCATGCCATCACATAAATCTTTATAGTTATATTGCTTCTGAAGGTGAAGGTGACTAGAAAAAGCCTTAGTGATCACTATTCAGCTTTTAATTAAAATTATAATTAGCAGAATGTTCCAATTAAACAAAAGAAAAAGGATCAATATCTATTAAATGTTACATGGTGGTGAGATGGAGTGGTGCGCTGCGGTATTAAGCTTGGAGAGTGAATGTGTTTTAAAACTGATTGAGTTAAAGCAGCTGTGTGACCATGTGAACTGCAGAAAGGCAGTAAAATGAAGAAATGTACTGCACTTTTTAACCAATATTTCAGGAATTTCAGGCATCACAGTTGTAGTAAATGTGGATTTACTGTATATACACTATATGGCCAAAGGTTTGTGGACACCTGACCGTCACACCCATATAGAGATCTTCCCCAAACTGTTGCCACAGAGTTTGAAGCACATGATTGTACAGAATGTCTTTGTATGCTGTAGCCTTACAATTTCTGGAACTAACAGGCCCAAACTTGAAGACATGGTTTGCCAAGGTTGGAGTTAAAGAACTCAAGTGATCTGCACAGAGCCCTGACCTCAACCCCACTGAACTGGAATGCTGACTGCACCCCAGGCCTTCTCACCCAACATCAGAGTCTGACCTCACTAAGGCTCTTGTGGCTGAATGAGCACAAATCCTCATGGCCACGCTCCACAGTCAAGTTGAAAGTCTTCCCAGAGGAGCGGAGGTATTTATAACAGCAAAAGGCACTAAACCTGGAACGGGATGCTCAGAAAGCATACGGTTGTGATGGTCAGGTGCCCACAAACCTTTGGTCATATATTGTATGCCTACTTTGGGTTTAAATCGGAATACTGATATGGATGTCAATATTTGGAGCACGATACATATACAGATACAGATAGTGGTATTGCATTACACCCATAATAAATACATTTCACAGCATAGCTTTATAATATGATTATAATAGCCTTCCACATATTATCAGCAAGTCTAGTAGATTGTGTTTTTTTTCTCTTTTCATACCTTTGGGCATGAATGAATCACATCTCATGCAATTTTAAAGCTTCCGGCAACACAGGAGGGCTGCAAGAGCTTAGCTACCATAGAAGGAAAGGTTTAGTCTTCTTGATGGATGATCTGGTCATCTCTATTGTTGACCCACTGTACACCTTTTATAAACACCTGCTTATTAGTGTAAAACATGGTTCCTGTAACCGCTGCCAGCATATAAATATTTATGTCATAGCTCTGCCTGTGCCGCTGCCCTTCAGTCACTTGGGTATGCTTTACTTGTAGACTTAAACCATTCACTTGTAGATCTAATGTCAGTGTTTGCATTGTGAATTTGATGGTGTTGACCTGCACAGCACATAACATCATCCATCACTTATCATACGCATTATATATATTACTATATATTATACTATTACATATCCATTCTGTGCTGTGTTTCTGGACTGCCTCGGTTAATGCAGTTCTGAATGAAATATGAATCAGGTGCAAGTGTGGTCTGGCATCATTTTTCACTTGCTAAATGCTGACTGTTGCTTGGTGTCAATCTCAGTCTCCACTGAAAAGCTCAGAGTTGTAGGATTAATTAGATCTAAGAGCATGAGCGAGAAGGGAGACGTTATTAAATAATGGCTGCGCTCCAATCTGTGGACTTGTCTTCCAACTACAGCGCTCAGCAAGAGTGTAAACCAAAGCATTCCACACTAGCATCAAGGATGCCGCTTTTTATATGTTTGGATTCAATTCCAGGGCTTTTAACCATAAACATCAGCAAAACGCAACTTCACAGGAACCTGGATGTCGATTTAGTAAACATATACACTACATACTGGCCAAAAGTATGTGGATGCCTGACGATGGCCCCCAAATGTTTGCCACAGAGATGGAGGCACACAATTGTCGAGAATGTCTTTGTATGCTGTACCATTACAATCCTTTAACTGGAACTCCATA
This sequence comes from Pangasius djambal, assembly GCA_022985145.1. Lineage (NCBI taxonomy): Eukaryota > Metazoa > Chordata > Actinopteri > Siluriformes > Pangasiidae > Pangasius > Pangasius djambal. Next base: position 18,873,667 of record CM040988.1, read on the forward strand.
TTAATGCTAGGCCTTTGGAATAGGATGATCAACAAGCACATATGGGTGTCATGGTCAGGTGTCCACATAGACAGAAGGTATTGATTAACAGCAGCAGTGGTACCAACGTTTCTACAGTAGCACTTACACAAGGACTTGTATGGTGGATGAGAGAGAGAGAGAGAGAGAGAGAGAGAGAGAGAAAGAGGCTGGTGAGGGAATGACTGAGGGAAAAACTAACCTGTCTTGTGGACATTTCATAACATTAAACATAACTGTATATGAATAAAAGGTACAATATGCTGCTGTTTAATAAATAAAATGTTTTAGTATTGCCAAATTGCTGTGGTATAAAAGGAATAAAACACTTCTGGATGCTTAATAATACAGAAACTCTGCTGTCATCTGCTGATGTTTTAGTACCACAGGATCTTAGTGTGCTGGGTACGGAACTAGTGAAAGCTAGTGAAATTTAACATATTGCAACACTCCTATCCAGTTTTCTAGCATCCAATCATCATTTAGTTTGACTTGAGTGTGTAAAGTTTTCACAATGACAGCTGTTAATATATTTAGGTAGGTACATTAAGTAGCTAAATAGGTAGATAGGGAAGTAGCTAGCTAGTTGATTTGGAAGGATAACCACTTTATTTGTAATATAAAAGTGATTGAACATCATTTCAACACTCTTATCCAGTTTCCCAGAGTCCAGTCATAATATAGTTTGACATATTTTAAGTGTGTAAAGTTTTCCCAATGAGAGCTGCTAATTTATTTAACTATTCAGCAACTCGAATGATATTTTTCATTGCATACAACATCTGACAAAACACTCCAGTCACAGCTGCTTTTTATTTGAAATGGTTTTATTTAAATATAAATATGTGTACAAAGTTACAAGCAACAATAGCTCATTTTAGCAAGTAAAACCTCAATGCATAATCTTAAAAAAGAAAAAAAAAAGTGTCTAAAAGAAACACAACCCCAATAACGATGAATAACTCAGGCTTACTGGGAGGAAAAAATGAACTAAAAATGCTGTGTTAAAATAAAACAAATAAAGTCAAATTAGATATATATTTATATGCATTCATAATATAAATGTAGTTTACAGTTGAGCAGCTTACACACTGTACATTAAGGCTTATATAAAGTATAAAAATAAAGACAAGCAATGTGTTTTTTCAGCACAGTTCACTTTGTGAATTTACTTTTTTTTTCCCCCAATGGAAATCACTCAGGCCCGAAGAAAAAAAATGGCAGTACGGGAACCCAATCATCGGGATAACCACGATCCAATGGCATTAGGTGCAGTAAAGCAATGTCTCACACAAGGAATGGACATGGAAAGAAACGTTTGATACGTTCACATAGACACGTCATCTGCATGCAACAGACAAGAGGAGAGGGCTTACCCCCGAATTTTTACACTCGTTTATCAGGAGCATTGTGTTCTACCTTTTTATTGTGTGTAAACATGGCAGAGATATTTGATTGTGTCACTTTAGACAGAACGGCTCAGCCCGCACTTTCTTTAGTAAAATCACAGTCGCTAAACTATTACTGCATCTCGATTTTGCAGTTTCAGATTGCCACCAGCTTCTCAATACACCTGAGGCACCTTTCATTTGCACCCCAAAACCAGTAACATGCCATTTTGGGGTGCAAAATAAGCCTCTTTTTTCTGGGTTGCATCTTCATTAGGGCTTCATCTCTCTTTGTTCAGCTAATTTGTTCAGAAATATGCAACTAAACTACATATCTCTCTTCATTACATCCTTTTATTTTCACTAAGTCCTTTTTTCTTCTTCAGAAATACCCCGGAAATAGAAGATGAAGCTTTCATAAAAGAGCCATAATTTCCACCAGTTAGTCTTAGTTTATCTGTGAATTCCTGTTGAAGTTCAGTCCTCATGTCAACGACACACACAATGTGCTTAAGATTCCTTCAGCATGCCAGCACGAGACATTTTTTTTTTCTTTTTTTTTTTTTTT
>CM040988.1:18875740-18901528 GCA_022985145.1 Pangasius djambal
TAGACAAAGCTAAACACAATTAAATTAGCTTAGACAATCCAGAGGTGACTCGTAAACGGGAGCAGATCGGGAGCAGATCCTTTCTCCAAAAGCTCAAGAAGGATCACCCGAATCTGACTCCTAACGCACACTTCAAATTGAGGGAAAAGTCCTTCGCTGATCAGACTTGGCACCCTCCGCAAGCCTGGCACTCACACATGAGTCTGCATCCGCTGCTGGGATGGCCGTCCATAGTCAGACTGCTGCGAGGACGCGTAGGAGAAGCGGGATGACCCGGACACCTTGCTGGCCTGATCAGATTGCTCAAAAGTGTCCACTTTGTCATAGGAGGCGGGTTTGACATAGCTGGTGAAGGCGCGGCCGTAGGTATTGGGCAGGTACAGGGGGTCCTGTGGGTACATTGTGGGAGTTGTTTGCTGTTGTGGCTGCGGCTGTTGTTGTTGTTGTTGTTGTTGTGGTTGTTGTTCATAGGTGGTGCGGGTGGCCGGTGTGGTGGCATAGCGGTTGGAGAAGTCATAGACACGTGGCTGGGTGGTGCTCTGGCTGTACAGTGGGCCTGGAGATGGAAGCTGGCACGGTGTGTAGACGGGCCGCGAGGTTGGGACAAACTCGGAAAAGCCTGTGCGGGCGACGTGGCGGTCGTCATGACCGCGGACATTGTAATAGCCATTCGTGGGGTCCTGCGTGGGGGGGAAAAAAAAGATAACAGGTATATGAAGAACAATTCAGTAAGTAACCACATTCAACATTCCTTTACTACTGTTAAATAAACCTCTAATGTGCTACATTATTTCTGAAAGAAGGATTTCTATCCAAAATGTCCTACAGTTCAAGAAACTCTGGCTTTATAAATAGAGCCTGGTGTTTATACATCTTTAATTTTAGTGCCAGATGCATAATTCTTGCATTAATTAGTCTACATAGCCTTGAGAAACAGGACATAGAGGACATTGTGCAAGCAAAATGCTAGTAAAGCTGCAGAAGGTGAGCTATTGATAATCAAACTCGACAGACGTTTGACGTGTGAATAAGAAATAAAACATTAGGGGCTTGCCGTTATAGGGAAATAATCAACAGTGAAGTGGTATGATGCGGCGTGATGCGAAGCGGAATTACTGTTACCACCCTGATTATTTTCCAGTAACATCACATCACTGTCAGAGTTACCCTTATTTACAGATTAATCAGCCCATCCTGACCAATCAGAATTGAGAACTGAGAATGAGAGTATAGATTCATTCTTTGTCCTCTTCAGTGGATGGGGAGGGCTGGGTGAAAAAAACTGATCCTTTAGGGCCTGAGATTGGAGCTCCTCTGTTAATAAATGTACATAAATTATTAAATTAGTATTTGCCTGATCGTTTATTGAATTTTGACGAGCATGCCTGCTGTGCTGCGAATGATCCACCACTCAAATATTATCTGGTCAGCAGTGGTCCTGTGATGATCTTGCCATTTTTTGATGGACAGTCCAATTGTGTATAAGTCATGTACCTAGATATATTTTTTGATAAGTTCTAGAGTAGTGCACATTTCAACAGCAATGATCCTCAATCATATCACTGTTAACATCTACACTCTTGCAATTTTGGAACCCCACAGAGCAAGTATATTAGATTCTGAAAGATCTCAGAATAATAAAATAAATAAAATATCATCTGGTTTCATATCCTACTGCTTCAGAACCACTTTTGCTCTTTTGTGAGGTGTCCTGTTTCTACGGAAAAGTGTAAAATCTTGTATTAGGCTGTGTATCATCCCAGAATTTTACCATCCTCCATCAATGTGTAGGTGTGTTTTGTCTGAGTGGAACAGTACTCACATCGCTGAACGTGGCAGTGCAATGCAAATGTACATGAACCTTTTGTTTAGGTAACTTTTCTTTCGATCTGCATCATACAATTACATTAAAGTAAATTGAACTAATACGTTTGCCACCCAAACAGTCAGCCGTGTAACTAATAAACACATTTATAAGAACCTTACCTTAATATCTGATCTTTCATCATCTTCCTCCTCCAGTAGATCGCTGTGCTCGGTGCGTGACGTCCCGGGAGACTCACTGCTGTTGGGAGCCTGATAGAAAGGAAACACACCCACAGGTTGGTTACACACTGCTACACACACACACACACACACACACACACATACCCTGCTGCAAGCCAGCTGAGCTCTCATTAGGATGCTCATACTGTGAGTGTGCCCAAGCATAAAGTCTTCAAACAGCTCAAATGCTAAAAAAACATATTAGGTTCAAGTTTGTGTAATACTTTTATGAGCTTGGAGTATTTTCTTTGCAGCACAGACAGAAACTGGGGAACATCTTTGACATTATAAGCTTAAATTTCTCCTACATGTTCCAAAACAACCAGAACAAATTTTTTTTTTATATGTACTTATTCTGTATATGATGCATTTAATATAATGTTCTCACCATCGGCTCCTTCACGTCCTCCTCGTCATCATTCCCACGGGCTGCGTTATGGTCACTGTGCACGATCTGCACGCGGATGTCACTCTTGGATAGCCGTGTCCCTTTTTTACCTACAAGCAGATCAGAGGAGAGACATTCATGATGGCAACATCTTCACAAAGCACTTTCTACAAAGAAGGGCAATGAGGTGAGCGATCAATACTTTTACTGATCAGTTTTGTTTCACTGATCAAAAAGGTTTTTTTTTTTAAAGCTCTTTGAGAAAAATCTTCATTCGTGACAGCTTTGAAAGTTTTAATACTAACATGTACACTACTTTCACATGCTGCTAACATCACTGGGTGACATTTTCAGACATGTGCACCAATCACTTGTACTGAATCTGCTATGATACAGTATGTATTGATTCCTTTTTCATAATAAATTAATTTTTTTTTTTGCTTTTTTTCGTTTTAGGATTGGATACAAATCTATAAAGCGAGTCCAACTCCTGACCCATGACCTCACCTTTAGCAGCATGGCGGCAGCAGATGGACGCCAGGGTGATGACGCAAACAATGAAAACGCAACCGCCTCCAACAGACGATCCGATGATGATGAGCAAGGGCAGTGCTTCTGTAACAGAATAAGACACGCGACGTCAATCATAAACACATGCTCAGAGAAATGTGGACGCTGACTGACAGCTGGGTCAACGCCTAAAGTCAACTCTCTTTCACAGAACTGCAAAGTCAATTTATTTCATCAGCTCGCCCTTTTAAATCTTAATTGATTTTTACACAGGGTCATGTTTCTCTAATGCCGAATCAGCCTTGAGATGTTGAAAAATGATAAGAATGATTGCGTTTCATTACAGATGCGTGGATGAGACCTCTAGCGAGCCTTGCCATATTCTCCAGAGGATCTGGAGTGAACTACGCTACTGGCCAGTATGCTTCAAAACAGTGTGTCTTACTGTCACTGCTCATAGCTCTGCATCTAGAAATTCATCCAGCATGGCATTCCCGAGCCTGGAGAATTTTCTTTAATCTCAGCTGGAAGGGGGCTAACCAGGCCTGACGCGTACTGAGCAGCCTGACGCTAATCTAATTAGAGATTGCAGGAGATATAGCGTCGCTTGCTGTATTTCTCCTGAGATACACTTCCTCTGCCTTGATGTAAATTGCAGGCGAGGACCTCGTTTCCAGTGTCTCCCACGACTGACTGCTATACGCTCAGCTTTATTTAAACAAACTCAGGCCCCTGGTGCAGGGGGAGCAGCGAGCCGAGGCCCAGCCGAGCGGTACGCAGGGACACCCAGCGGCCCCCGAATCAAATTAATCTAGGCTCAAAATCTATATCTGTGTTATGGGGCAGATGTATTCATTAAGCACTCCATCTCCTGATTAAATGATATTGATTTGCCAGAGTATAATTAAGATAACGCACTACTGGAGGGCCTGTTTTTTTGGATCTGTTGGTGTGGAGCTGACTCTGGAAAAGGGCCTGTCACGAATCAGCCAGGATAAAAGGAAGAGAAAAGGAGCTTCATGCAGCTGGACGTAATAAATGAAACCATTACATTATCCCAATACACTTTGCGTAGCCATCTGATCACAAATTTTGGCTCTTCTTTCACTACTGTACTAAATGTCAGAATAATATGCCAGCAGTGGCGTACGAGTTTATACGAGGCCAAATCGTTTCCACACACACACACACACACACACACACACAAGTTTGTCTTACTATCCTTGTGAGGACCTTCCACTGACAACGGTATTAACACTTAACCTCTGTAACTAAAAGGAAACCTTTTGTCCCTTTTAGTTTTTGAAAAGTTGTCTCTAAGTTTTTTGTGGCATGTACTATTTAAAACTATATTTCTCCCTTAATGTTTTTTTTCTTCTTAAAACCCGCTTCCAGCATCCCGTGCAATGATTTGCTTACCAGGATATTCATCGTTCACATTGGTTGCTCAAGCGGTTTCACTATACCATCTTTATTTTATATTCTTCCCTGGTCATGTAGTAATGGTATTACACTAGTATCGTCTCAGGGAGTTTTTACTCACCACTCCTCTATAAGAGCACAAATCTACATCTGGATTTCTGTGAAAACGACTTTGTGACAGTGTCAGTTGTTAAAAACTCTATACAAATGTTCATTTTCAGTTTAATCTGCATGAAAGCAACATCCACAGTGGCATACTACTTGTGGGGGCAGGGCTATTCACATTTGGAGCTGTCTTTCTCCTATAGTATTCATGTTTCTGATCATTATGCGTTTCAAACAGACCAAGCTCTGTATAACAAATGTTCAAAGCTCAGCCTCAGGTTAGAAGCTTAAGTCCTTTTATTACAAATGTGCATAGATGAACTGTAGTTTAAAAGAAAAGTCTTAAAACTTTGCATCTTATTTCTTTCCCCTTTTAACAGAATAGATATATTCGAGTATAATATTTTCGAATGCTTAAGAATCTACTATAATGGTTTAGGAGCATGTGTACATATTCACGCTTATAATTAATCAAGTATTCATAAATATGCATGAGTATGCAAATTATAAAAAAGAGGCCCATGTCCTCCTGTGGCCCCAACTGCACCCCTCAAAGCTATAATTTAGTTTAAAAACCTGTCTTAAGTACATTCTCCTTCTCCTTTAACACAATAAATAGTGAAACCCTGATCAAAAATATACAGCTGCCAGAATATTACCACCTACGTTTTCAGAGTTTCCTTTCTTCCCCTTACTTAGCTGCCTTCCAGATTCTTACATCTTTTTATTACAAATGTGCAAAGCTGAGCTTCAGTTTAAAAGCAAGTCTTAAAACTTTGCATCTTTTCATCCTCATTTCGTTCCCCATTTAGCAGAACAGAAAGTGAAATAAAGATCAAAACAGGGCCTGTATTAAAGTAACCCAGAACATGTTTTATTAAGGCTTTAAAAAAAAAAAAAAAAAAAAAAAACCTAAATGGTTTAGGTGAATCTCTACTTCTTCACTCTTATAATTAATGCAAGGATGGATTATTATGCATGATTATGCATGAGTATTCAAATTAAAAAAAGGGCCCCTTGCCCTCCTGCGGCCCCAACCGCATCCCACTATTAAACAATGCTTAGTTTAAAAACCTGTCTTAAGTCCCACCACGTCCCTTTCTGTCTTAACCCAAGATCAAACTAAATCCAGTCTCAAGTACTAAACAGTATGAATATTACCACCTGTGGTTTCAGAGTTTCTTTTCTTCTCCTTATCTTATTTGCCTTCCACTTTCTTAAATCGTTTTATTACAAATGTGAAAAACTGAGCTTTCATCCTCATTTCTTTCCCCTTTTACCAGAACAGAACGTGAAAGAAGAATCAAAAAGGCCTGTTTTAAAGTAACCCTGAACATGTTTTAAATTTAAATGAGCCATTTAGTACTTCTGAACATCTACGAAACTACTAAAGATGGTTTAGGACCATCTCTATATTCACTTCTATAATTAAAGCAAGGGTATATGAATATGCATGAGTATGCAAATTAAAAAGGTCCCATGTCCTTGTGCAGTGCCAACCGCACCCCCTCCTCACACCACCCTCCTGGTTCTACAATACTATTACTTTCCCCCATTTCCCTTCCCTATTTAGCACAAGAAAAACTGAAACCCTGATTAAAAGCTTGACATAGTGTCTGTCTTCATTCTGTTCCCCTCTCACTGAATCCTCTGTTTCTTCCCTCACCTTGTTCTTTGAGCGTGACGAGTGCTGTGCCTGTTCCAAAACGGTTCCACGCTGTGCAGTTGTATCTCAGCTGGAAATCTTGAGCCAGCGTCTCGGACAGGACGAGGGAGGACAGGACCCCGTGGTCGCTGTTCACTGTCTGCACTGAGAAACGGCCCGAGGAACCAGAGGACAAGCTCATGTCCCCAAACGTCCACACCTGAGGACAGACAGTCCATAAAGTCAGCCTTGCCATTTTGTAGGTGAACATTAAAATCAAGGTTAATGAGTTAATTAGGTAGAGTTATAGATTTAGCTTTTTATTCACTCTGCTTTGGGCTAAGTATCTAACACTTATACTAATGGACTCTACCATTGTTTTAGCTCTGCAACATTGTCCATTTTTATAGATAACAGTGTCATACAATGTCAGAAACCACACAAGCATGTCTGTTTGAGTTACTGAACAACTTGACATCTTGAGGTGTGTGTGTGTGTGTGTGTGTGTGTGTGTGTGATTGATTTATTTTTTTTAATTTTCTATGTATTTATTTTTTGTGGAGCTCATGTACAAAACTAAAAAAAAAGCTCACTTCAGACATGCCTTGGCTGATCGACTACATTCGAGGCAAAGGGGAAATTGTGTAAATTAGATTTTTCGCCAAAGAGACAGGTAGCTCTTTTTTCAGGAGATTAAGCGAGACACACAAAGAGAGATCATCTCTCTCTTTCTACTTCTTACACTGATGCTCTATCCATCCCTGTATTTCTCCTTTCACCCTCTGTTTGTTTCTCTTTTGTTCTTGTTATTGTTCCTTTCCTCGCTGTGAATCTGTTTACACATCCATCGTTCATCTTCTTTCTGCTCATGCTTCCTCTGTCTCTCTTTCTCTATCTCTCTCCACCACCGACTCTAATTATCCTGCAATGGCAGGGGGTGAACTATAGAAGTGACCTCCTCGTCCAGCAGCATCCAACTGAGCTGTGTGTGTGGGTTTGTGTGTTTAAGGGGGTTTGTGTGTGTGTGTGTGTGAGTGTAATGCACAAAACAGAATCAGACAGCAAAAGAGAAAGAACACAGAAGAGTTTCGCTTTAGATCTTGCCGGGAGGTTGAATCCTGCCACGTGATATACACATGGGCACACACACCTCACACACCTCACGCCTACACTCACACATACAGGAAGAAGAATTAAATAGACTGCCGCATGGAGGAAAATCTTGTCAAGACTGTGTGAGTGTAAGATACCTAACAAGCACACAGACAGTGCGCAAACACATACATACACACGCACTGGGAGGAGAACTCACTATTTTGTCAGGAGGAGGGCTGCTGCCCACCAGACACTCCAGCTTTCCTTTGGCGTGTTTGACAGCCTGCTGTGTAGCCTCAGCCGTGATGATGGGTGGACCTGCAGAGATGGAGAGAGAGAGTGAGAGAGTAGGCAAAAGTTTGTTGTTTGTACGAGTGTGAGAGATAACAGACAACCATAGAAAAGCTGTCTGTGTGTACATATATGAAAATACGAGCATCTCTGAACGAATGTGCTGTAAGTCTCTAGATATAAAAGAGGGCGTGTTTTTGAGTTCATGGGTGTGTCTGAAACACAAGACACTCTCTGCCCTGTCTCATAAGTCGGGGTCTTAGCTACGACATTTTTGGTTTAAGATGCACTTTGAAAGCGGGAATACAGCATTGCCAAGATATCTACAGTCAGCTCCAGAATTATAGTCACTCTTCATGAAAATTGAGCAAAACTGAATTACCCATATAAGGATATTTTGAGCTGGAAATGGCAACCTGGTTTTAGATTAAATATCTTGCTACGTCAGATAATTCATGTCATCAATCTTCATAAAAGCCCCTCGATTACTAGCCAAAAGCCAAAGCATCAATAGTTTATATGTGGTGGGTGTGAACATTGCTAACAAGAAAATATTAGCAGGCAGAGAGGGAAAAAAATGAACTTTTCCACAAAAAAACCCTGTTACGGTTTATCTCGCTAACAGCTTATATGATAAACAGCACACTATATAGCTCCGCCCTTTTGTTTTCTATTGGTTCACAAAACCGAGGTTTGTGAGTTCACAGGTCTAAATTCCCCTAGAAGTTGCAAAGCCAAATTAACTGCTAGCAGAAGCAAACACATCTTTCACACTCCTTTCCCCTTCAGTGAACTGGCTTTCCCAGTGGATGAATTTTATTACTATTGAATATCACCATAGCAACAGGTCAGAAACTGTAAATGCTACATCTAAGTTGTAGATATTGCTTCTTCTGCTATCTCATAGCTAATCTGTCAGTTTATCTGATAGGACCTCTAAGAAATTGTCTTTGAAGGCAATTATTCAGCCACTTGTTTTCTGTTTACTCAGAAGAGTGTGTGTGTGTGTGTGTGTGTGTGTTTGTGTTTGAAAAGGGGGCTGGAAGGAGGCAGAAATGTGTGTCTGAGGAGGCAGATGTTAAATAATGAGTTTGAAAGAGTTTACCAGTCTGAAATATCCGGTACAGAAAATAGCCATTTCTGACGTCCACATTCATTTGCGCTCTCGAAATAACTTTAATGAGTGGTCTGAGAGATGAGAGATGGACAGAAGGAGAAGGAGACAGAGCCTTTACCGTTTACAGTGAGTGTGACGTCTCTTTCGGCCACGCCAATCCTCGGTACGATGGCTTTACAGGTGTATGTCCCGGAGTCTTCTTGAGTCACGGCCTTTAGGTGCAGCGTGTTGCTGTTGCTGAGCACCTGCCATTCAGAAAAAGCCACCATTAGCACTGCTATGAGAATAGTTTACACACCTTAATCTATTGTGCATTATTACTGCTAGATTTAGAGCTGTTTTGCTGGGATATGGCCTGCTTCTTTGGGAAATAGGCCACGCCTATTTCATGTGGACTTGCAGGCACAGAGGCCACGCCTACTTCATGTGGACTGACAGGCACAGAGACCATGCCTACTTCATGTGGACTGACAGTGGCTCAGCCACGTCTCCTGGGAACATATTTATTCAGCTAAATCTGGGCCAAATCTACAGCTATGAATGTAAAATAGCTCTCAAGGCTATTGTCTAATATTGTTATAATTATCTACATGCAAAATTCCTCCATTTGGACACTCGTTGTATGAACATTTTTATCCCGACATCATTATTTCCGTCGGATGTGCACGATCCAATTCGGAAAACAAATAGCCTGCTGTTTATTTCAGTCAGCAGCGCAGCCCTGCGAGGCAATCGTCGCCATAATCGTCTCCTCACTCTGGAGCTGCTAATACCGAGGGGAGAGCTGCGACTGGAGCTGTAATTTCGCCTGCCGCCGTCTTAATTACAGTCTAAAGCGTGCCGGCCTCAGTCCTTAGAGCCAGCGCACTTCTAATTAAACCTAGCTACGGTTTTCCAGAGCAGGCTTGGCTGCTAGCAGGAGCCCTCTCTCACCAGGCATTCTGGCCTCCGGTGTGTGTGAGCATCGCGCGCCATGGTACCTCGTTAAACCCCATCAGTCGTTAACCCCCACCTCTCATCCCTGCCCAACCCCGCTGCACTCTGATTAATCCGTTTAGAACTCCCCTTGATTTTTCACTCACAGACACTCATCGAATTAGCCAATTAATCCGGATCTAGTGGCGATGAACCAAATACACCCAAGGATGAGATGATCCCTGCACTTGTACAGGACAGACAGATGGAGGAGGTGTAGCACTGAAATTAGCTGAGCGCTACACTGCAGCCTCTTTGCCCCCACCCCACAGCCCTTTTCACTTTTGTTCCTTGGTTGCTTTCTCGAGCTCTTTGCAAAATCTTATTAGCCGGCATAAGAGTTGTTCCCGGGAGATATTTGGCTGATGTGTGATGCACAGGCTCTACAGCAGGCTCAAAATACCAGAGCTGGCTGACGATCAGTGCGCTCGCTTCTGAAAACATCGCACTCCTGTGCAAGGATAATGCCCAAGATAGCAGTGATTTGCTGCACACTCTCTTATGAAACTCATCACCCCATTCTGAAGGGGATCAGCTGCCATTAGCTTAGTGTTTTCTTCTTAGGCTTCACATCACGAATCGATACAGACTGTCATCACAACCCTGTTATTAGTCGTCAAACAGATGTACATTGTTTCAGCGTTAAAAGACGAACCAACAGAGGTTCTCCCACTTTTCCCGCATCATGATGACAAAATTAAGATGAAATAAGCAAAGCGATAGAAGAAGGTGCTATTACCACGCTGGATCCCTGTTTGGTCCACGCCAGGGTGAGTGGAGGGTTGCCAGTCCAGGCGCAGGTGAATGCCGCGTCCATGCCTGTGTCCACCGTCTGTGGTTTAGGCTCCGCTAGCAGCCTGGGACCAACTACAGAGAGAACAAGGCAGAGTTCCTTTAAAAAACACACAATTATAGCACAAAGCATGTGTCCCTGATGACAACATCTCCTGATAACGCAGCTTTTGATGTGATCAAGGCTGCAATCTGCCTGGACGCACATGTGCAGTTAGTGATGCCTGTGCATCATTTAAGCCAATATCTGTTAAATTCAAGCTTCATTGCACAGCCTTGATACATCACTGGTGCCAATAGCTACTGAATTTAACTTTCAAATCAAGAGCAATCAAGAGGATAACTGGAGAGGACCTCAAGTACAAGCAGCCAGCTATTTGAAATGGGAAATAGCCTTATAAAGGAATATTTGATTTGGAAAATGACATTTGCACAAATTCTTCACATTAGCCAAGACATGTTTAGTGTCACAAGACATTTGCTGTGTGTGCACGTACACTGCACGTCCACCAGTGTGCTGACGTTAGTGCTTCCCACAGAGTTGGACACCTCGCAGGACACAGGGTCTGTGAAATATGAGTAGTCCACCGTCACCTCCAGACTGTCCCCTTTGGCCTCGGGGATGGGGACGCCACCTTTAGACCACCTATTGGAGCAGAGACAGAGGATGTCTTGAAATAAAAATGTATTATCCCTAAACACAAAGATGAGACTGGAACTGTTTTATTCAATCAGTATTGAAATATTAAATATTATGTTTTTCTCTCAGATGATTACCTTTATTATTAACTGACAGGCAACTTTTTAGCAGTATGTGAAATTCTTGTATAAAATACTTTATGAAATCTAGGTCCTAATGAGAAAATCGAAGGTCAACCATATTATTTTGACCTTCAGTGGTGAACAAGGCATATTGACAGTAATCCAAATCCTCTCTGTGATTTTATTCCAGTCCTGCTCTGATATGACACTAATCTGGGATTATGCACCATGTGTATTTATTTATTTATTTATTTTTTACCTGTAGCCAGTGATCTCCGGGCTGGCGGAGGCTGAGCAGATGAACAGTACTTTGGCTCCTTCCATTACAGTCTGAGGCTGGACGGACAGAGTGACAGACGGGGGATCTGCAACATAACGGCTCCATGTTACAGACGATCGCAAATGCAATACAACTTTTTTGTGGTTTTACCCTCCAAGTGTAACCTACCTTATTTATTTTTTTAAGATTCGATAGAGAACTTACGTTGAACGTTGATGGTGATGGAAGTCTGGCGTCCAGCCGGGGCTGCTGGGTTTAGGACCCTGCAGGTGTAGGTCCGTCCTGAATCACGGTCATCAGGCACTAGAGGTAACAGGCTGACCGCTGTCTCCCTCTTCCCGTCCTCCATGAGAGTCTAAAGGAAAACCGATGACACAAATGGTCAGTACAGATCTAAGCAAACTCAGTAATTTCCTCTGTGCCTGTCAGTCCCAGTACAGGAGACGTGGCCTCTATGCCTGTCAGTTCCACTAGAGGAGGCGTGGCCTCTATGCCTGTCAGTTCCAATAGAGGAGGCGTGGCCTCTATGCCTGTCAGTTCCACTAGAGGAGGCGTGGCCTCTATGCCTGTCAGTTCCACTAGAGGAGGCGTGGCCTCTGTCAGACAGTTGCGTGATGGAGGTGTGGTCTTTGGCTGAGTCTTAGTAAATCTGGCACTTTTTCCAATCAAAACTGAACACCTCTAAACTGCATAACATTGAATCATTGGCTGCTCTGAGTGTATTCTCTATACTATATACCAGATTGCTGAGCCTGCATAGAATGAAAAGAGAGATACACGCCCCACTCTCCTTGCATTACTCTTCAAATGTGAAAGATTCAAAGAAGATCCAATAACCCCATTTATCATTTTAGACTTTCCAAACTCTCGTCTTTCTCTGCTTTAATACCATCTCCATGAAGCTGTGTGTATCCTCTGCAGTGTTGAGTGGGATTAGAGCTGGCTTTCCCTCAGTGTGGCAGGTGAGCGCGTATGTTTAATGATGCCATTTTGCTGCGTGCACATTTTTCCCGGCGAGCCCTCGATCAGCTCTTCCTGCTCCTCATCATCTCTTAAATCTGCTTATTGCGCTTGGCCAGATCGATTCAGCTAAGTGGGGAGAGGAGCGTGAGTTTTGGCAGGGGGGCAGCTTTCTGGGTGCGGTGTTAAGACAGTGCAGGGGCATTCTGGGAAATCAGGAGGAGGGGGTGCGGGGGCATTATGGGAAGCTGAGGGGCGGCAAATCGATGCATGAGCCCACTCTCTGGCAGACACACCTCCGGCTCAGAGCATTTTTACACTAGATTGAATCGCAACACTGCTTGTCAACACCCTTTCGCTTCATCTCCATCCCCTTTTTTCTTTTTTTTTAACAGTCCCTAATGCATTTTTATCTCCCTCACATCCTGCTTACTCTACTACTCCTTCACTTTTTTGCTCTTCTTTGTCTTTGTTTGTCAACCAGTCCGTCTTTGTTCTCCCCTTGTCACTCATCCCTCACTCTGTAGCACTCTTAAACAAGCATCTTTTGCCTTCTTTCACCTTCTATCTCTTCTCCTGTTGTTGCATCTGTCTCTTTTATCTCTCTCTCTCTCTCTCTCTCTCTCTCTCTCTCCTCTGCTTCCCTGCAGCTCCCGCCCTCTTAAGCGTGCAGTTTAGTGTCATTTAGCGTGGTCAGAGAGCATGACAAATGTGACACTTTCATGCCCGTTCATGCTCCGCTGAGTTCTCCATTGTGTTTCGGCATTGTCGACGCCGAGTTCTCCCTCTCTCACTCCCTTGCTCTTTCTCTCTGTCTCTTTGCTTTCGTTCTCCCCCTCCCTCTCTCTCTCTGTGCAGAAACTCTGCTGTATCGGACGCTTATGCCTGTCTGCGCTTCAACATGCTCCATTTATGCTGGAGTGCCAGAACATCGGAGGGTGTGTGTGCGAGACAGAAGGATATTTATAAAGAATAAAAGGGAAGAAACCGGAGTGGGGGAAGGGCAGGGGAGTCATGATGGAGCGATGATGGAGTGAGTGCAACCGAATGAGACCTAGAAGGAAAAAGACTAACGCCTCAGTGACAGAAATGCATTAGAGCAGCAGAAAGAACGAGAGAAAAAAGAATATTTGATCTTAGAACTTTTTAGGTGGAGGTGAGAAAAGCAGAACAGACAAAAAGCTGAGGAGAAAAAGCCAAGTCGTGATCGCGTGCACGCCCACCTTCGAGTAGATTGCGGCGTGCATGACCTCTCCATCCCTGTACCAGGTGATCTCAGCTGCAGGCTTGGCTCCAGATGCACGGCATGTCAGGTTATGGGGAGCGTGAGCTTTCAGCCGCACCACAGGCCCTCCCTCGACGACAGGGTCTGAAGGTGGCACTGCAAGAACACATCATCATCATAAACACAATGCTAAATGATCAGGACGGCCAAAACAACAGCGTCTTCCAAATACTGTAAATGTACAGTACATTCCCCTTTACTCAAATGTAGTTGATCAGCCAAGCCATATTTGATGCTTAACTGGTAGTAAATGGTATTCTGTATATCCTGTTTTTTTTTGTTTTTTTTTTAGAATTTTTACTAAAAGAAAAATTTCCTTTGCATAACAGACAACTGTTTAAATAATCAAACCCATATTACAGATATTATGTCGAGATTGACTTATGAGTAACATGGGTACTTGTGCCTGTGCATTTGGTCTACGTTAAGTACAACATCCTGTTATATTAATATACATTGAGATACATTGACACAGATGCTGTTTTGCATTAATGTGAACAAAACTAATTGCAATTTTGGTCACACCAATACAACAATTTATCAGCACAACCAAAAAAGTGCAGTGTTGTTAGTGGGCTCATTGCTGGATTCTGTGATATCAGTATTTGAAAGGCCAATATACCTGTAATAAAGATAAACCATCACTGTGCAGTTCTACTGAACATGACATTAAGGTTAAATCTCTTAAATCTCTTTAAAAGTGCACACTGTCAGTAAGGATTCTTTGCTACAGATGCCTTCCTATCAAGCATTAGGTTTTATCTGCATCTATAAAAACAGTCCACAAACCCAGTGTGTAGGTTGCTTTGTGCTGTAATAGTGTTATATCAGGGCTCATGCGCCGAGGCCTTTTCCCAGCAAAGCTGCCGAAACATTCATCACCGGTGGCAGATATTTGACCTATATAGAGCGGGCCGGCTCGGTAAATGGGCCGCGAGATTGAGTTCGGTGCGTGGGACGGCTAAGTCTGTGTTTCTGCCCTTTTAACGGAGTCTTGCTTTGTTATTATGACTCTGTTTATGGCTCCACTCGTGGGGCTCTGTTGCACCCGAATCAGTCATTAGTTCATTTATCTCTGCATCCCTAGCAAAGCAAACAGAGCGTGCCGTCAGGCATACACACTGTCCCTCTTTCTACTTTTTCAACAAAGCCAATTTCTGGAGCTGCATCACAATTGTCAGAGGTCTCTCCCTGGCTTGTGGCTGCGCGCTAATGGGATCTGTGTGCTAGGTGATTTTAATTTCCACGCGGATTCCCTTGACTGCGCCCTCGCCACTGACTCTTTTGACTGAGCTGGATTGCTTTGGTCTTATCCGGCCTGCATTGATTTGCACACACATGCAAGCACATGCACTCGCACCATTCCTTGGGATTCATTTCCTCCTCTTGTGACAGAGAACCTTGCCAAACTGTGCACAAAGCCTGTTGTTGTGGAGATACTGGAGCGCTGTTTTCCGCCCCCTCGTTTTTTTGTGTTTTTTTTAATATGCGTGCAGTAAGCAGCACGAGAGAGGAGCGCTGGCCGTCTGAACTTCCGCCAAGTGTGGCAGATTGAAGCGTTCGGTAAATAAACTTGTCCAATTAGGCTTGCATTTTTTCAAACCTGTTTTCTCTGCAGAAGTCTCCACACAAGACATATCACAAGTTGTGCAGCTGGACCTATTTCACTGGCCACATACACTCATATTGCTTTTAGACTATTATACAGATGGCTTTGGGAAAGAAATTACCCGAGGTGGCCTTGTTGATGTTCTGCTGTCACCCACCAGGTGTCACCGCTGTTGCAGTGTTGAAATCCCCAGCGAGGCCCCTCCACACACCCTGCTGCCCACCCCAGCACTAAATGATCTACGGTGAATATGTAGATCATTCACATCGCGTTAGCGTAAAAGGCGCCCTGCGGTTGACAAATTTTGTGAGTTGCTGTGAAAAGTGCTAACTGTGCAGACTGCGACTTTTAACTGTGTATGCGAATCACCGGTGACTGCAGCAATCACATTATCTTAGCCTTTCACAGTGCTGATTACTGGTAGGAGAGAGAGAGAGAGACAGAGAGAGACTGTGTGTGTGTATGTGTGTGTGTTGGGGGGGTATTTTTTTTCCGCAGCAACATCAACACAGTTTTGCTTGGTTTTGAAAAAAATACTGCCAGGGCATGATTTAAAATTGCAAATAAATTATGAAGCCATGACTTATGGGCTCGACGTGAGGAAGTGTTTATTCAGGGGAAATGCAAAGTTGCAGCGTTACACATTTCAGGCAGTATTTAAAACGCTGCTAATGAAATTGGCTAGTATGAGGGAAGCTGTAATTCCTCCTACAGTTAATAATCAGTTTCTGGAGAGGTGTACTGTGGAGGGCTCCTCTCTCTCTCTCTCTCTCTCACACACACACACACACACACACACACACACACACACACACACACACACACACACACAGTTCTTACCCAGGACAGTGAGTTTGGCTCGGTGTGAGCGCAGTGCTGCTTGCGTGGCCTGGCATTCGTACACGGCATCATCGGCCAGCTCTGCTGTTTCGATCACCAAGCTGTGCTCCCCTGATAGTGGATCTCCCGTCAGGGAGTAACGTGCCCAACCTGGCACAAAAAACAAACAAAAAAAAAAAAAAAAACACAACGCTGTCAGAGATAAGGGATAGTCACAAAACACACACACACACACACCCACACAGAGGAAACCAGCACAGGGCCAGGGTTTCATCTCCACAGAGACACTATCAACTCTACACACAGTGACGTCTTTAAATGTCAGTGCTCAACAATTGATTCTCCACCTTGCTGAGACCAGGCAGCTGAGATGATTAGACAAATTAAACGCTTGTTTGTGCTATGGGCGGTTTGTTTGCCTTTTCTGCTCCTCCACTCAATAAAGCAGTGCCATACTGAAAGGAGCCAATGGCATTACTCTCTCTGATACGCACACATACACTCAGCTACAGCACGATGCCCTTTACCTGCCATAGCTCCAATGAGCTTTGTGTCCTGGTCTATAATTGGAAGGATCATGACAATGATGGAACAAGTCTGACTTTTTTAAATGGACTCCTATAGTGTAGAGTGTAGCATGCAGAGTTCACATACATACACTACTGTCGGTGTTAGACGGCTCTGTCTGTGGCTTTCTGTGGCCTTGAACCACTAGACTCTACCATTGTGTGTTAATGTACAATCACAGTTTTTTGGTATATCATTCTATCATCTGGCATCTTCAAATTCTCAAAGATTTTCAGGTATCTAAGGAATAAAACACCCGAGCTCACTTTTATAGGAAAATAATCAACAATGGGATATTGTGATGTGGTGTGGCGTGAAGTGGAGCTGCTGTTACCACCCCAAAGTTGATTACTTTCCAATAGCTACACACCCTGAATTATTTTATTCCCATTATATCACAGCAATTTGTGAACAGTTGGGATTTTAAAAAAAAAAATTCATTAATTTATTAATGATGCCATGCTTTTTATCCATTTACGGTTACACTTAATGTTCTGGCACGTCAGTGAGACAACTTAGCTTCTGTTATCACTTATATGAGTCTCACCAGCCTTTCTTTTTTTCTCTCTTCTTCTTCAAGTTAATAAAACAAAAAACACAGTCAAGTTAACAGAAAGAGTCATGTTAACAACAACAACAAAAAAAAAACACAAACAGAAGGCAAGCTTACACTTACAAAGCGCTAACACTGAAGACTCCTTCCATAATAATGTGAAATAAATGTCTCCTCACAGAAAACTTAACTATATCAACAATTTAACCTTTTTCTTTGTGGTTACGTGGTCCTGATTATATGGAGCCTCCACCATACAAGTCCCTGTGAAAACGGTTACTGCAGAAATAATAGCATATCAGAATGAGCACATTAAAATGAACTTGTGGTTTGAATTACAGACAGCACTACTGTCAGAGCTCTGCTGTTATAGAAGACAAATCCTGACTAATCAGAATTAGGAATTCAATAACGCTGTAGTATAGTATTTCAGAATGACGTATTATGGAATACTGCTGTACCAATTTACACCCAATATTCCTGTTAGTAATGGCTGTTATAAAGCTCTTACCAGGTAAATCTCGTTCTCCACCAAGTGCTAGGCCATCTTTGGTCCACTGAACCATGCCTCGATATCCCACGATGACACATGGAAGCGTCACCGATTGGCCAGCCACCACTACCTGGTCCTGGGGCTGCTGGGAAAAGTAGGCCGCTTCAGTCACTGTTGGAGCAACAGATACAGTTTATTAGTATTTGAGAAGATATAAACTTTTGAGTTCCACAAACTTAGAGATGACATAAGGCACCCAATTAAGAAAAAAAAAGAAAAGTAATGTTTGAATGTATAATGTCACTTTAGTAGACATACTATTTAAACTAATTTAAACTCCAATTTCTGGCTCAGCCAGTCCACTCTTGCAGTTTAATAACATCATAATGCTATTGCTCTGATGTTCTTTTTCCCCTTGTCCTGCCTGCTTCACTGATTCTGTCTTTTAGATGAGCTTGCTTGGTGATGGCTGCACCATGGGAAAGCCATGCCGATACTCTAGCTTCAGCATGATGGACTATCTGTCATGCTACTTGCACCGGCACTTTGAGGTCAGTGATTTTACAGGAGGAGAGGGACAGGCAGGCACAGAGCGCGTTACCAAGTTAGAGCAGAATCAGCAAAAAAAAACACACCAGCCCATCTGTATTCGCACTCCTCTGTCACCGGTAGTGTGCTAGCATTAGCATCAACGAAACACAAACAGCCAAAAGACTACCATTACTCAAGGTCCACACTACAGGAGGAAGTTGCCTTTTTTACATCCAGCTAGCATCAGTTTGCCTTGTGGAAATGGCTGTCTGGAGGATATAAGTGAAGACGCAAAAGCCTGTCGTATATCATTGTGAAATGGCATGCTCTACAGGGGGCTATCTGGTTGATGCTAACACAGCTAATGTTGCATCATTCTCTCCTAGCTCAGGCTGAGACACATTTTGGTTTCCCGCGCTGACTGAGGAGGCTGGGTGTCAGCTGTTCATGACTTAGTTAACTCTTTCCTCTGTCCATATGGCGGACTGATGGAGAGAGTGATGCCCTACTGAGCCATGGAATCTGTCACCCCGTCCGTAGCTCGGTTTGTAGGTGGGGGTGGTGCTCCTTTTGTACGAACGGATGTTAAACAATCAAAGCAGTGTTTGGCATCCCATGAGGGCCATCAGTTGTGTGCAAAAACAGAGAGAGAGAGAGAGAGAGAGAGAGTAGGGTGAAGGAAAGAAAGAGGGTGGGAGGGAGTAGCACCTGCTTTCAGTCCTGGCTGAACTGCTCGTGATTCTCTCAGTCTCTATCAGTCTTTTGTATATTCTACTCTCAAATTGTAGATGTTCCCAATTCTCCAGTGAAATCACATTATAGTATGTTTTACAAATGAATTCTTATTTGCACTGAAGCAATACTACTTTACACTAGGATACTAAAAGTTTTTTTTATTTATTTCTCTGGAGGAAAAAGATTCTATATATATCCCCCAGAGGGTTTCCCTTTCTGAAAAGATCCTAAGACATTTCAGAAAGCTAGAACCATTAACCACCTAAAGAAGCCTTCTGTAACAATTTTAATCATCTAAAGAATCCTTTAGTAACACCTTTTGTGCCCAAAGGCAAACTGAACAAATTATACCGGGGTCATCACCTGGTGAGGACTAAGAAAAGTATTTCAGCAAACCAAACCAAATACTTGTAAAATACTGTAGCAAAGCTGATGAATGTTTAAGAAAAATACCTGGCTGTACTCTAAACATGAACCATCTCAGCTTCTGTAGCACATCCCCTATTGTGGTTTATCCAATCATGGCTATATAAATGATTTAGCTGAAGGCAGCTCATCAGACTGGAGACTAGCTATAAGGGCTAAAGACTTTAGGTCAGGAAGGGGAGTGTTTTCATATACTATTTCTAGACTTTCATTCTTTGATAAGCAAAGACTTGTTTTAAAAAGTCAACAATGAAAACAAAATATTTAAAGACGAAACAAGAAGAGTAGAGTGAGTCCATGGCACTATTCAAAAGTGGTGACGTGAAGCGCCACTACAAAACAAAAATAACCACTTTTAATTTTCTTTTTTTAATAGCCAATGGTTATAGTAATGGTAATTGTTAAGCAGTAAGCACTAAACGGTTTAAAAATGGTTGTTGACATTCAGTATTTTATGTAATCAGACCTGTTCTGCAAATGACTGAGAAAATGGACTTTAAAATTGTCATGTAACGCTTTTTACAACATGTTTTCTCTATATTTGAGAGGGTTTCAGGGCTTGGTCAGTTTGTTAGAAGATAAAATATGTTGAAAGGTTTATTTTTACCCAGAACTTCAATTTCAACCAAAATGCTAGTTACTGCGTTTTCCCATCGTAAGGCTCTTTTATTCGCTTACTCATTCTTTCTAACCCTGACATACACCAAACCCACACAGAGTGTCAATATGGCTGTTCCCTCACTGTGAGTTTCTCATCGCTGGAGCTCCCAAACCCCTACCGGATCCAGAAAGATGGCAACCAGCCGGAGGTAACAAATCCATTCAGAGACACAGAGAGTTTAGGCTTTAGAAGTTTAAAAGAAGTGGTGGAGGTGGTGGGATGGGGAGGGTGGTGGGGGGTGGTTTTGGCACTCTTAAAAGAAAACGGCCTTCCCCCTGGTTTTGTTATTCCTTTCCCTCCCTCTTTTTTTACTGTGTGGTTAAATAGTAGACTGGAGGATAAGGTCAGGCCCATTCACTCTACCCTAAGCCCACTCAAACCCCTAGCTCTAGGGCTAGGGTGTTTAAACAGAGGGGATGAGGGGCGAAAGGGGGTGAAATCAGGGCAACATACGGCGTCCAGAGCCGAGCCATTGTCCTCCTGTCCCTCGGTTTTAATAGGCCTCTTCATTTCCAATCAATCCTGCTAAATGCAAGTTTAATAGCTTTTCAATAGCGGCTTCCCCCGCCCCTCTAGGGACAACGGGATTTTCTCCCCATTCTCTCTCCATCTCGCTTTTTTTCACTCGCTCTCTTTCACTCAATCATTCCCGCAGCTTCTTTTTCTCGCTGGTGAAAAGGGGCTTCCAAGCTTAGCTGACAGTGTTTGGGCCGCACTCAATTAACCACTCCATCGAAGGATGCTGCAAAGAAACCCCCCCACTACCACCACCACACACATACCACTATACTTCCATCTCTGTCTTTCTCTTTCTCTTCTTTGTCTTTCTGTTCTGTCGCACACTATCCATCTCTTTTGCTTTCTTTGTATCTCTCTCTGAGCTGGTGCACATTTTTGATCAGACCTTCTTGATCTTGGAGTCTTCCAGGTAGAAAGAGAAAGAGAGAGAGAGAGAGAGAGAGAGAGAGAGAGAGAGTTGAAAAATCAGCACTGCAATGGTGAAAGATATACCTTATACCTGAACAGAATATTTGAAGATTACCAATTGGTGCTTCCATATAGAACTAAACCAGCTGTGCTCATGCATTTTTGAATGCAAAAAAAGAAACATTGTTTCCTCTCCTCACCCACCTTGCCATTCGCTTCACTTTTTAAAAAAAAATAAGTTATTGAGTCTTTTCGTGGACTCTCTAATTGTACTGTGCTTTTGGGATTCTACACGTTGTATCCAGCACTGTATAAGCATCGATTGCAATTTAAAGCACGTTGCTCCGTCTAAACGTTTACGGCTTGTGATAATTCATCACAGCAGCCTGGGCTTTGAGCGGAATTCACACATTGACTCGCTTCCTTTTGAGTATTCACCAGATCCCATTAATAAGTACGCATACATATTATCTCTCGC
The DNA here is from genome assembly GCA_022985145.1 of Pangasius djambal. Classification (NCBI taxonomy): domain Eukaryota; kingdom Metazoa; phylum Chordata; class Actinopteri; order Siluriformes; family Pangasiidae; genus Pangasius; species Pangasius djambal. The sequence continues at coordinate 18,897,234 of CM040988.1, forward strand.
ACTGAGCACTCCAACATCTTGTCCAAGCCAGGATGATGCATATGCCAAGCTCAATTTATAAACACGAGACACAGACATGTCAACTGATCCACCGTGACAGCAGTCCAAAAATGTAAATCCTGTAATATACACATACATCACAACACGAATAAGCTCGCACCGTAGGAGTGATTCACTGCAATCCAAATCTATTTTCTGGAAAAAGCCCGACAACACATCACTGCGGGTTAATGACTCATTTCAAATTGGAATAATTCCTCTTTGCTGAATTACCCAATTCTTAGACGCTGGTTTAGCAGCTTAATTACACGAGAGCGCTCCTAACGGGGAAGAGCATGATGAAAGAGCGAGAGATGGACGAGGTTAGGGAAGCACGGTGCAACGTTTTGATAACCCACAGGTTTCAGAGCAACGTGATGTTAACGACGTCTAGTAAGATGTGAAGATGTCACACGTGCTAAGTGAAATCAATCACCTTTGCATTCGTGTGAAAGAATATGTTTATCCAAATACTGTCACGTCAGAATTATGCTAACATGATGATTTGGAGATTTCTCTGCGAGCTCACCTTGAACACAGAAATTATACTTAGTAGTTGACCAAACCATATTCATATACACAACACTTTTGTCTTAGCAGTTAGCTAAACCACATTCTAACTCTTTTTACTTAGCAGTTAGCTAAACCACATATATAAAAATATATAATATTTTTACATTTTTTGCTTGGCAATTAGATAAACCCTATTATTACAAATTCTTTGGACCTTTTACTTAGCAAGCTAAACCATATTCTAACACTTTTCACTTTGTAGTTAGCTAAACCATATTATTACTTTGTAGTTTGCTAAACCATATTTATTGACCCATTTACTTAGCAGGTAGCTAAAACATATTCTTACAAATCTTACTTAGCAGTTAGCAAAAAAAAAATAATAATTCTTCATGTTTTATGATGAAAAGCTACATGCTACATCTTCATGCTGGTTATATTATATTCCGTTTAGGTTTTAAAATGCTGCTATTTTTTTTTTCAGTTATGTTTTGTTTTTGTTACACACCTTTGAGTCACACCTTTAAAATTGGTAAGCACAAGTTTGATGAAGACGTTGCTAGCATCTAGAAGTTGTTTGTTACCATAATTCTGACATGCTGTGAATAAGCTACATGTTTTCATGCTAGTTGCTGTCAGTTCAGATGTTTGGGCTGTGAGATTTTCTTTTTTTTTTCTCAATTAAAATGATTAATAGTATCTTTTTTGATGTTTTTCCCCCCTCAGAGCTGAAGTGTGGAACTTTTCTAGCATCAGTGCTAATTGCTCAAAATTTTGAGAATGCTACATTCCCTACAATATGGCACGTTCTAAGGGTGTAAAAAGAGGACATTTCAAAAGGACAAAAAGTTGTAGCTTGTGTGGAACTGTCTCCTGTGTGTGTGTGTGTGTGTGTGTGTGTGTGTGTGTGTGTGTCTTCCCCTCCCCTTAGTAACAAGGTCAAAACACACTTGGCCTGTCAGACATTAATCCGGATTTTTCAAAAAAGGGAGAACATTTCACAGGCCTGGATGGCAGCAGGGCAGAGCGGGCGTGTGTGTTTGTGAATGCGGTAGGGGGTTATGTCATGTTGTAAATAGGGCAGACATGCTGTGGGGATTGCAGGGCGCATTTACCAGCTACTTTGACTTGTGACTTTGCTTTTTTTAATCACACACGAGCCAAGCTAAGTGCAGCAGTGGACGAGAGCATGCCGTATTAAACAACTTTGCTTTTCTTCCCCCCCAATTTCTCTGTGCTGTTTTTAGAGCCCGGGGTCCATCTGAGGACTCAGAGAGAGCAAAATGGATGGACAGATATTAGCAATGATCCCGCTCTGGCTACTATCACCAGAGACTGCACAGAAAGAGAGACTTGATGGTGCATGTGTGTGTGTGTGTGTGTGTGTGTGTGTGTGAGTGAGTGTGTGTGTGGCAGTATTGTAAACTGTTGGCTGGTACTTTATCCTTTCAGACTGCTATAAATCAGAATATTCATCTCAGGTCTGACCTTATTCGGTGCTGTGTCGTGCCCCGTGTTTATTGTGCCAGTGACGAAGTTAAAGTGCAGAAATGTTCTTCATCACTGCACGTCTTCCAAACATGTGATCACCACCAGCCAATTTTAAACATGTCACCCATTTCAAAAATAGAGCTCAATCTACATGACTCGTGTGACATATACAAGAACAGTGTTTTGCAAAGTTTCCTAAAGGGATGGGCGGCAAACCAAGAAGATTACGACAGTGCAAGTTTGTGCCTGTTAATCCACATATCCTGATACTTCATCGTTACTGAAAAACAACAAAACACTACTGAGTTTATAAGGCCTATAACTGCATATTTGAACTACGAAGAATCTACTATTGTAGATGATTTCTGAGTTCCCATAACAGTAAATGGATAGACTATAACTGCCAAATAAATGAAGTGTGGAGCAATGGTCAATGTTTGAACCAACCTGTCCCATCATGCACCACAAAAGGGGAGGGGCTTATAGCAAATAATGTACTCTTCAGAATGTGCTGTTATTAGTTACATTACATTGGTTAGGCTACATCACACCACAATATAACTGATTATTTTCCTATTAGCATGGTCGGTCAAGTTCTATTTAATATGTATACTAACTTTTTATGGCCTATCAGCTGCAGTGGGTTACAGTGCACTTGGTCAGTATTGTAGAAATATCACTGACACCCAAAATACTTTCAGAAAAGTGTATATTCACATAATTTACTGGTACAATAATAAACGTCTCACCATATTTACTCATCAGAAGTGCTTTATTATGCTTTATTTAATACAATAGAAGGTTCTATTTGCAGGCTGTGCATCAAATAAGGTGGACATGTTAGTGGAAAGTAAGTAGAAATAATACATAAATAAGTCCCGCCCCATTCATATATCACTACTGGTGACTAGTGGCTGGTTCAAATACCTCTACACCCACTCCCTGCTTTTCTGGCTTTTAAAGACTGTGAACGCCGTTTGAAAAAAGACTTTAGGCAGCAACTCAACACACATACTGTAGACACACACATACGGCATGGCCACCCTGAGTGCTGTGAGCTCTAATGGTGTGGTTAGCCAGAGAGGCTGACCCAACCTTATATCCATTACGCTTAGCCGCCATGCTCTCAGGAGAATGCGCCCTGATGCTGCCCACTGCTCAGACTGATAATTCAACAACGTGCTAAAAAAGCAGCAAATGCTGCCCTGCAGACCCTCGCTTTCAGCTGACCCGCTCCCTCTTTCTGCCTCTGGTCTCATTTCTGTGGACAGATAGATAGAGAGTCAGATAGATGGATGTGCAGAGGGGAGGGAGAGAAAATTAAAAAAATAGCTCGCTGGAAAATAAGCAGGCTGTGCTGCCTAAAAGCGATGAATTGTGTCTGCTTTAGATAAGGCTGCTAAAGCCGAGCTGGAGAGAGCGAGCTCAATTTCGCACTGGGGAATTATTATCCTTTTGTTTTGCCGTGGAAGGCCCTTTTGTCTCAGTCTCATTGTGGGAGTGTGTGCGTGTGCGTGTGGGCGGCCGGGTGGAGTGTGTGTTAAGCTGCGATATAAAAAGCATTTGTTAGGGTCTTTGGTGAAGAGTGTGCTGGATCTCATAAGCAAGTGTCTTATGTTTTTTTTCCCAGTAGTCTAAACAAGCCACCTGTGTCTACTTGTGCCCTCTCCCAACCTGGCACACGGCATCCCTTTCTGTTCTCTCTTCTGCTTTCTGTACTCATCTCTCACCTCTTATTTCCCCGTTGCCTTTCTTATGCTCTCTTCCTCTTTTTTCTATCATTTTATGTCTAAATTGCAAGCTAACAGCTTTTTGAGGACTGTAAGCACAGGAGTTTAATCCTCCTAGCCACTCTTTCATGCTCCTCTTCTTTGTTGGTTTCCTGGCACCAATCAGGAGCCTTTTCACAATTCCTCAATTCCTTCAATCCACTTTCTATCCATCCATCTATCTGCACCCCTCCCTCCATTTTTTTTGGAGCTAACCCACTGTGGTGCACTTCCACGGTCAGTTTTCTCCCACTAAATACCTCCCCAGGCTCCTTTTCAGACTTATCTACAGTGTGACCGATTTGCCTTCTCCACGCTTTTACTTTTCTGCACTCGTCTTCTGTTTTTCATCCCTCCCCTCTTTCATTCTTTCTATCTCTCATCCCAGTTTGTCTATCTGTGGCCTTGAAAATTACAGGGGACGGACTGTGTCTGTCAGTCTGAGAAGACCGACATGGGGGGGGGGGGGGGGGGGGGGGGGGG